>NC_069399.1:6171423-6201869 GCF_026875155.1 Cherax quadricarinatus
CCTGAAGGAGATAATCAAACAGGTAGACAGACTTAAGCAAAATAAATCTCCAGGCCCTGATGAACTTTTTTCAAGGGTTCTTAAGTAGTGCAAAATAGAACTTGGTGAACCATTAACTAACAGGTGTTGTGTCTGATATGTGGAAGATGGCCAATGTAACTCCTATTTTTAAATCAAGGGACAAGTCGTTACCGTCAAATTACCGCCCAATAAGCCTGACGTTAACTGTAGGCAAATTACTCGAGTCAATTATAGCTGATATTACAAGAAGCCATCTTGACAAGCATAATTCGATTAATGATACTCTGCATGGATTCACGAGGGGCCGTTCCTGCTTAACTAATTTACTAACTTTCTTCAGTAGAGCTTATGAGGCTGTTGATCACGTTAAGGAATTTGATATTTTTTAATTGGATTTTAGTTAAGGCTTTTGATAGAGTACCGCACCAGAGACTGTTATAGAAAGTGGCAGCTCATGGCACTGGGGGAAAAGTGTCGTCATGGATTGAGTCGTGGCTCACCAACAGTAGTAGTAGTAGTAGTAGTAGTAGGATAATCCCAGGTAAGACCCATGTGGGCAAGGACATTGGAACAGAGGAAGATAAGTGGGTGAGAGGAAGTGATAAGAGAATGGTGGAAAAGTGCCAGGGCTAAACCCAGCTGTGTAGCGTTGGTTGACAAGGTAGAGGGAATAGATGCGGGGCCGTGCTGACTGCAAGAGCTTGTTTGGCGCAATGGAAGTACTGGGCTGGGCTTGGGACGCAAAAGACATTCACACAGGTGTTGGCACCATGTCAAGGCTGGTTTGCTGCTGTCTGATTCTCAAGTGCAATATGGATTGGAGAGAGGGAGACATGGAAGTTGGGTTGGTGAAACGGACGTCTTTAAGGTCCAACCCTGCAGAGGGCAGGGCAGAAAGTTAAGAATTAGAGGTTAGGGGTAAGATTTAGGAATAGAGAGGAGGGGAAGCAGGATTGTTTATAGATTGGAAGAGGTTTGGAGTGTTGTATTGCCGTCTAATGACTTCGTCAAGGAAGGTTGTCCAAGTGTCTTGGTGGGTTTTTAGTCGGTCTAACTGTCTGCCAGTAAGTTTTTTTCCAGAATACGTTCTGCGCTGGGGTTCCAGTCATCGTATGGAGAAACTCGCTTGTGACAAAAGTCATCTCACGCCACGCCCAGCACCCACCGCAGTGCACGGTTCTGGATTCGCTGCAGTTTTAGGACGTTTGTTTTGACAGCGAGAGAGAGAGAGCAAGAGGTGAATAAGTGATTAGTGGCCGTATGAGGGCCTTGTACAGGTGTAGTTTAGTGTGAGGGTGTGAGCCTCTGAGCTTGTACAGTCGCCCTAGGGCAGAACTGGTCATATCTTTTGGCGTTTATGTGACTGTGTAGTCTAAGACTGGAGTCCAAATTAACTCCTAGGACTGTGGTGTTGCGTGTTCGTGGGATGGGTGTTCTTGTAGTGGTGATTCTGAGGACAACATTTAGTGGTGGACGTCTTTTTGGGAAGAAGTAGGTAATCTTAGATTTATTGGCATTGGTATTAATGCGCCAAAGAATCTCCCAGGCACTGATCCTGTCTACCTCGCGTTGTGTTCTGAGTGATAGATATCTGCATTGTTCGTGTGCGGTGAGTTGTGTGATGTCGTCAGCATATGCTAGCGTGAATGTGTTGTAATGTGCTGGGTCAGGAATTTCGTTTGTGTAAAGGATGTAGAGGGTAGGAGAGAGCAAAGAGCCTTTGGGAACTCCAGCATGAAGGGTGAAGGTGTCAGAGAGACAGTTTCTGAACTTAACTCGCATCTTACGGCCATCAAGGAAGTTGCATAGTAATTTTTCGACATTCGGGGAAAGGTCGAAAAGATGATACAGCTTGTACTTGAGCCTCGAATGCAGGACTGTGTCCAAAGCTTTCTTCACGTCCTTAGCAACCAGGGCTGTTGTACATCCTTGGGCCTTATTGATTAGAATATAGCTCAGAATGATATTAAGATCTGCTTGCGTTGAGCGGTGTTGGCGGAAGCCAAATTATTGATCAGTCAGGAGGTGGTTAATCTCTAGGTGAGTCCTTAGTCTTTGGTTAATGAGTCGTTCAGAAGTCTTTCCGAGGGTTTCTAGTAGACTCATAAGTCTATAGTTCCTCGGGGCACTTGGGTCCTTGTTAGGTTTGGGGATGAGTGTGGCAATAGCGGATTTGAATAGGGAAGGGAAGTAGCCAGTGGAAAGGCAAGCATTGTAGGGGTCGATAAGAGCGGAAATGACAGTGTCAGGGAGGTGGCGGAGAATATGGTGATACTGTCATGTTTGAGCCCAATCCTTTCAATGTGTTCCACGACTCTTCTGATAATCTTTTCCATGACTTTAAATACTGTACATGTCAATCACACTGGTCTGTAGTTTGACGCTCCCTGTTTGTGTCCTTTCTTAAAAATTGGAATTATATTTGTTGTCTTCCACACTTTTGGCAATTGCCCAGTTTCAATAGATTTGTTGAATAATGCTGCTAGCGGCACACACAGTTCCTCTGATCCCTCTCTCTGCACCCATGGAGATATGTTAACTGGACCCACTGCCTTCGAAATATTTAGTACACCTAGCAGTTTCTTCACCTCGTCCTTGGTTATGTGTACTGTGCTGGTGCACCCTACCTTCTTGGTTTGCTGGAAGCATTTCTGTCTCTACTGTGATTACGTCTCTAAATCTTGTGTTAAGTTCACCACATACTTCTTGGTCACTCTTCGTGAGCTCCCCTCCTTCTTTCCTCAGCCTGATTACCTGGTCCTTGACTGTTGTTCTCCTCTTAATGTGACTGTATAACAACTTTGGTTCAGATTTGGCTTTTGATGCTATGTCGTTCTCGTATTGCTGCTGGACTTCTCTCCTTATCCCTGCATATTCTTTTCTAGTTCTTCTGCTCATCTCATTTTTTCTTGAGTTCTTTGCCCTCTATACTTTTTCCATGCTCTAGAACACTTGACATTGGCCTCTTTACACCTCCAGTTAAACCATGGGCTCAATCTGGTCTTCCCACTTTTTCTGTTACCCTTTGGTGTGAATTTCTTCTCTGCCTCCGTACACTTAGTCGTCACTAGTTCGATCATTTCATTTATGGTCTTTCCTTCTAGTTCTCTTTCCCACTGTAATTCATGCAGGAATCTCTTTTTCTTAAGTTTCCCTTCTCTTGTCCTTCTCGCGCTGTTGCATTCTCCACTGTTAACTCTACAGGATTTTCAAAACTCAGGATGTCACGATCACTAGCACCAAAGGGTCTTTCGTATGTAATATCCTTTACGTGTGAACTGCTCTAGATGAATATGAGATCCAGCCTTGCTGCAACATCCTCTCCTTTCTGGTTGCATCCTTAACTTGTTGGTGAAAGAAATTTTTGAACACAGTATCCAGCATCTTAGCTCTCCGCATTTCTGGTCCCCCATGTGGCTGTAGGCTTTTCCAGTCAGTTTCTCTATGATTGAAATCCCCCATCATGAGTATTTTTGTCCTACCCATGTGAGCCCATCTGGCCACTTCAGCTAGTGTATCCACCAATGCTCCATTGCAATCCTGGCCTCCTGCTGTTCAGGGTGGATTATACATCACTGCTATCATCACCTTTGGATCCCCAGTCTGAAGTGTTCCTACAATGAAGTCATCTGCTTCCCCTCTGTCCATTCCTCCAGTATCTTCAAAATTCCATTTGGTTTTTGATGAGCAATGCCACTCCTCCTCCTCCTCCTCTGTTCTGTCTTTCCAGTTGGAAAGATTGCATCCGTTATCACCCCTGTAAGTTTTGTATCTGTTAGTGCTGTGATGTCAGGAAATGCACCAATGATTCGTTCTTGCCACTCCTCACTCTTATTTGTTATTTCATCTGCATCAATGTACCATACCTTTAGCTTCTTTTCCAGTACTGTATTTTGGGAGGTGGAAGATGATGGTTCAGGCTGGGGTGTGTGGAAGGCAGGGCAGAATATTATGGGAGGTTGCTGTGATTGTGAAATTAGTGCTTTGGGGGGAGGGGCTGTGGAGTGCGTTCGTTTCTGGCTATTGTGTTTGATGTAAGCGTTTATGTTTGGTGTTCTCCGGGAGGCTGAGCTTTCCTGTCTGTCATTGCCTGTCCTGTCTCTCTTTCCTTCCACTGTTTTCTCACTCTCACTCTCAGTTGTTCCTTTTCTTTTTATGTTCTGTCTCGAGCGAGGTGCACCCGTCGATACTCTTGATAGTACTATAACAGTGGCTTCTGTTGTAGTATCCTGTTCCTTACCACTTCTGTCTTGAATGTCAGTTTGACTGGTCGATTTTTTCCCTCGAATAACCCCCATGTCTGTGAAAATTTTCTGCCTGAGACATGTCCTTCTCTCCTGTTATTGAGATGATGCTCTCAGTCTCTTTTTCCTCCCAATGCTTTCATTCATCATATGTCTTCCCTTCAGCTTCCTGAAGCCCATGAATAATTATTGACCTCTCCCTCTCTTCTTCCCATTTCCTTTCCCTCCATATCTCTGGATCTGATTTAAGCATCTCCTTTGTTGTTTCCGTTATCACCTCCCAGTCACCCTGATGGCCTGATATTACTTCTGCAAGGGACTTCTTACCTCCATCCCCTTCTTCGGTCCCCTCGCTGTCTGCTGATGCTCCCTTTTCAATCACTTTGCTCCTTTCCAACTTCATGTTCATAAACCATACCCCCGGCCGGGATTGAACCCGCGGTCATAGAGTCTCAAAACTCCAGACTCTATGACCGCGGGTTCAATCCCGGCCGGGGGTATGGTTTATTTGCAATCGTGTCATTACGATTTCTTAAGTCATGTTGTCTTCATGTTCATATCCTGCTTCAGCATATCCAGTTCTTCCTCCAGTCTCTGTATCTTTGCCTCAGTTTGTGATTCCCACTTCGTGCTCTCTACAGACAGTTTTTCTAACATGTTATTGCAAAGCTCATTTATTCATTTTCCAATACTTGATCCATTTTGCTCTTGAGCCTTTCTATGCATTCTTCCTTTTCATGTCAGCCATCCTCGATTCCCTTACCTTTATGTCATCCCCTTTTTAAATCCCATTTTTTTTCCTGTCAGGATGCAACAACAACTACTCACCTAGTTATGGTTTCAGGGGTCGAGTCACAGCTCCCGGCCCCACCTCTTTACTGGTCACTACTAGGTCACTCTTCCTGCTCCATGAGCTTTATCAGATCTCTTCTTAAAGCTCTGTATGGATCCTTCCTCCACTACATCATTTCCCAGACTGTTCCACTTCCTGACAACTCTGTGACTGAAGAAATACTTCCTAGCTTCCATGTGATTCATCTAAGTCTTAAACTTCCAACTGTGACCCCTTGTTGCTGTGCTCAATCTCTGGAACATCCCGTCTATGTCCAACTTGTCAATTCGTCTAAGAATTTTATATGTCGTTTTCATATCCCCCTTATCTCTCCTTTCCTCTAGTGTCGCCAAGTCGATTTCCCATTAACCTCTCCTCGTAGGATATGCCAATTAGCTCTGGGTCCAGTTTTGTTGCAAACCTTTGCACTTTCTCTAATTTTCTAACATGCTTGGCTAGGTGTGGGTTCCAAACTGATGCTGCATACTCCAGTACAAGCCTGACAATCACAGTATACAGGATACTGAACGATTGCTTATTGAGATGTCAGAATGCTAGTCTTAGGTTTGCCAGGCGCCCATATGCTGCAGCAGGAGATGTGCCAGGTGTCATACTCACCCCAAGATCCTTTTCCTTGAGTGAGGTTTGTAGTCTCTGGCCCCTTAGACTGCACTCCATCTGCGGTCTTCTTTACCTTTCCCCAATCTTCACGACTTTGCACTTGGTGGGGATGAACTCCAGGAACCAGTTTCTGGACCAGCCCTGCAGCCTGCCAGGATCCATTTGTAGTTCTGCCTGGTCCTCGCCCTAGTAAATTATTCTCATCAACCTCACATCATCTGCATAAAGGGACTCTTCTGAGTCTATTGCTTCAGTCATGTCGTTCACATATACCAGAAACAGCACCGGTCCTAGGATTGACCCCTGTGGAACCCCACAGGTCCACAAGCTTATGCACTAGCCTCTTGTGTGGATCTGTGTCAAAAGCCTTCTCAAAGTCAAAGAAAACACAATCTACCTACCCGTCTCTCTCTCTTGTCTTACTACTGTCACCCTGTCGTAGAACTCCAGTAGATTTGTGACACATGATTTCCCATCCATGAAACCGCTGGTTGTCGTTGATTCTCATTCCTTTCTAGGTGCTCCACCACTCTACTCCTGAAAATGTTCGCCATGACTTTGCCTACCTTGTTTTTTTTTTGAAAGTTTGAACTACATTTGTCGTCTTTCATATTTCAGGTAGTCTCCTTGTTTCGATAGATGTTTTGAAGATTGTTGTTAGTAGCATACATAGTGCCTCTGCTCCCTCTCTCAGGACCCATGGAGAGATGTTATCCGGCCCCATCGCCTCTGAGGTATCTACCTCGCTTAGCAGCCTCTTCACTTCTTTCTCAGTTGTATACATTGTGTCCAACACATGATGGTGCACCCCATCTCTCCATCTTTTTGGAGTTCGTTCTGTCTCCTCTGTGAACACTTCTTTGAATCTCATGTTGAGCCCCTCACATTCTTTTCTGTCGTTTCTTGTGATCTCCCTTCCTCTTGTGACTGTACAACCACTTCAGGCTAGATTTGGCCTTCACTTTTATGTTATTTTCGTAATGTTGTTGGGCCATATTCATTGTTCATATTCATTTCTGGCTCTACGACTGCTTTACTTATTCTCCTTGGTTCTTTTCCTTCTATACTTCTTCCATTCTCTAGCACACTTGGTTTTGGCCTCTGTACACCTGTGAATGAACCAAGGGCCTTCTCGTTATTTCTGTTAGCCTTGGGCACAAACCTCTCCTCAGCTTCTTTGCATATTGTTGCCACATATTCTATCTCATTTACTGACTTCCCTGCCAGTGCTCTATCCCACTGAACCTTGTACAGGAAATTCTTCATGCCTGAGTAGTCCTCTCTCTTGTAGTTTGGCTTCATTTGTCCTGCCCTTCCTGCTTCCCTCTCCACTTGTAACTCTACTATGTTTTCGAAGCACAGAACCGCTTGGTCACTGGCCCCGAGAGGTCTCTCGGATGTAATATCCTCAAAATTTTTCTATTCAAGGTGAATACTGGGTCTACTCTTGCTGGCTCGTCCTCTCCTCTCCTCTCCTCTCTCTCTCTCAGGTAGTGTCCCTTACGTGTTGGTACATGAGGTTTTCCACTACAACCTAGATCATCTTAGCTTAGCCTTCCACGTTTCTGGGTCCTCATGTGGCTCCAGGCTCTCCCAGTCAATTTCCTTGTGACTGAAGTTACCCACAACCTTCAGCTATTTCATGCTCGCATGAGCCCTTCCGGGCACTTTAGCCAGTGTGTCAACCATTGCTCTGTTACTCTCATCATATTCTTGCCTTGGCCTCCTGCTGTTCTGCGGAAAGATATATGTGCATCACTGCAATTACCTTTGAAGCAAGTGAGAGAATAATTGTGGTTCGGGACCTAAATACTAAACTAGGAGAAACATTTAGAGATGATGTGGTAGGTAAGTTTGGGGTGCCAGGTGTAAATGATAATGGGAGCCTTTGATTGAACTTTGTATAGAAGGGGGTTTAGTTATAGGTAATACATATTTTAAGAAAAAGAGGATAAATAAGTATACAAGATATGATGTAGGGCATAATGACAGAAGTTTGTTGGACTATGTATGGTAGAAAAAAGACTGTTGAGTAGACTTCAGGATGTACATGTTTATAGAGGGGCCACAGATACATCAGATCACTTTCTAGTTGTAACTACAGTGAGAGTAAAAAAGTAGATGGGATACAAGGAAAATAGAAGCAGCAAGTAAGAGAGAGGTGAAGGTGTATAAACTAAAAGAGGAGACTGTTAGGGTAAGATATAAACAACTATTGGAGGATAGATGGGTTAGTGAGAGTATAGGCAATGGGGTCGAAGATGTATGGGGTAGGTCTAAGAATTTAGTGTTAGAGTGTTCAGCAGAAGTTTGTGGTTACAGGAAAGTGGGTGCAGGAGGGAAGAAGAGCGACTGGTGTAATGATGATGTAAAGAGAGTAGTAAGCGAGAAAAGGTTAACATATGAGAGGTTTTTACTAAGTAGAAGTGATGCAAGGAGGGAAGAGTATATAAAGAGATAAAGAGAGTTAAGAGAGTGGTGAAGCAATGTAAAAGAGAGCAAA
This sequence comes from Cherax quadricarinatus, assembly GCF_026875155.1. Taxonomy (NCBI): domain Eukaryota; kingdom Metazoa; phylum Arthropoda; class Malacostraca; order Decapoda; family Parastacidae; genus Cherax; species Cherax quadricarinatus. The sequence goes on from NC_069399.1 coordinate 6,179,645, forward strand.
TGAGAGAGTGGGTGAGATGTTATCAACAAATTTTGTTGAAAATAGGAAAAAGTTTTGGAGTGAGATTAATAAGTTGAGGAAGCCTAGGGAGCAAATGGATTTGACAGTTAAAAATAGGAGAGGAGAGTTATTAAATGGAGAGTTACAGGTATCGGGAAGATGGAGAGAATATTTTGAGGAATTGATAAATGTTGATGAAGATAAGGAAACTGTGATTTCGTGTATAGGGCAAGGAGGAATAACAACTTATAGGAGTGAGGAAGAGCCAGTTGTGAGTGTGGGGGAAGTTCGTGAAGCAGTGGGTAGAATGAAAGGGGGTAAAGCAGCTGGGATTGATGGGATAAAGATAGAAATATTAAAAGCAAGTGGGGATATAGTTTTGGAGTGGTTTGTGCTATTATTTAACCCTTGAACTGTCCAAATGTAGATCTACGTTTGCACGTGTAACGTTCCATACGTAGATCAACGTTTTAATTTTCATTACTTCAAATTTGGCACAGTATTAAAAAAATCTGGGAGCACTTAGCACCTTGCGGGAGCACCAGTTCAATTGAGCGCCAGCTAGAGCAAATAGCATGGCAAACACCAAGGATTCACTGGTTCCACGTTGCATTAACACTCCCATTTTAAGAGGAAAGTAAAATTTGGGTAGATAAATACATGAGTGAGTGTAGGTGGGTGTGAGTTTGACCTAACTAGGTTGTGCTACTAGATCTGATGTCATGCTCCTTTTTTCAATGGATGTGACTTCATTAGGTGGGTCATTGGTCTAAGCCAGGGGTAGAGTGACATGGACCTGCCTTGCATGGGCCAGTAGGCTTGCTGCAGTGTTCCATTTTTCTTATGTTCTTATGTTCTTATTACCACCCTGGGACCTCCAGACTGAAGTGTTCCTGTTATGTAGTCTCTTGCTTCTCCTCTGTCTCCTCTTTCCAGCTCGTCAAAATCCCATTGATTTTTGATGAGCAGTGCCACTCTTCCACTCCCCTCTGTTCCCTTTGTCTTTCCTCGAGATCCGATATCCTGTGTGACGAATGGTTTGAAAAACCGACAAGTTGAAGATTGAGACACTTATGCAGCATATGGGAATCTTTATTCAGGAAACGTTTCGCCACACAGTGGCTTCATCAGTCCAATACAAAGAGGAAGGCGTAAGGAGAGGAGTAGAATGAGGTAATCAGTCCCTCAACCTGGAGTCGATGTGTTCGTCCCTCAATCTTGTAGAAAGTACAGCATGGGCCGTAGACGTGGCTTATACTAGTTGAGGTGACGTTTAAGCAGATGGAGGCGGGGTCATAGTGGTACCATCCACTAGTCGAAGTAGGTCTTGGTCCAAAGGTTTGAACAAGTGTTGAAGAATTCTTTTGTAACAAGATCCCATGATGCTGCAGTGTCTGACAGTTGTGACGAATGGTTTGAAAAACCGACAAGTTGAAGATTGAGACACTTATGCAGCATATGGGAATCTTTATTCAGGAAACGTTTGCCACACAGTGGTTCATCAGTCCAATACAAGAGGAAGGCGTAAGGAGAGGAGTAGAATGAGGTAATCAGTCCCTCAACCTGGAGTCGATGTGTTCAGTCCATCAATCTTGTAGAAAGTACAGCTGGGGGCCCTAGACGTGGGTTTATACTGTAGTGAGGTGACGTGAAGCAGATGGAGGCGGGGTCATAGTGGTACCATCCACTAGTCGAAGTAGGTCTTGGTCCAAAGGTTGAACAAGTGTTGAAAAATTCTTTGTAACAAGATCCCATAATGCTGCAGTGTCTGACAGTTGTGACGAATGGTTTGAAAAACCGACAAGTTGAAGATTGAGACACTTATGCAGCATATGGGAATCTTTATTCAGGAAACGTTTCGCCACACAGTGGCTTCATCAGTCCAATACAAAGAGGGAGGCGTAAGGAGAGGAGGAGAATGAGGTAATCAGTCCCTCAACCTGGAGTCGATGTGTTCAGTCCATCAATCTTGTAGAAAGTACAGCATAGGGCCGTAGACGTGGCTTAAAATACTGTAGTGAGGTGGGCGTGAAGCAGATGGAGGCGGGGGTCATAGTGGTACCATCCCCTAGTCGAAGTTAGGTCTTGGTCCAAAGGTTGAACAAGTGTTGAAGAATTCTTTGTAACAAGATCCCATGATGCTGCAGTGTCTGACAGTTGTGACGAATGGTTTGAAAAACCGACAAGTTGAAGATTGAGACACTTATGCAGCATATAGGAATCTTTATTCAGGAAACGTTTCGCCACACAGTGGCCCTTTATCAGTCCAATACAAAGAGGAAGGCGTAAGGAGAGGAGTAGAATGAGGTAATCAGTCCCTCAACCTGGAGTCGATGTGTTCAGTCCATCAATCTTGTAGAAAGTACAGCATAGGGCCGTAGACGTGGCTTATATACTGTAGTGAGGTGACGTGAAGCAGATGGAGGCGGGGTCACAGTGGTACCATCCACTAGTCGAAGTAGGTCTTCGTCCAAAGGTTGAACAAGTGTTGAAGAATTCTTTGTAACAAGATCCCGTGATGCTGCAGTGTCTGACAGTTGTGACGAATGGTTTGAAAAACCGACAAGTTGAAGATTGAGACACTTATGCAGCATATGGGAATCTTTATTCAGGAAACGTTTCGCCACACAGTGGCTTCATCAGTCCAATACAAAGAGGAAGGCGTAAGGAGAGGAGTAGAATGAGGTAATCAGTCCCTCAACCTGGGTCGATGTGTTCAGTCCCATCAATCTTGTTGAAAGTACAGCATAGGGCCGTAGACGTGGCTTATATACTGTAGTGAGGTGACGTGAAGCAGATGGAGGCGGGGTCATAGTGGTACCATCCACTAGTCGAAGTAGGTCTTGGTCCAAAGGTTGAACAAGTGTTGAAGAATTCTTTGTAACAAGATCCGATGATGCTGCAGTGTCTGACAGTTGTGACGAATGGTTTGAAAAACCGACAAGTTGAAGATTGAGACACTTATGCAGCATATGGGAATCTTTATTCAGGAAACGTTTCGCCAACAGGCTTCATCAGTCCAATACAAAGAGGAAGGCGTAAGGAGAGGAGTAGAATGAGGTAATCAGTCCCTCAACCTGGAGTCGATGTGTTCAGTCCATCAATCTTGTAGAAAGTACAGCATAGGGCCGTAGACGTGGCTTATATACTGTAGTGAGGTGACGTGAAGCAGATGGAGGCGGGGTCATAGTGGTACCATCCACTAGTCGAAGTAGGTCTTGGTCCAAAGGTTGAACAAGTGTTGAAGAATTCTTTGTAACAAGATCCCATGATGCTGCAGTGTCTGACAGTTGTGACGAATGGTTTGAAAAACCGACAAGTTGAAGATTGAGACACTTATGCAGCATATGGGAATCTTTATTCAGGAAACGTTTCGCCACACAGTGGCTTCATGACCCCGCCATATGCTGCATAAGTGTCTCAATCTTCAACTTGTCGGTTTTTCAAACCATTCGTCACAACTGTCAGACACTGCAGCATCATGGGATCTTGTTACAAAGAATTCTTCAACACTTGTTCAACCTTTGGACCAAGACCTACTTCGACTAGTGGATGGTACCACTATGACCCCGCCTCCATCTGCTTCACGTCACCTCACTACAGTATATAAGCCACGTCTACGGCCCTATGCTGTACTTTCTACAAGATTGATGGACTGAACACATCGACTCCAGGTTGAGGGACTGATTACCTCATTCTACTCCTCTCCTTACGCCTTCCTCTTTGTATTGGACTGATGAAGCCACTGTGTGGCGAAACGTTTCCTGAATAAAGATTCCCATATGCTGCATAAGTGTCTCAATCTTCATCCGATATCCTGTTGGAAAGATGGCACCTGTTATCATTCCTGTGAGCTTGATTTCAGTGAGAGTTATGATGTCTGGTGTTACAAAAATCGCGATTCTAAAAGCTTAGAGATCTCCAGGGAATACCAGAAACGACTGCCCTTCTAGCATCCAGCCTGTTACTGGGTTTTTGTAACAAGTAGTCAGAATCCTTGTCCAATTATCCATTAGAATTCAGTATGAATTATTAGTGCTTTAGGATTACAACTGGTAGGTTACTAACTAGAGAAAATAAAATTTAATAAATTTATTGAGTATCGTCTAGAGGTATATTATCAAAGTAAATTAAATTAATAATAATCAAAATAATAATAATCACTTCTCTCGTTTACAGTATTATTGTGCTGAAAGCACATATCACATTTATAATTCTTAAGTACCGTCTGGTACTTTAACATTTAATAAGATATTACAAATATGTACAAGTAAGTTTGTGTGTATGTGTGTAAGTGATCTAAGTAGTTCACTATGTCTCACGACTCGACTAGACTTAAACAAGTGACTGACAAAGTCCTCACAAACTAACTTCTTGACCAACTGGCAATCAGAACAGTCTGCTTGAACAATAAAAAGAATGCTAAGCCCAATAACAATATAACAATCAACTGTGACACAGAATCAGGAACAAGGATATAATATAACGACAGCTAGTAGGGACCATCAGCAGATCCTCCACAAAGTCACAAAACTCCCATAATACTGAATCTAAGTTCAGCATAAGAAAATCCCCGACTGTGATAATACACAGATACCAGTACAAGTTAGGTCAGAAGCTACAGCTCAGGACCTGAGTTGTTTAGAGTGTCTAAGCGACAGACAACCTCAGTACAACGTCGAAAATCACTAAGCCCAATAAAATTGGTTCGTAACAGAGTTCTACAGAACTAACAAAGCTACAGGGGACGATCCCCCAAACCAAGGGAAAAATTAAAAGGGAATTTAGGCACTTTGCCCGGGAAATTTACGCCCCAACCCCCCCCAAAGCGGTCAAGCCCAACAAAATACTTCGGGCGAGGTGAGGACCCCCCCCCCGATCACGTGAAAAGCTCCGGGGGACAAAACGGGCCCCAAGGAAAAAAAAGCCGGGCCCAAAAAAACGAGCAAAAAAGCGATAATTCAGAAATGGGACAATAAAGGATTTAAAAACTGAGAAACAATGTTACATCCTCCCTCAAAAAATTTTGGGCTAAGTCAAATAATAAAAAAAAAAAAGCTTTTTTATTTACGATTTAGCTATTATCGCAAATTTTAAACAAAAAAAAAATTTAAAATTAAAAAAGGTGTAATTATAATATACATTATTTTCCAAAAATTTAAAATTTAAAACATTGTAAACCGTTTTAAAGGGGTTGCAACACCTCCCCCCAAACCCAGGGAAAAAACGGGTCGCACTGGGGATTTGGCATTAATGTTTTTCCCACTTTTATTACTGTTTTTATCATATAAATTAAAATTTTAAATAAAAAACATTAATCAGAGTCACTCTTGTCCCAAAAAGCACTTCTTTTTAATTTAACGGGTAGTTTCACTAAAAGGGGACTTGCCCCTAGAAACTGGGGGAAATCCCCGTATCGTATCTCTGATTCTCGGGGTTATGTACATCTTTGTTAGAGGGGAAATAGCGGGGAAAAGGGGGGGCACGTTGGGGCCTTTCGTTCATAGTAGTGGGGGAACACCCCCAATAATAGTCTTGTGCAATAGCCCCAGGAGACAGCATTCCCCCCCTAAGAAATGGTTGGGGAAAATGCTAAAAAAGAAAGGACATCTAAAGTATTAAACGGTTTTAAGGGTTTGTGTAGGGGAAGGGGGGGGGGTCTGCGGCGGGGACAGGTTCCACCACCAGAAACATCGCCCCCCACAACACAAACCCCACTCAACACTCGCTTTCTGCCCTCCCCCCTCAATAAAACAAAAAACTAATTTTAAAATTTTTAAAAATAGAAAAAAATTGGGACATGAGTAAAATTATTTAAATATGGGTTTGGGGGATTAAGTTACTCTACTAAATTTGGGAACATAGCAATTAAAAAAAAAAGGAATTTGGGAAAAAATTTTACTTTAAATTTTAATGAAATTGATAATTTTTAAAGGGACGGGGGCCCGGGAGCGTCGGGGAAATTTTCTTTAAAATGACCACTTATTTTGTTTTTATCCCAAAAAAATTTTGGGTTTGGTTTTGGGGGCCCCCCCCCATGATCCTTTTCATATTTTTTATTAGGGGGAGTGGATTGTGGCCCTGAAAAAACGAAAAATTTTAAATGGGGAATCCCCAAAAATACCTTAAAAATTTTTTTCAAAGGACCCCCACAAAGAGCTAGAGTCTTTTTCCCTAAATTTCGCAAATTTTTTTTCTGGTGCTTTAAGCTTGGGGAAAAATTAGTAACATTTTTAAGGAGAATATGGGGGGAGTTGACTTTTGGAGAAAGCCGCACCCACTGCATAATCACTCCCTAAAAATTAAAAAAAAGGAAAGGGTTAAAAATTGGCTCTTCCAAAAACAGGGAAAGCGATGTTTCCCAACCTTTTGTTTAACCCTGAACAATCACTTTGTCCAGATTTAACTGAACCCTTTTCTACTAGTGAACACAGTGAGAGGGTATGTGGAGGTGTTTTTGCTGGGTTGCCTGTCATTTACACACTGGCAACGTCGCCCCCATGATCAGCTTTCTTTTTTTCCTTCATCATGGCCCCAAATAAAAAAGTTTTTTTCCAGTTTAAAGGTGTCTTTTTTTGACACCCAAAATTTTCCCCAATGGGGAAAATGTTGTGAGCAAAATCAAAGGGGTGTTTTAGAAATGGTTTAAATGGTAACATACGAGATTTCTGACTGTGGGAAACCTATTTAGCTGGGCAACTTACATTTATTTTTCCTCCAGTTTACCCCCCAAATTTCTATAATGTAAAACAATTTCGATACCTTTTCTTTTACTCTCAGTAAAATGCTTTTATCTCTCAGTTTTTCCCGTGGCTGATCAAAAAACTTTATCCCCTTTATTTAAAAAACATCATTGGGGTTAAAAAATTTAACGGAAGGGGGTGTCCCCGACTAGGGTTTATACCAAGGGGGGTTTTTGGGGTTAATGATCCTGTTTATTCTCCTTCGACCTTGGGGAGAGAGGGCGCACGCCCAGTACTACACCTGCCCTCTGGTGGTGCCTTTTGCAAAATGGAAGGCCAAAAAAGGGTTTTTACGAGTGGGTCAGCGGGTTTAAAAAACTGTTTGGGATACATGGTACGTGGGACCCCCTCAAAGGCGAAACAATGAATACATTGCTACCCGCCATCATCAGAGACGTCTATGGTGTCCCCAACGATGAAGTATATGGTGTAGCCTTAAATGGGATGACCAGAGTATTCCTGAAACAGAATCGTACCGGCGTCTACGACAGACTTGTTGACGAGTACCAGGAGAGGAAGGTGGCTGTGAACTCGGCAGTGGACGTCGTCTTGCACGACGTATCTAGGTACTATTCGTGGGTGAAGGTCAGAAACGTCCCTTTCGAGGCGACTGCGTATAGTATACAGGAGGTCTTCAACAGTTATGGTAAAGTTCATTCAGCTACGATGGGAGTATGGAAAGATGGGTCATACGAGGGACGACCTGAGGGTTCTTATACCCTCAAAATGACGTTGGCTAGGCCTATAACGTCCTACGTCATGCTAGTGGGTTACAGGACGCAGGTATTTGTGCACTATGCCGGTCAGAGAAGGACCTGTCGATTATGTAGCTCCTACGACCATATGGCAGCACAGTGTCCTAGGAGGCAGTCTACCAGGGCTCCTGGTACGTTGGCAGTGGAGCAGCGGCCTTGTGAGTTGATGCCAGAGTTGGGAGAGGAGGAAGCAGGGACGAGTGGTCGTTGGAGTGAAGAGGTTGATCGGGAAGTACCGACGGTGGGTACCTGTGTTACACTCCCAGTAGGCTCAGGGGAGCAGACAGGACCGTCAGGGGCTCCATCTGTTGAGAAATGGGATTACAAGCTAAGTTTAAATATAGGGAAACTTAACTTAGAAAGACAGCTCATCGCCTGCACAGCTGCCCCTGCAGACGAGGTCTTGAGAAGCTGTCGAAGTCATCTCTCAACAGGTTGTAAATGAGTTATAATTTGTAAGATTATAAATTACCCCTAGGGGGTGTTATGTCAGCATATTTCATTCACTGATGGCTGACAAACTTACTTGTGTGGACTCAAAAGTCTGCCCCTTACTGCCGACTATAGGTTGATTACAAACTCCTTGCGACTCAAGAACAGCGCAGTCCCCCGTACTACAAGAAATTTGTAACCTACCTTGCTCTTGTAGTGTGAGCTATGGTGTTCTTCACACCTTCGACAGGTATCGGTGACTTGATAGGAGCTGAAGTGTCCTTGGATGTCCACGTCTTCCATAGTTTAGGAATACGCACACTGGTACACTATGTTCCACAAGATTTGTCTTTATTGTTCACAATCTTATCACTAAAGAAGCTGATCACACTTCTCTTAAGTGTTTATTGTGTTTTGTGAGACACTTTGTTCACACTAACGCACAGATCAGTGTTCTTTGCTGGTTATCCTGGCATCAGTGTCACTCTCAGTAGAGTCAAAAGTAATCTGAAGACGCCACAACGCCCCACGCCGTCACTGCCCCCAGCACAAAGAAAAAGCTGACCTAGTACTTTTGCTTCCTTGCCACTTCCTCGATGAAGCAAAGGAGAATGTTTAAATCTTGCATAGACAACAATGTCCACTATCTTTACTATGGTAATAAAGTGGGAGCTGGATTTTCCTTAATTGTCCTGCTAAGGTAAGAGATGTACTGTCTCTTATTAAAATACACTCTGCAACACTGGACTGTAAGGAGCGGCAGTCGCTTGACCACAGGTCGTATACTGGTACTGCATCTGGGATCAATTACTCGCTGTAGCAGCAAACAAGATATTTGCCCCTTCTGAGAGGGCTGGGCCCCTCAGGGCTGAAAGGGGCTGAAGGGGCTGAAGGGAGCTGATGGGGGTTGATACCCCCTCCTGGAGAAAATTTCTCCACACTGGGGGGCGGCGGAGGTTCGCTTCAGGTGAACTATTCATCACTTAACATTAATTTAATTTTCTCACTCGCCACCACTGCTGCTTGTCTTTTCTGAACAGCTTTAGTCTGTGTGGTTTCTGGAGAATCACTAATTTTGTTTTCAACACTGTGTAATTCTAATGGCACTAGCTTATTTATTGTCCGCTTATTCACTACACCTTTGCTTAAAACATCAACTGTTCTGATGATTCCATCTGCATCAGGATATATGGTCACAATTTTTCAAAGTGGCTATTGGGACCTCGGTCCATCATTGTCAATAATCACTATGTCACCCGGTCTTAAGGACTTATGATTTTCAGGAACACCAGCTCCATAGAAGTGTTCTCTCAATGAGGTGAGATAATCTTCTCGCCAAATTTTCTCCCAACGTTCAATCACTTTATTAAGGTGTTTGAATTTACGTCTGAGTTGCTCAGGTTCGAAATAAGTAGGATCCTCTATGATTTCTTTATCATTCATGGTAGGAACAGGTTCGAGCCTTCTGCCATGGAGTAAATGAGATGGACTTAACACTTCTAAATTGTCCAGATCATCGGTAACATAAGTTAGAGGTCTGTTGTTGACTCTATTTTCTATTTCAGTCACAATTGTACAGAATTCTTCTAAGTCGATTCTTTGACGATGAAGAGTCTTCCTAAACAACGTTTTACAATGCCGATCATTCTTTCATAAAATCCGCCGTGCCATGGAGGCTTAGGAGGAATGTATCTCCAACGACAACTGCGTTGATTCAGCATCTGTTGTACTTCTGGCTGATCAAAGATCTTGCTTATATAAGCAGCACCAGCAACAAAGTTCGTTGCATTATCTGAAATCATCAGTCTGGGACATGCCCTTATGGCTGCAAACCTTCTGAATAATTTGATAAAGGTTTCAGCAGACATGTCAGTGGCTACTACTAGATGTACTGCTCTAGTCGGCTACTAGTGAACAAACAGATGTACACCTTGATGGAAACTTTGTCAACTGTTTTGATTAAAATTATTGGTCCAGTGTAATCTACACCTGTCACCTCAAATGGAGTGATATGACAAACTCTTTCAGAGGGATACGGAGGTGGACCTGGATACTGACATACTCGCATATCGTAGTGACGACAAGTAATAATTATTTGTTTTTTTCACACTTTGTCGACCTTGAGGTATCCAGTAGGATTGTCGTATATGACAAAGTGTGTCAGCTACCCCACCATGTAACACGTTACTGTGGGCGTTTTGCACAATCAGTTTTGTTAGCCAATGATTCTTGGGGATCAATATTGGATGCATGGCTTCTTTAGGTAGTGAAGAATTATGAATTCTTCCTCGACATCTTATAATCTTTTCTGAGTCGAGATAAAGTCCTAAAGAATTAATCATGACAGGTTTCTTTGGGGATTTATCTTGTGTTTCTAGAAATTTATATTCTGTTGAGAAAACATCTTTCTGTATTAGTTTCACCCAGTATTTAATGGGTTCAAGACATTCATAATTAGGTTTTATTCATTTAATGAATTTAAAGACAAGAGCTGTAACTCTTAAGAGATTACCCAAAGATGAGTATTTAGATCCATCAATGACTCTTTCTGTTGTGTGTGCAGTATTTACACAACTTATTTCTGCTGTGTTCAAGCAGACTGTTTCTTCTGGCATAATGTGAGCTTTTTGCTGAGGCCAGTTATTTTCATTAGAGGGCCAGTTCGGTCCGTGGAGCCATAATTTATTATCCACAAATTTCTTGAGTGGGACACCACGTGACAACATGTCAGCTGGATTATCTTGGGTAGAGACGTGGAAAAAGAGATAAACTCTCTGCATCTCTTTTATTTCTGCTACTCTGTTCTGTACATAGACCAACTTACTCTTATTATTTCTTAACCATTGGAGAACTGCTTCATTATCACTCCAGATCACGGTTTTTTCAATAGTGAGATGATCAAGTACTTTGTTGAGATAGACAGCTAATTTTGTACCTACATAGAGTGCTGTCAGTTCCAATTGTGGTACTGTTCTGACCTTCAAGGGTGCTACCCTGGCCTTTGAAGTAATTAGTGTACTTCCTGCAGCATTACTCATGTAAGCTACAGCGCCGTAACCTCTGGTTGACGCATCACAGAACACATGTAATGTGTACTTGTTTCCCTCTTGACCTATTTGTCTGGGAAATTTAATTTGATGAAGTTGCTTAAACTCCCTGGATATTTCATCCCATGTTTGACTCATTTCTAGAGGCAAGTTCTCATCCCATCCAATTTTGAGCTTCCATGCATCTTGCATAAGCATTTTACCCTTTATGGTAATTGGTGAGACGAGTCCTAGAGTATCAAAACATTGAGATACCTCTGACAGTAAACTACGTTTAGTGAGTGTACTGCATGATTTATTGTTTATCCTTTTGAGACTCAAAGTATCCTCCTGTGTGTTCCAATTAAGTCCCAGCATATTGTTGCAATCAGGAATTTCAGCTTCAGGGAAATCTTCTTTGATAAGTTCCCTTAATTGCTTTGAATTTGTATTCCACATCCTTAGAGGCATATTTGCTTCTTTCATCTCCTTGTTAGCTTCTCTGCATAAGGATTTCAAATCCTCCTCTTTATTTACAGTACCTTGAAGATTGTCCACATAGAAACTTTTCTTTAAGATTTCTTTGAAGGGACTTTCAGATTTCTTCAAATGTGAATTTAGAGTAGCTTCTAGTAAGAATGGAGAGGATGTTGCACCAAATAATACTGATTTGAAACGATAAGTTTTCACAGGACTTTGAGGATCATGTGGATTTTCAGGCCACAAGAATCGAGTATAATCTCTGTCTATTTCTTGTAGTCCTACTCTTAAGAAAGCCTTGGAAATATCAGCCATGTAGGCATATGGGTTTGTGCGAAATTTCATAAGCACGTCTCCAAGCTTCTCAGTTAGTGAGGGTCCGGTCATCAGACAATCATAAAGACTTGCTACATCTTTATTTGCACGTGCGCTGCAATTATATACAACACGTAGTGGAGTGGTTTCAGAATCTTTTCTGACTCCATGGTGCGGGAGATAATGAGCTTCTGTCTTCAACTTATCTTCGACTACTTCCTCTATGAATTTATTGTCCAACTGTTCTTGTATGATATTATCATAGACAGTCAGTAGCTCTGGATTCTTCCTGAGCTCATGTATTTGTGCTTTCATCTGTCCGAAAGCCATGCGATAATTGCTAGGCAGATGTGGTGGATTTAATTTTCATGGTAACCTAACCCAATACTGTCCATCTTTATATTTGACAGTGTCCAAATATTGGTTATAAGTCTGAGACTCTTGTGGGCTTGGTTTATTTACATCATTACTTATCGCATCTAAATTCCACAACTTATCAACTGGTTCATTCATTTCTTCCAGTAATGACAATTTTTGTTGTGGTACATGATCAGTGGTTATTCTCGTAACTAGTACATTTTTCACTGAATCAATATCAGCTTCTTTCCCACTTTGAGAGGGAATGGGACCACATATCATGTAGTCTCCTGCTGTTTTCAGCAAGTGAACATCATGTTTACTTACTATATTTTGCACAAAACTGTGATAATAATCACTTCCAATGATTAAATCAATTGGACTAATTGTGTCCGTCTGTATGTCAGGACAGGCTAACTTGACCTTAGCTGCTTTCAGTGCTGCAACTGTTTCTTTTAATCCCTGGATCTGCATAGACTTAGGCAAATCATCTACTACCACAGTTTCTACTGTCTTTTTCCTGTTTCCTAGACCAACAGTGATTCTGGCTAGGTCATATGTCTGTTTACCAGAATTGTGGAAAACCCCAGCTATATCTAACTGTATTTTGGCATAGGGTTGTTTATTCAGTTTCTGCAACACTGTTCTTCTTATGAAGGACCTTTGTGAGCCTTGATCAAATAGTGTTAGCACATTGGTTTTGTGTAATTTATTAGATAACTCAACTCGAGCTATCGGGAGAGCAGTTGCTTTAAACTTATCTCTCACATTTAATGCAATTGCTTGTTGACTTCCTGATTCTGTGGAAGTCTTCTGCTGTTCAGCAAAAGTATTTGGGCATAATGCTGTATGATGCATACCCTTGCATTTAAAACACTTCTTCAGTGAGCATTTTCCTCCCTTGTGTTCACCTAAACACTTGATGCACCTTTTCAGCTGATGAACACGTTGTTTACGTGCCTCCATTGATGTGTATTGAATACAATACTGTGTCCAATGTGTTCCATCACAAAGTACACATTTTGGAGTACGTTTATGTATGACAGTCTGTTTACTGTCTGTTGTATTCACAGCTTGATAAATGCCTATATGGGATTTCCCATTCTGTGGTTTAGTGGGAGTAGTTATACTCTTTTTATACTGAGTTGAAGGTTTGTTATCCACTGGATTTGTGGATTTTTCATCTTGTCTCGTTGCTTGCATGCATGAAACTATTGTTTGTAAACCATTGCTAATTTCTTCACAAGTGAAATAGCGTTTATTGAACATAATATTTAATCGTTCAATAGTTTGTGGTGACAACTTATCTTGTACAATACCACAGATAAACCAATCACATTGTTTTAGGTCATATTTAGCACCTAGAGATCTGAGACTATTGTCTAATGTGATTCTAAATGCCTGTAAGTCTGAAAAACAATGTTTGGGTGGCTTCAAGCTTGATATTAAGACTGCATGTCTAACTCTGGCCTTGTCAGCATCAAAGTAATTGTCTGCTAAGACACGTAAGGCTATTTGATAATCACCTTTAACCACCGGAAATGACTTAATCAGTTCATAGGGTTTTCCCTTCACAAGACATTTAAGGTAATTGAACTTAGCAATCTCATCTATGTCAGTTCGTGAATTTACTATGGATTGAAAACCACTAATGAATTCTCATTAGCTGCCTGACTGCGGTGGAGCGCGGTTGTGCTCGGCACCCCTCTGCTGTTTGTCAGGAGAGCTCTCATAGCAACAATATGGCGCTGAGTATCCGACGTAGGGTGAACACTGTCGGCGTTGAGCTGCTTCGTGGGGTGATTTCCCCCTCTACGGCGCAGGTGTTACTTCCGACAATCATCAGGGAAACGTACGGAGTACAGGATGATGAAGTTTATGGTGTGGCCCTGAATGGGGCCTATCGTCTATTCGTCAAGTTAAATTCGACGGCTGTGTACGAGTCGTTAGTGACGAAATTTGAGCATGTGAGTATTGATGTAACTCCAGCTGTCAAAGTGCGACTCATAGACGTCTCTCGCCACTATACGTGGGTGAAGTTGCGAAATGTCCCCTTCGAGGCTGACGAGGAGGACTTAGGAAAGGTGTTTGCAGCTTATGGTACCGTGCATCTGGCAACCCAAGGCAAGTGGGCGGCAGGTGCCTACATGGGACGTCCGGAGGGTACATTCTCCCTCAAAATGACACTGAGGCACCCGATCCCGTCATACGTCGTGATGCCGGAGTTTAGGACCCCAAATTCTAGTGGCGTATGCTGGGCAGCGACGAACATGCAGGTTTGTGTGGGGAGTATGATCATATGGCGGCGACGTGTGGGAGGCAGTGGAGGGCGCCGGCGCAAACAAGTGGAGCACCAGTTACAGGTGTGGATGTCGTTGAGGAGAATTCCAAAGGAAAACGAGGAGATGGCCGTCTGTGGAGTGAAATTGTAGAAGAGTCTCTTGTGGTGCATGATGGGCGAGGCACGAGTTGTGTGGAGCCAAAAATGGCCACTTTGCCGGTGACGGGGGAGGAAGTGCTAATTCAGCAGGAGGTGCGGGAGCTGGAGGAGGAGCTCGACGAGGGATTGAAAACTTTACCTTCTTCGGGCGAGGATAATGGCTTGGTCCGTGAAATGGTGCCTGAGTTGAAAGGAAAGTGTGGCGGGACAAGCACGAGAAGGAAGGAGGACAACTGCAGGCACAGAGAGGAGTCACCGTGCTCTGCGCGACAGGTCACAGTAGAGGTTGATTGAACATTAAAATGGTATAAAATACCGACAGGTTGTTAGGTAAGACACATATGCAACAGTTAGGTATCTTTATTATGAAACGTTTCGCCTACACAGTAGGCTTCTTCAGTCAAGTACAGAAAAGTTGATAGAAGCAGAAGATACTTGAAGACGATGTAATCAGTCCATCACCCTTAAAGTTTTGAGGTGGTCAGTCCCTCAGTCTGGAGAAGAGCATTGTTCCATAGTATGAAACAATACGGAGAAGAAGTGACATGATGGAGCTTTTTATAGCGCCAAGAGGTGAGACGTAGGCCACTAGGAGAGGTAAGAACTCAGATGTTGAGAGGTCAGGTCCCTCTCAAATCCAGCCCCTCTCACTAGTGGAAGTTGTCGAAGTTGATTGCAGGTCTGTACCAAGATACCCTTGTGTTGCAGTGTCTGACAGATTGAACATTAAAATGGTATAAAATACCGACAGGTTGTTAGGTAAGACACATATGCAACAGTTAGGTATCTTTATTATGAAACGTTTCGCCTACACAGTAGGCTTCTTCAGTCAAGTACAGAAAAGTTGATAGAAGCAGAAGATACTTGAAGACGATGTAATCAGTCCATCACCCTTAAAGTTTTGAGGTGGTCAGTCCCTCAGTCTGGAGAAGAGCATTGTTCCATAGTATGAAACAATACGGAGAAGAAGTGACATGATGGAGCTTTTTATAGCGCCAAGAGGTGAGACGTAGGCCACTAGGAGAGGTAAGAACTCAGATGTTGAGAGGTCAGGTCCCTCTCAAATCCAGCCCCTCTCACTAGTGGAAGTTGTCGAAGTTGATTGCAGGTCTGTACCAAGATACCCTTGTGTTGCAGTGTCTGACAGATTGAACATTAAAATGGTATAAAATACCGACAGGTTGTTAGGTAAGACACATATGCAACAGTTAGGTATCTTTATTATGAAACGTTTCGCCTACACAGTAGGCTTCTTCAGTCAAGTACAGAAAAGTTGAAAGAAGCAGAAGATACTTGAAGACGATGTAATCAGTCCATCACCCTTAAAGTTTTGAGGTGGTCAGTCCCTCAGTCTGGAGAAGAGCATTGTTCCATAGTATGAAACAATAATAAAGATACCTAACTGTTGCATATGTGTCTTACCTAACAACCTGTCGGTATTTTATACCATTTTAATGTTCAATCTGTCAGACACTGCAACACAAGGGTATCTTGGTACAGACCTGCAATCAACTTCGACAACTTCCACTAGTGAGAGGGGCTGGATTTGAGAGGGACCTGACCTCTCAACATCTGAGTTCTTACCTCTCCTAGTGGCCTACGTCTCACCTCTTGGCGCTATAAAAAGCTCCATCCTGTCACTTCTTCTCCATATTGTTTCATACTATGGAACAATGCTCTTCTCCAGACTGAGGGACTGACCACCTCAAAACTTTAAGGGTGATGGACTGATTACATCGTCTTCAAGTATCTTCTGCTTCTATCAACTTTTCTGTACTTGACTGAAGAAGCCTACTGTGTAGGCGAAACGTTTCATAATAAAGATACCTAACTGTTGCATATGTGTCTTACCTAACAACCTGTCGGTATTTTATACTATTTTAATGTTCAATCTGTCAGACACTGCAACACAAGGGTATCTTGGTACAGACCTGCAATCAACTTCGACAACTTCCACTAGTGAGAGGGGCTGGATTTGAGAGGGACCTGACCTCTCAACATCTGAGTTCTTACCTCTCCTAGTGGCCTGCGTCTCACCTCTTGGCGCTATAAAAAGCTCCATCATGTCACTTCTTCTCCGTATTGTTTCATACTATGGAACAATGCTCTTCTCCAGACTGAGGGACTGACCACCTCAAAACTTTAAGGGTGATGGACTGATTACATCGTCTTCAAGTATCTTCTGCTTCTATCAACTTTTCTGTACTTGACTGAAGAAGCCTACTGTGTAGGCGAAACGTTTCATAATAAAGATACCTAACTGTTGCATATGTGTCTTACCTAACAGTAGAGGTTGATGTTCACTGTGAGGAATCTTCGGAAGAAAGTATGGCGGTAGAGGGTGTCACGAGGAAGAGGGCGGCTGCGTCAGACTCAGATGATGTCCTGACGCCCGCGCAGAGGTCTGGGAGGAAGGGTGTATATTCTCGAGACAGCCAGGATAAGAGGCATCGGAAAGGGGGGGAGTGGATGGTGACAAACCACATGTTGACCCTGGGGCAGGAGGCCCTGGGAAGGTTGAGAGGAGAAAGGGTTGGAAGCTTTAGAAAGGCCTTAAGTGCATGACTGTGAATGTGAATGGACTGTGTACTGGTGTGAAGAGGGAATGCTTTCGTATGCTCTTACGTCGATACAGAGTGGATGTAGTCTTTCTACAGGAGCATAATTTCAGGGAGGGTAGAGTGCTCGAGGTGGCAGGGTATTAGGTGTTGACTCTGCCATCGGCACGTTTGAAAGGTGGTGTGGGTTTATTGATAAAGGAGGCGAGCCCGTTTGTGTTGCAAAGAAGTGAGGGGGGAGGGGGGGAGGGTGTTGCGTGTGGATGGGTGGTGGATGGGGCTGAGGGTAACCTTTGTAAGTGTGTATGCACCAGCTGAAAATGATATGAAAGTAAAGAGGGATTTTGTGTGTGATGATCTAGTTTTTGCTTTCCGTGGTTTACCTGCAGTGGCCATCGTTGGTGGGGACTGGAATTGTGTGATCAGGAGAGCGG
The DNA here is from genome assembly GCF_026875155.1 of Cherax quadricarinatus. NCBI lineage: Eukaryota > Metazoa > Arthropoda > Malacostraca > Decapoda > Parastacidae > Cherax > Cherax quadricarinatus. Next base: position 6,197,185 of record NC_069399.1, read on the forward strand.
ATGTGGAACCACGAGGGGCGGGGCATATGTTGACAGCATTACGCAATCTTTTGGTGGACGTTCAGTTGAGGGATGTGGTAGGTGGGGGAGCGTGGGAGGTGGAGCATACTTTCGTGCGGCGAGGTTATGCAGCTAGGTTAGACAGGTTGTATATATCTCATAAGGTATTGTCAAAGTCTGTCCGTACTATTGAACTAGCTTTTTTGGATCATAGGGCGGTTGTAGCAGAAGTAGAGTGGGATTCCCTAGCTAGTATCTCTAGGGGATATTGGAAATTAAATACGAGTCTGTTGGAAGATGAGGAGGGGTTGGGGGGTTTTACAGAGCTGTGGGAGAGATTAACTGAGGAGGTACAAGGTGTGGAGGACGTGGTGACGTGGTGGGATGGTGTGGCTAAGGACCGGATTCGGCATTATTATGTGAGGGAGGGGAAAAGGATTAATTCTTTAAAATTTGGGTTGCTTAATTATTTGGAGGACAGGTTACGGGGTTGTTATGTAAAAGGGGCAGTAGAGGGTATCTATCCGATGGACAACATTATGATACTTAAAGAGAGGTTGCGGGAAATCCAGGACGAGTGGTTCCAAGCGGTGAGAGTAATGGCGGGGGTGGAGGAGGTGTTATGGGGAGATAGGCCGTCCTCGTGTGTGTTGCGCAGACAAAAACAACGTCAGCAGGCAACAGCTATTCCATGTTTGGAGGTTCTTGAGTCGGTGGGAGGGTATAGGGAGGGTCAGGTTATCCATGCTACGGATGGGATGGGGTTGTTTGCGGATAAGTGGTACGAAAAGTATTGGCGGGAGGAAGGGGTAGGATTAGGGGATTTAGAGAGGGTGTGTGGAAGTGTGCCATGTAGGTTAGGACACAGTGATAGGGAAGCTTTGGGGGGGGACATAACTGAGGGGGAAATATGGAGAGCTTTGAGTGCCATGCAAAAGGGCAAAGCACCGGGAATCGATGGACTGCCAGCGGAATTTTATCAACAGCATTGGGAGTTAATAAAGGGTTTTTTGGTGAGGTTACTAAACTTGATGAAGGTAAGGGGCAGGTTGGGTGAAAGACAGGCAACAGCTGTAGTTGTTTTGGTACCGAAGGGTAAGGAACAGCGTTCGCTCAGGGACTATAGGACAATATCGTTGTTATGCGCGGATTATAAGTTATTTGCGAAAATTTTAGGAAATAGGATTAAGTGTGTTGTAGAGAGGGTTGTATCGGAAACCCAGTTTGGGTTGCCAGGTAGGTCTATGGGGGTGGGGCATGGTTTTTTAAGGGATTTCGTGGAAGGAAAAGGGGGGGGAAGGAGGGGGTTTGGTTGCACTAGACTGGCAAGGAGCTTATGATAGGGTGGAGCGAGAGGCGTTGAGAGCTATCCTTAGGAAACAGGGCTATGGGGAAGAAATAGTGGGATGGGTAGAGGCGTTATATAGAGGGGCAATGGTGAGAGTACAGATTAATGGAAGATTAGGGGAGAGGATTGCAATGGGCAGAGGTCTTAGAAAGGGGTGTCCTATGTCACAGCTTTTATTTGCATGCATACAGGACCCCTTTTATAGAATGGTGGAGCGCCATATGGGCATTAGTGGAGGGGTTGGGGGTACAGGGGGCGTTTGGCCTGTTCTCATAGGGTATGTAGATGATACTACTGTTTTGGTTAGGGAGGGGATGTCCATAAACGCCTTAGATGGAGTGGTCGACACGTTTGCATGTGCAACTGGTATGAGGGTAAATTCGGAGAAGTCCATGGTTATGGGGTTAGGAACTTGGGGGGAGAGGGTTGAGTGGGGTAGTGCAGTCGTAAAGAAGCGGGTGATGTCATTAAAAATTTGAGGTCTAATCTATGCAGATGATCTTGATGTTGCACGTGTTAATAATTCGGTCAGGTTGGTAGAAAGGATTCTGGGTCGATTGGGAGCATTGACCCTTGTGCAGCGTGCCATTGTAATTAACGTTTTATTGTATAGCAAGGTTTGGCATGTGGCTGCCGTGTTCCCTTTAACAAGGACGGCAATTGCAACTGTACTTAGAGGGGTTTTAAATTTTTGTGGGGTTCAGGTTGTGATTGGCTTAAAAGGGATGTAGTAATGTTACCTGTGCGTCAGGGGGGGTTGGGTTTAATGAACTTAAAAAGGAGGGTCAAATGTATCTTCATTAAAAGGGAGGTGATGAGGGAGGGTGTGAGTGGGGGGGGTTGGTTAAGGTACACAATAAATTGAAACGCATGTTTTCTGGGACGGAGTTGAGGGAGTGTGAAACTATTTTGAGGGCAGTGGTGATGGTTAGGGATCTGGGTAAGGTAAAAATAAGTAGGCTGTGTAGGATGTCAGTGGAAAGGGTTGTGGCTCCGGTGGAGGGGATTTTCCCCATGTATGACTGGGGATGTATATGGAGAAGGTTTGGTAGGTTAAGATTACAACCCCGTGGACGTGAGGTGATGTATCGGTTTTTGCATGGGATTTTACCATCGGGAGTGGTCTTACGAGCTAGACGGGTGGTTGAGGGGGGGGTATGTGGAATATGTGGCGGGGAGGATTCTGCATTCCATGTAGTGTATTTTTGTGAGGGGTTGGGGAGCATCAGGGGTTGGTTGAGCAGGGTGTTGCATAGGATAAGTGGTCAATACTTTTCTGTTCTGCGGGCATTGAGTCTTGATGTGGGGGGTATGGATGAAAGTATTATTAGGGCTGTGGGGTACATTATGGTAGATTATGTTTACATAATGTGGGGAATGAGGGGGAAAGGGGTAAGTGAGGTGAAGAGGAGGGTATTGGCTGTTACGGTTTATAAAACGTTGTGCCGTAATAGAGAACTTTATGGGAGGAGGTGGGAGCGGGATTTCTCTGAGGGATATCGAGACCTTACATTAGAGGTTTTATTAAATTTGTAAATTAGGTGGGTGGGGCAGGGTAGGGATGGTACAATGTGTTATGTTGAGGGGCTGTCAGGGGTGGAAACGGGGTCGCCTCCTGGTATGTAACGGGTGAATGTGTATGAACTTGGGCGTATGATGTGTATTCATGGTTTGTGAAGAGTATACTTAATATATGTGTTTGACTTTGCAGTGGGACATTGTTCTATGTATGATATTGCAGCGCTGTATAGCCCTTGTGGCTTAGCGCTTCTTTTTGATTGTAATAATAATATGTATGTTATTCATATGCATGTTTTAGATGCTTGTAGAGGTGTCAGTGTGTTGGATCCTTGTTATTAATATATTCTGTGTTTGATGAACATATTGTTTTTACCTTATTCTCAATACATTACGTTAATTGTATTTAACGTATAAGGTGTCCTACTTTATAATTTACAACGGGACAATATATGCATATCGTTGGTGTGTTTTGTTCATCATATAATAATGCATTTTGGAACTGTTCGTTTATTGGTTATCATAGGTGTAGGGGTTTTCATGTATGGGTGAGGAGGGATATATGTGTTATCTCAAAGTTCGTGTTTGTGTGGTTGTTAATGATTTATTCTGTGTAAGAACTGTTATTGTCTTATCTATCTCTTGTATTGTTCTAAATAAAATAAAAAAAAAATGAATTCTTCATAATTATCACCTTGGAAAATAGGTAATGACAATATAGGTAAGCTTGGTAAAGGGACACTTGTTGTTGTTACAGGTGTAACAGGTGTTTGACCACTAGTTACAGTAGGTCTCTGTGACAGAGTTTTGCGGCAGATAGCCTGTACTCCTGTCCACCTTAATTTTTGATTACTAAAAGTATCCAAAACATTTTTAATTTCATCCTCAGATGGATCTGATTCAAGAAATTTATTTTCATAATCTGTATAGTCTGAATTAATTATTTTCAGACGTTGTGTAAATAATTCAAATTTTACCTCAAGATCATCAAAATCTATGTTTGTATCTTGAGTTAATCCTATACAGACTGAAATTAGATTTTCTAATTGTGTAATCTTAGTCTGTAAAGACTGAAACTGAGTTTTCAAACAAGCCATTTTAATGGTATACTGAAAATTCTAGCACCACACTTAGAATGTTTAAAAACAACTATACTGCTATAAACAACTGAGTTTTGTTGTGCTTAAGTCAGCAATAATCGAGTAAGACACTACTGACCCACTAAGCTTAACCTCAGGGTCAATGACCATGAAGGGTACACAGTACATGTGGTTGGTGTTTAAGGCTTGAGTTTGCTGAGTCAGCCTGACCACGATGATTAATCGTAAATAACGTTATACACTTCATTCACTATACACTATAAATGTCATTGTATAACTGCAAATCACACGTGAATATTACTTACACATATATAATTGTCACTGTTAATATATATTTGAAAGCTTACACTTTATATATAAGTTCCTTTAATATAACAGGTATATCTATAAGAAACAAACTTTAACACAATCTTCTCTCTTAATTTCTGTCTATAAACATTATAAACACTATGTGTATATACACTCAGACAAACCGAATATCAGTTGGGTTGTTGTTGTCTTGTAGATATACACCATTTCCTTGGAAAATTAAAAAGCTTAGCCCATTCTATAAACTTTACTGTTGAGTTTGAAGAAAATAACTCATTGCCTTTTCTAGATGTTTTAATTATTAAGGGTAATAATGAATTCAAATTTAAAATTTACAGAAAACCTACAAATAACTATTCCTATGTCCACTATTATTCCTCGCATCAAGATAGAGTCAAACTGTCTGTTTT
>NC_069399.1:6202369-6220058 GCF_026875155.1 Cherax quadricarinatus
CCTGACTCACATGATGTCAACATCGGGGTGTTTTAGAATTATTTCAGTATTGTCGAGAAGATTGGAGAAAGATATATGTCGTGTGTTAATTCCTCTTAGTCAGTGTTCTCCATTTTAGTATATGTCTTAGTGTCATTTTTGTGCACAGAAAAGCTTTCATTGCTAGTTAAGCCCATGTTGTACCGAAAGTACAGCGGTGTGTTTTTAAAGTTTGTGGTGTCCAGTGAGGTCTGGCCCAGCCAGACCTGAGTAGCACCACTGTGTTAGTCACCCGCCTGACCAGTGTTTGACAGCGATTTCTCGCCCTGGGGCGTATGACCCCCCTTTGTACAGAAAAGCTTTTATGCTCGTCGTCGTGATGTTCTGCAGAATCGTCCCTGCTACGATTCCCATCGGGGATTTGTTTCACTTCACCTCCAGGCCGTCAGAGTGCAGTTATATGTAGAGAAACAAGTCTGGGGACGCTTAGACTAACCTCTGCTATAACTCCACCCTGTCGAGAGATGATACTCGTCAAGCCCGCCAGCCGCCTGTCGGCAGGCGCTGTGTCAGCCTCGTGTCACAAGCTTCAGTGAGCAGCCTGCACAAAAGAAGATTTTCCACTTTGACTGCTAGCTCTCTCACTGCAGTCTGGTGTATGATGTTACGATTCCCAGATGTTTGGGCCCAGTCGTCTCTGCCCACGACTCGCTCCACAAACTCGCTCCACGCTCGCCGGCAGTGAACAGCCCAGCGAAGTACCAGTCGGGGAATTTGTTCTCCTGAGTCGCTTCCCAGGAAGTCCTGCCCAGTTGCCGAGGTTTTGTCGACGCCTCACTCGAGGGCACCGCATGTCGTGCCCCAGGTTGAGTAAAAAACCTGCAGCGGACCCCTACGATGTCTGCTTCACCTTTCCCAGAGGAGCCCGTACCCTGTTACGTCACAGCTCAGCCGCAGCGATGTCTCCCGTTTTTCCCAGTATCTGTCCAGACGCAGGAAGGCGTGCAGTGATGCCCTTCGACGCTCACTGCCTATGACCACGATGTTTAGCACACCCCACATGTTTTTTCTTCCCTCCCTGTAGGAAGTTTTTTTTCCATGTCCATAAAGTATATATATGTTTTTATTTTGGTGTTTCTGTTTTCCCTGTTCTACGAGAGAGAGACTGAGTTTCTTTTAAATACCAGTAGTTGTGCGTCGGGACGACGCGCGGTAGGTGGGGCCGGCGTATGTAGACAGCCTTTTACTGTTTTGCACAGACAGCCCTGCTGTCTGCCCGCTTAGTTCCTATTTCGCGCCACCTCAGGTGCTAGCCACCTATAGCCCTTGCCACTTCAGTATGCCCCAGACTTGCCTCGCGCTCACTCTCACAGCGGCCTAGCAACAACACACAAGGCCTCCCAGCTCTCTCTCGTGGTCATGGCCCTGCCCGGGCCATGGGCACAAACACACAAGCCTGGTAACCCACTACGACTTAACAATAAAGTAAGAAGCCTCCGAAGAATTATATCATTAACCCCGCTCTCAGCCTACCAAAATACCCCCATTATAATTTTCAACCCCACCAATTGCAAAGTCATGAAGAGCAATAAGACCACAGACGGAGTACAGTCTAGGGACCCAGAACCTACAAACCTCGCTCAAGGAAGAGGATCTTGGTGCGAGTATAAACACCGGGCACATCTCCTGATAAAACTCATCAACCAAATAACTGCTGCAGCATAGGGGGCGCCTGGAAAACCCTTTAAGAACAGTATTCCGACGTTGTAAATAATGAGTCATTTACGAACTGTACATTTGCGTACGTTAGGCCCATACTGGGCCAAACGTTTGCAATCACTTTGGAACCCACAAACTAGCCAAGCATGTAAGGAAACTTGAGAAAGTGCAAGGTTTGCAAAAAGACTAGTCCGGAGCTAAGTCGTGTGTCTTACGAGGAGGGGTTTTAAGGGAAATCTACCTGACGACACTGGAAGAAGGAGAGATAAGGGGGATATGATAGCGACATATAAAATAGGGAGAGATTTTAGACAGGTGGAAAGGACAGGATGTTCCAGAGATGGGACCGCAACAACGGGATGTTGGGAAGTTTTCTTCAGTCACAAAGTAGTCAGAAAGTGGAATAGCCTGGGTGGATGAACGGGGAGGCAGGACTTACATAGCTTTAAAAAAGGGGTGTGATAAGCCATGGAGCAGAAAGAGGACAGGGAAGGGCCCGTTAAAGACCGGGGCCAGGAGCAACCACAAACTAATGAGTACAACACATCATTATAATATATATTTTTTTTAAAATAAAAATATATATATATATATTATATTATTATATATATACCATATAATATATTATAAATTTATATATATAATAATTATATATTATATTTATATTATATATATTATATATATATATATTATATTTATAGCTCTTTTTCTTTATTTCTTCTATTGTCAGGGGGAAGTGGAAAAAGAATCTTTCTCGTAAGCCATGCTGTCGTATGAGGCGACTAAAATGCCGGGAGCAATGGGCTAGAACCCCTTCTCCTGTAAATTTAATAAAAAGGAAGGGAAACTTTATAAAACGGATGCTTAAAGGGTGGATGTAGTGGGGATGACAAGAAACAGATGATTGCTGATTTTAAAATGAAAAGAAGTTGGTTCCGGCCCCTAAGCGAAACAAAAGTGAAGGGGGTAGGGGAGTTTCAGTAGGGGGAAATAAATGGGATTAAATCGGGTTCTGAGAGAGTTAGAGGAAAAGGAAGGGGTGAAGTAATGTTGAATGATCGTTAGGGAAAGGAAAAAAAAGAGAATTGAATGTGTAAATTCAAGAATTATTGGATTAAAGTAAAGGTTGGATGGGGAAAAGTGGGTCATAAAAAGCGTGTATCCCTGGAAAGAGAGGAATGCAGAGGAAGAGAGAGATTTTGGGAGTGTTAGTGAATGTATAGGGTTTAAAACCAATGAGAAAATAATTGTGGTGGGGGACCGAATCTAAAGGGGGGGGGGGGGGGAGAAACTTTTAGGAGGGTTGTGGTATTTAAGTTTGGGGGGCCCGGTGAAAAAGATAATGGGAGCCCTTTGATTGAATTTTATGAAAGGGGTTTTTGTTATAGGTAAACATATTTTTAAAAAAAAGAGGTAAAAAGATCAAATTATGTAGGGGGAAATGACAGTGTTTTTTTGGATTATGATTGGTAGATTTTAAAAGATGTTGAGTAGACTTCAGGATGTACTGTTTATAGAGGGGCCACAATATATCGATCTTTTTCTAGTTGTAGCTCATGAGAGTAAAAGGTAGATGGTTACAAGGAAATAAAGTATCAGGGAAGAGAGAGGTGAAGGTTTAAAAAAAAATAAAAGAGGAGGCAGTTAGGGTAAGTATAAACAGCTATTGGAGGTAGATGGGCTAATAAAGGATGGGCAAGGGGGGTCGAAGAGGTATGGGGTGGGTTTTAAAAAATGTAGTGTTAGAGGTTCAGCAGGTTTGTGGTTACGGGAAAGTGGGTCGGGGGGGAAGAGGAGCGTTGGTGGAAAGAGATGAAAAGAGAGTAGAAAGGGAAAAAAGTTGATATCAGAACTTTACAAAGTAGAAGTGATGAAAGGAGGGAAAGTATAGGGAAAAAAAAGAGAGAGGTAAGAGAGTGGTGAAGAATGTTAAAAAAGAGAGCAAAAGGAAAAGGGGTGAGATGTTTCAACAAATTTTGTTGAAAAAAAGAAAATTTTTGGGGAGTGAGATTAACAAGTTAAGAAAGTAAGAACAAAGGGGTTTTTTGGTCATTTAAAAAAAGGAAGGGGATTTATTAAAGGAGGGGTTAGGGGGTTTTGGGGAAAGAGGGGAAAATATTTTGAGGAATTTGTTAAATTTGATAAAGAGGGGAAATTTGGTTTCGTGCATAGGACAAGGAGGAATAACACTTGTAGGAGTGGGAAAGAGCCAGTTGTGAGTGTGGGGGAAGTTCGTGGGAGTAGGGTAAAATAAAAAGGGGGTAAGGCAGCCTGGATTTGGGGAAAAAAGATAGAAATTTAAAAAGCAGGGGGGGGTTTTTTTTGGGGTGTTGGGAAAATTTTAAAATTTGGAAAGGGAAACCCCCGGGGGTTGGGAGGATGCCAGTTTTTTTAAAAAAAAATTCCCCCAAAAAATTTCCCTTTTTCCTTTAAAAAAAAATTTTTTAAAAAAAAACCCCAAAAACCCTTTAAAAAAACCCTTTTTTTTAAACTTTGTTTTTTAAGGGTTTTAAAACCCTTTTAAATTCCAAAAAAATTTTCCCCTTTAATTTTTTAAAGCAAATTTTGGGGCCCCCGGGAATTTTTGCCAAATTTCCCCCCCTTTGTAGAGGTGGTTACTAAACATTAAGGTTTTACGGGAAAGTGACCCCAAAATTAGGTATGAGGAAAGGGGAAATTTTTTCCATAAAATAGGCCTTGAATGGAGTTGATGTCACCGTGGTTGTTTTATATTTATAGAGGGGGTTGTAAAGAAGTAAATGGAGGGTCGGGGCAAGGGGGCTGGGTTAAAAATAAAGAATCACACACAAAGTGGGAGTTGTCACAGCTGTCTTGCTGAGGGACACGTGCTCTTGGGGGATTCTGAAGGAATTACAGATTTGGTGGATGAATTTGGTAGGGTGTGAGAAGAAAAAAAATTAAAAAGGTGAATACTGGAAAAGTAAGGTTATGGGAAAACAAAAGATTTGGTGATGAAAGCTAAATATCAGATTGGAGGGAGAGAGTATGGAGGAGGTAATGTATTCAGATTTTGGGAGTGGACTGTCAGTGGTGGGTCTATGAAAGATAGGGAATCATGAATTGATGGCGAAAAGAGGAGTGGTGCACTTAGGGGTCTGTGGAGACAAAGAACTTTTTCCTGGGGCAAAAAGGGGAATGTATGAATATAGTTTTACCAACGCTCTTATATGGGTGTGAAGCTGGGTGGAATGTTTCAGCAGGAGAAGGGGTGGTGGGAGGGAGATGTCAGTCTGAGGGCAGTGTGGGTTGAAAAAGCAAGAAAAACGTGTTTTTGGGAAATTGGAGAAGGTTGGGATTACCAAACGTTTTCCAAAGGGGGGGAAGGGGGCTTGAGGTGGTTCGGAATGTAGAAAATGGAGCGAAACAAATGATTCAAAAAGTGTTCAGTCTTAGTGGAAGGAAGCAGGGGAGGGATCAGCCTAGGAAAAAGGTTTGGGTGAGGGGGGTTTTAAAGGGGTTTTGGGGGCAGGGGCCCTTGGGTTCAGCAGGCTTTGATAGAGTGAATGGAGACAAGGTTTTTAAACGACGTTTTTTTTGGGTGTACAAGTAACATTTATAAAGGGGGTTTTCGGGGAAAACCGGGGCGGGGCCCGGACTTGAGCCGGGAGGGGGAAGTACATGCCTGCAATTGAAGGGGGGGTTTAATTTGCATTTTAAAAACGTAGTGAAAACACCCCGGGGCATTTTTAAATTGATGGGGGAAAATTTTTTTTCCGGGGCCACCCTGCCGGTGAAAACCCAGGTGATAAAAAAATAATATATATGTATAATTTTTAAAATATATAAAATATAAAAATATATAATTTTTTAAATAAAAAATAATATATATCTCATTAGAGTACCATTTTACCAGTACCCCGTGTACAGTAAGACTCCTACCAACCTCTCGGGTTTGGAATCACGGGCTGTTTTTCTATTGCTGCTGACTACAGCGTATTTTCAAACCCCCCCTCACATAGGGGTATGTGGGCAGTCAAGGTTTGTTGACTCTGTTGAAAAAACTCGTAAACCATTCCCTTACCGGGGTGAAAAAATGGGAATTTACGACCTTATTGTCCCATCGAATTCCACTTGAACCGGTACTAGACCCATCAATACCCCTGCTTACAGAATGCCTCTTCACAAGTTGCTTCGCAAAAGAATTGACAATAAAAATGCTTGAAAGGAGTTTTGCACCTAGCAATTCCCCTTTGGAATGCCCTTGATCCTAGTCCTAAAAAGGGAAGGTTTACTTGGGCCCCCCAAAATTGACTTTGGGATGTTAAACGCAAAAACATTCCAATCGTTTTTCCACTCCCTGCGGGGGTGTCTTTTACGTAACTCGGGATAACAAAGTCTTTCAACCCGGTTTTTTACAAGGGTTTTGGAAAGTCCCTTTTCATGAGGACAGCCAAGAGCTAACTGCATTCTCCACCCCTAAGGTCATTATCACTTCCTCTTAGGGCTTTTGGGTTTACATCCCCCCCATCATTTTTTAAAGGGCTCAACTAATATTTTTAGAGGTCCTGGGGTAGTGCCCTTATGGTGTATTTAAATAGAAAACGTCATGTCTAAAGACAATACACACATAAAAAGACTTGAGAGTCTTGGTAAGCTTAAAGTACCAAATTTTAAAAAGATCAAACGTCAAAATGTAAATTTTTTTCAGATCAAAATTAAGTTTTTTGGTCACGTATTCATCCTAGGGGGTTACGACTGACCAAAAAAAAGAAACGCAGTAAAAATTTTTCCAACCCCAAAAAAAACTGCGATCCCTAAGATCCTTTGTGGATTTTAAGCAGGTTTTTATAATCTTTCAGCCAAAATTTTTTTCCATAGCCTCCTCAAACTGATTGCTTTAAGAAAATGCTCCTTTTGTTTGGCCCTTTTCGTAAAGAAAGAGCATTCCAAACTGTAAAAGAAAAGCTAACATTGCCCCAAATTGGGCATAGGTGCCGACTACTCAAAGCCCCGATGGCAAGTACAACGCATTTTGCATTTGTAGCCGAGTACTTTAAGGCTGAACGAAATTTATTCATAACGGGGCAAGAATTTTAAAATAATGGTTTTTAAAAAGCATTCGAGACTTTATTTTATAGTACCGGTTCATGTCTTGACGCCATGCCCCACTGATCCTTTATTCCAGAACAAACAACCACGGGAAGGGTTTTAGCCAGATGGACCTTGCACCCAAAGAGTTAAATCCCACCTTTGAACACTTACCGGGCAAGTCAAATGTGTCGCCGATGCCTTATCGCGACAGTTATAAGTAACTGCAGACCCCCCCCATTTAGTGCTGAAAAATGAAAGTAGCTCAACGAACAGATCCCTGTGGTTTTTTGGATTCGATCCGCCCCGGAAGACTTATTTGACTGTGAAGCCACCAGCACCCACATGACTTTGTCATGAACCCAAAAATTACTGTATCGAACAGCCGAGTTGGGTACTCCCCACAGAAGAGTATCCGTTAGTAATTCCACAGCACAGTGAATGTAGCCTTTTCGTAGTTCACGATGTACCCGGTTTCACACCCTGGGAGGATCGTTTATAAAAAAGCCCGATTGAAATACTTTTTTGGCCCCTTTTGGCAAAATCATATTTCTGAGTAGTTAAAAATGTAGTGTCTGATGCAACATAAGGTAATGCTAATGGTCCTAAACCAACCAAAATATAACCCAAATCTTGGAACCTTGGGGAAAAAAAATTCGCTAGATGTTAAACTAATATCCCAAAGTTCTCTCCAGGGCAAAAAACACTGTGTGTTTATGGTAACCATTTTACCAGAATTGTGGGGTTAGTTTCCCATTGCAGATAAAACTGCCGAGACGTAGCAAAACGTTTAAAAAACCATTTCGCAGGCATACCCCCCTGTTAGTAAAGTAATTGGGGGGGTGATTTTAATAGATTCTTGAAAATTTGTGACCTTGTTACAAAATCTCTTAAAAACCAATTGTTCCTCATCACCTGCCAGAAATGGTTAGCGGAACGAACCAATAAGAAAATACTTGAGTCTTGAGATCCCAATTTAATCCCAACAGTGAAACTTTGGGATAATTATACCTAGTGCAGTGTGCTATAAATTCTGCTTACAAGTTTCTATAGGGGGCACTCCAAAATTTTGCATTTACGGTTTAATAAACTTTCCCTTATGATTCTATATTCAATCCAAAACCAAAATTACAACCCTGAAGATTTCTAGCAATCGTTACCAGCTTAGCTCAAAGTGTTTTCAGAAGTTTTGTGAAAACTTTCATAAAAAACAGGCGAATTACAAGACCAAACACTCAGCAAAACCGTCCAAAATCCCCAAGTAGGGTTTGAGAGTTTGCTGATAACTTTAACAAAACGTCTGCAATGCCAAAGCTTGATCAAAATTTGTTGGTCCTTATCGAGTAGTTAACATATCACTGGTAATAAGTATAAGGTTAAGAAATTGTACTGGGCAGTATAAAGAATCGCATTTAGATCTATTTAAAAAATTATGAAAATTTTCCAACCCCGATAATGGACAGACTTGACAATCCCCCCTGATCCTGTACTCTCTTCCCCTGTAAGTCAGACGATCAATGAATTGTTACCCTAGTACACACAGGTATTGAGAAATTCTCAAGTATCTTTGAAATTCCAATTAGATTTGGGCCCCAAAACAGCATTAGTTAGCCAGTGTAACAGTTTTATCCTCCCAGAATGCACCCTTCTGCATATTTTAATCTTTTCCCTAGCAGATTGGGGGTTAAAAAGTATATAACCCGCATAGTGAATAATTTCAGTATCAACTTATTAATATTCAAGAAAATTTTTTTGTTGTTCCGTTTTCTCCCAATTCTGAGGTTTAAAGTCCCAGATTTGAGTGTACCGAATCGTTTTCGTGTAACACTTCTTTTTTTGTATGTCTTTCTTCCCAGAATCCGTAGATCACGTGAATACAGATCGACAATCAAATTTTTTTATCACTTCTATGTGTAAACCCCAAATTTTTATTCATCGATGATTGTGGTTATCATACCTTGAAGGCATTTACAGTTTCATTTTCATTTCATTAGAGTAAGTTTCGTTATAGTCAATTAGTAAGCTTCAATCCAAATTCTCCTTATTTATAATGTTTCAATTGTTGTGTACTTTGACATTGTATAGAATCACCCCAAGCCGTACACCTACCATCTCTATTTGTATTAGCTTTTATGTCGGACGACATACGTTAGCATCGCCGAGCTCTCAGTGTACCATTTACCAGTAACCAGTTACCAGTAGATGACTCCCCTACCAACCTTTCTGTGTGATTTACTTTTAAATTCACGTTGCTGCTGACCATAGCATGTTTTTTAAACACCGCTCACCCTCTAGGCAATGTGGGGTCAGTCTGAGATAGGGAGCAGAGAGATGCAGGGTGGCTGATGGTGCTTCCCATACTTTCCGTTATAATTGTACGTACTATGTTATCCACGTTATCGAACCCACATGACAACTCTCCCTGAACTGTGAGCTTATCATACCTCTGCTTAAAGCTATGTATGGATCCTGCCTCCACTACATCGCTTCTCAAACTATTCCACTTATTGACTACTCTGTGGCTGAAGAAATACTTCCTAACATCCCTGTGATTCATCTGTGTCTTCAACTTCCAACTGTTATGTGTCCAATCTCTGGAACATCCTGTCTTTGTCCACCTTGTCAATTCCTCTCAGTATTTTGTATGTCGCTATCATGTCTCCCCTAACTCTCCTGTCCTCTAGTGTCGTCATGTTGATTTCCCTTAACCTGTGTGTGTGTGTGTGTGTGTGTGTGTGTTGTGTGTGTGTGTGTGTGTGTGTGTGTGTGTGTGTGTGTGTGTGTTTTGTGTGTGTGTGTGTGTGTATGCATGTGTGTGTGTGTGTGTGTGTGTGTGTGTGTGTTTATGCGTGTATGTGTGTGTGTGTGTGTGTGTGTGTGTGTGTGTGTGTTGTGTGAGTGTGTGTGTATGCGTGTGTGTTTATGCATGCGTGTGTGTGTGTGTATGCGTGTGTGTGTGTGTGTGTGTGTGTGTGTGTGTGTGTGTACTCCACCTAATTGTACTCACCTAATTGTGGTTGCAGGGGTCGAGACTCAGCTCCTGGCCCCGCTCTTCACTGACCCGCTACTGGATCCTCTCTCTCTCTGCTTCCCTGAGCTTTGTCATACCTCTTCTTAAAACTATGTATGGTTCCTGCCTCCACTACTTCACTTGCTAGGCTATTCCACTTGCTGACAACTCTATGACTGAAGAAATACTTCCTAACGTCCCTGTGACTCGTCTGAGTCTTCAGCTTCCAGTTGTGACCCCTTGTCCCTGTGTCCCCTCTCTGGAACATCCTGTCTCTGTCCACCTTGTCTATTCCCCGCAGTATCTTGTATGTCGTTATCATGTCTCCCCTGACCCTTCTGTCCTCCAGTGTCGTCAGTCCGATTTCCTTAACCTTTCCTCGTACAACATTCCCTTGAGCTCTGGGACTAGCCTTGTTGCAAACCTTTGTACTTTCTCTAACTTCTTGACGTGCTTGACCAGTGTGGGTTTCCAGACTGGTGCTGCATACTCTAGTATGGGCCTAACATACACAGTGTACAGTGTCTTGAACGATTCCTTATTAAGGTATCGGAACGCTATTCTCAGGTTTGCCAGGCGCCCGTATGCTGCAGCGGTTATTTGGTTGATGTGTGCCTCCGGTGATGTGCTCGGTGTTATGGTCACGCCAAGGTCTTTCTCCCTGAGTGAGGTCTGTAGTCTTTGTCCACCTAGCCTATACTCTGTCTGCTGTCTTCTTTGCCCCTCCCCAATCTTCATGACTTTGCATTTGGCTGGGTTGAATTCGAGAAGCCAGTTGCTGGACCACATGTCCAGCCTGTCCAGGTCTCTTTGCAGTCCTGCCTCATCCTCGTCCGACTTAATTCTTCTCATCAACTTCACGTAATCTGCGAACAGGGACACTTCAGAGTCTATTCCTTCCATCATGTCGTTCGCATATATCAAAAATAGCACTGGTCCTAGAACTGACCCCTGTGGGACCCCGCTCGTAACAGGCGCCCACTGTGATACCTCTTCACGTACCATGACTCGTTGCTGCCTCCCTGTCAGGTATTCCCTTATCCATTGCAGTGCCCTCCCTTTTACATGCGCCTGATCCTCCAGCTTCCGCACTAATCTCTTGTGGGGAACTGTGTCAAAGGCCTTCCTGCAGTCTAGGAAAACGCAATATACCCACCCCTCTCTCTCGTGTCTTACTTCTGTTACCTTGTCATAAAACTCCAGGAGGTTTGTGATACAAGATTTGCCTTCCATGAACCCATGCTGGTTTTCATTTATAATCTTGCTCCTTTCCAGGTGTTCGACCACTCTCCTCCTGATAATCTTCTCCATGACTTTGCACACAATACATAGGTCTGTAGTTTAGTGCCTCGTTTCTGTTTCCTTTCTTAAATATGGGGACTACATTAGCTGTCTTCCATTTCTCAGGTAGTTGCCCAGTTTCAAGGGATGTGTTGAAGATTGTGGTTACAGGCACACACAGCATCTCTGCTCCTTCTCTAAGGACCCATGGGGAGATGTTGTCTGGTCCCATGGCCTTTGAGGTGTCAAGGTCACTTAAGAGCTTCTTCACCTCCTCCTCAGTTGTTCGTATGTCATCCAACACTTGTTGGTATATTCCCTCTTGATGTTCCCTTCTGTGCTCTCTTCCCACAGCCCTTCCTGTCTCTACTGTAAAAACTTCCTTAAATATCCTGTTCAGCTCCTCACATACCTCCTGATCATTTCTTGTGAGTTCTCCACCTTCTGTCCTTAATCTGATCACCTGGTCTTTGACTCTTGTCTTCCTCCTGATGTGGCTATACAACAGTTTCGGGTCAGTCTTGATTCTCGATGCTATGTCATTTTCATACTGTCGCTGGGTCTCCCTCCTTACCTGTGTGCGTACTCATTCCTGGCTCTGCGACTGATCTCCCTATTTTCGTGTGTTCTCTGCCTTCTGTACTTTTTCCATTCTCTATTGCACTTTGTTTTTGCCTCCTTACACCGTCGGTAAACAGGGGCTCGTTCTGGTTTTTCCGTTGTTACTGTTGCCCTTGGGAATAAACCTTTCCACTGCTCCTTGCATTTTGTTGTTACATATTCCATCATTTCATTTACTGGCTTTCCTGCCAATTCTCTGTCCCACTGGACCTCCCGCAGGAAGTTCTTCAACCCTATGTAGTCCCCTCTTTTATAGTCAGGCTTTTCCCATTCAACTCCTGTTATTCTCTCCACTTGCAGCTCTACTATGTATTCAAAGCACAGAACCACGTTGCCGCTAGCTCCTAGGGGACTCTCATACTTGATGTCCTCAATATCTGAGCTGCCCAGGGTGAACACAAGGTCCAATCTTGCTGGTTCATCCTCCCCTCTCACTCTGGTAGTGTCCTTAACATGTTGGTGCATGAGGTTTTCCAGCACCCCGTCCAACATCCTGGCTCTCCATGTTTCGGGACCCCCATGTGGCTCCAGGTTTTCCCAGTCAATCTCCCTGTGGTTGAAATCACCCATAACCAGCAACTTTGCTCTGCTGGAGTGAGCTCTTCTTGCCACCTCAGCAAGTGTGTCCACCATTGCTCTGTTGCTCTCTTCATATTCCTCTCTTGGCCTCCTGCAGTTCTGTGGTGGATTATACATCACTGCAATGACCACTTTGTGTTCCCCAGACTGAAGTGTACCTGCTATGTAGTCTCTTTCTCCCGTCTCATCTATTCCTTCCATTTTCTCGAATTTCCATCTGTTTTTTACGAGCAGAGCAACCCCACCTCCCCCCCTGCCCCTTCTATTGTCTCCATGAGTTTTGTTTCTGTAACTGCTGTGATGTCTGGGGACTTCTCATTGATTCTTTCTTGCCATTCCTCATGTTTATTCGTTAATCCATCTGCATTTGTGTACCAAACCTTCAGCTTCTGTTCTAATACTGTAACTGTGGTGCGGGAGGTGGAAACAGAGGGATTGGTGTGTGATGGTTGGTTTGGATTGTTCAGTTGCCTTGGGAGTGTCGTGGCTGGAGTCCTTCTGCAGGTGTTTCTGGGGGGTGCGCTTGTCCTTCCATTTGATCCTGGGTTATTCTGCTCTCCTTTTTCATTTCCTTCCATTTCTCCTTTCGTTTTTGAACTCTCTCTTTCATTGTCTTCCTTTCGTCCTTTGTTCTGTCTCGATCGAGGCACACACTCTGGAACTCCTGCTTGCCTCTCAGCCGTGCTTTCTCCTGCAGGATCATGGTTCGGGTTGATTCTGCCTTGAAAATTACTTTGAGAGGCCGATTCCTTTTCTTTGTGAACCACCCAATTCTCCGAAACTTTGCCACCTGGGTCATGTCCCCCTCGCCTATCACCTTCATGATATCTTCAATCGCTTTTTTCTCCTCCTGCTTTCTTTCATCATAAGTTTTCCCTTTAGCTTCGTCTAGCCCATAGACAAACACGGATCTTTCCCTTTCCACCTCCCACTGTGACTCCCATTGCATCCTCTGATGTGTTTTAGTTCCTTCCCGTGGAGTGTTCCTTCCTTCAGTCCCTTCCCTAGTTATGGCCCCTATGCTTCTTGGTATATCCTTCCTGCTCACCTGCTCCTGGCCCCCACAGGTATCTGGTAAGGTCCTTGCACATGTCCTAGTTCCTTCAATGTCGTCCAACCTCTCATTCTGTCCTAGTGTGCTCTCTGTCTTTGTTTTGGCCCCATGTGGGTTTGACAGGACCTCTGCATACAGTTTAGTTTCCATGCTTCCTTCAGACCTGCTGTCTGTGTTTGATGTAGCCATTGCCGATGCTACTTCTGTAATATCTTTGTCTCTGTGCTGTTTCAGATGTCTCAGCTCCTCTTCTAATCTCTCTATCTTGATTTCTGCTGCTGTGGCCTGTTGCTTCCACCTTCTGCATTCTGCTGCTAACCTCTCTTCCATCTTCCTTTCCAGCTCATCTAGTCTCCTTCCCCAGTCTTCCTCCCTTTTTTTGAACTCTACCTCCCATTCCTCCCTCCCAGATTCGTCCTTGGAGCCCCTTGTCCTCATCCTGGTTAGGGGGAGGGGAATAGATGGTTAGGAGAGGGGATGAATGGTTGTGGGGGAGGGGGAGGATGGTTATTGGAGGGGTAGAGATAGTTGGGGGAGGGGGTTAGATGGTTTGGGGAGAGAGGGGATGGATGGTTATGGGGGAGGGGGAGGATGGTTATTGGAGGGAGGGAGGCAGTTGGGGTGGTTAGACGGTTTGGGGAGGGTTAGGTGGTTTGGGGGAGGGGTAGGTGGCTAAGGTGATGTGGTTAGGGAAGGGGGAGAGGTGGTTAGGGGAGGGGGGGTACGTGTTTGTGTCAAGTGTTTGTGTCAAGTGGTGGAGGGAGTGTGGGTGTTGTGTGTGTGTGTGTGTGTAGTGTGTGTGTGTGGTGTGTGTGTGTGGTGTGTGTGTGTGGTGTGTGTGTGTGGTGTGTGTGTGTGTGTGGGGTATGTGTGGTGTGTGTGTGTGTGGTGTGTGTGTGTGGTGTGTGTGTGTGTGTGGTGTGTGTGTGTGGTGTGTGTGTGTGGGGTGTGTGTGTGTGGGGTGTATATGTGTGGTGTGTGTGTGTGTGTGGTGTGGTGTGTGTGTGGTGTGTGTGTGTGTGTGGTGTGTGTGTGTGGTGTATGTGTGTGTATATGTGTGTGTGTGTGTGTTGTGTGCTTGTGTTTGTGTGTGTGTGGTGTATGTGTTTATGTATGTTTGTGTGTGTATGTGTGTGTGTATGTATGTATGTGTGTGTGTGTGTGTGTGTGTGTGTGTGTGTGTGTGTGTGTGTGTGTGTGTGTGTGTGAATGTGTGAGTGTCTACCCTTTTGTGTGTGTGCTTGTGTGTGAGGGAGGGAGGGTTAGGGGGGTAGGTTGTGTGGTTGAAAGATCCGTCGTGTAGGCACAAATTTAGTCTCATTTATCTTTCCCAATTATCTACTCTCTCCACTTATTGCCCTTTCTGGATTTACGTATTAATTGTTGCTGGTTATTAACATTTTCCTAGTTCACATTGAGAGAGGACTTCCTAGCTTCCTATGTATTCTTACTGCTAATAACTACCGGTAGTAACACTGCCTGTGTGCGTGTGTGCATGTGTGTGTGTGTGAGCGTGTGTGTGTGTGTGTGTGAGAGAGAATCTTGTGCGGTGTAATGACTGGCCGCAACTTCTTGTGACCTGACACAACCCTCCTGGGACCTGACCCTAGCACCGTCTTACAATGTTGCCCTTAAAAGCTTGTCCCACCTACCTTCTCACACCATCAACACTATATTCTCTATGTCTATGCTATTTCTATTCTAATTCTGGTAATAGCTTGCAGGAGTGAGTGACCAGTATCAAACAGTATGCAAGGCCAGCCAGGGCCGTCAACATGCAAACCACAAATAGGCGAATAAACTTGCGGTGACAGTTGCCAGCTGCTGATGACGAAGTCGTCGTACGTAGGCTTTAAATCCCTATTTTGGAGATCCTTCACCCGTGATGATTATAACCACATATTCTCATGCATCCCACTTCCTCACGCTATTTCACTCTTCACTGATGATAGTATACACTTCACATTATATACACTTCACTTTATATGTATAATGGCACACAACTTGTCGTGACGTCACTTCTTCAGGCCTACCTCTACCAATGTGGCAACATCGCCTAAGACCCCCAACGGTTTGCGCTTTGAAATATTATGATTTCAGCTTTCCTCTCACTTTCTTTAACTAATAACTTTAATTATCACTCGTAGTATTGTTCACTGACGTTCCACTACCACTGATTACTGCTAACTGTTATTGCACGCCATACAACGCTAAGGATCTCGGAGCCTTGTTACCCACGTCTTCACCCCACGGACCCACGCTAATGTGTGTGTATGTGTGCGTGTGTGTATGCGTGTGTGTGTGTGTGTGTGTGTGTGTGTGTTTATGTGTGTGTGTGTGTGTGTGTGTGCGTGTGTGTGTGTGTGTGTGTGTGTGCGTGTTTGAGTGTGTATGTTCTGCTCACTTAATTGTGGTTGCAGGGTCGAGACTCAGCTCCTGGCCCCACCTCTTCACTGATCGCTACTAGGTTCTCTCTGCTTCTTGTGCTTTGTCATACATCGTCTTAAAGCTATGCATGGTTCCTGCCTCCACTTCATCACTTGCTAAACTGTTCAACTTCCTGACGACTCTATGAATGAAGAAATACTTTCTAATATCCCTGTGCTCGTCTGAGTCTTCAGCTTTTAATTGTGACCCATTGTTTCTGTGTCCCCTCTCTGGAACATTCTGTCTCTGTACACCTTATCTATTCCACGCAGTATTTTGTATGTCGTTATCATGTCTCCCCTGACCCTCCTATCCTCGAGTGTTGTCAGTCCAATTTCAATCAACCTTTCATCGTAGGACATTCCCTGAGCTCTGGAACTAGCCTTGCTGCAAACCTTTGTACTTTCTCTGACTTCTTGACGTGCTTGACCAGGTGTGGGTTCCAAACTGGTGTTGCATACTCCAGTATGTGCCTGACGTACACAGTGTATAGTGTCTTGAATGATTCCTTACTAAGGTATCGGATCGCTATTTTTCAGGTTTACCAGGCGCCCATATGCTGCAGCAGTTATCTGGTTGATGTGTGCCTCCGGAGACGTGCTCGGTGTTATGGTCATCCCAAGATCTTTCTCCTAGAGTGAGGTTTGCAGTCTTTGTCTACCTAGGCAATCCTCTTTGCCGTTCCCCAATCTTCATGACTTTGCATTTGGCAGGGTTGAATTCAAGGAGCCAGTTGCTGGACCAGGTGTCCAGCCTGTCCAGGTCTCTTTGTAGTCCTGCCTGATCCTCATTTGATTTAATTCTTTTCATTAGCTTCACATCATCTGCATCTTCACGTCATCACATCATTCACATGTCATTCACATATATCAAAAATAGCACTGGTCTTGCGACTGACCCCTGTTGGATCCCGCTTGTCACAGGCGCCCACTGTGATACCTCTTCACGTACCATGACTCGTTGTCTCCCTGTCAGGTATTCTCTGATCCAGTGCAGTGCCCTTCCTGTCATACATGCCTGATCCTCCATCTTCTGCACTAATCTCTTTTGAGGAACTGTGTCGAAGGTCTTCCTGAAGTCCAGGAAAATGCAAGCAACCCACCATCAACTCTCATGTATTACTTCTGTTACCTTGTCATAAAATTCCAGGTTTGTGAGGCAGGATTTGCCTTCCATGACTCCATGCTGGTTGTAGTTTATAATCTTGTTCCGTTCCAGGTGCTCCACCACTCTCCTGATAATCTTCTTGATAACTTTGCATACTATAAACGTGCCTTGTATCTGTCTCCTTTCTTAAAAATGGGGACTACATTTGCTGCCTTCTATACCTTAGGTAGTTGCCCAGTTTCAAGGAATGTATTGAAGATTGTGGTTAGTAGCTTACATAGCATCTCTGCTCCTTCACTAAGGACCCATGGGGAGATTTTGTCCAGTCCCATCGCCTTTGAGGTATCAAGGTCACTTAGCAGCTTCTTCACCTCCTTCTCCGTTGTTTGTATGTCATCCAACATTTGTCGGTAAATTCCCTGTTGATGTTCCCCTCTGTGCTGTCTTCGTAGAGCCATTCCTGTCTCTTCTGTAAATACTTCCTTAAATCTCCTGTTGAGCTCCCCTCATAATTCGTGATTTTTCTTGTGAGTTCCCCACCTTCTGTCCTCAGCCTCGTCACCTGGTCTTTGACTGTTGTCTTACTCCTGATGTGGCTACACAGCAGTTTCGGGTCAGACATTGCTTTCGAGGCTATGTTATTTTCATACTGTCGCTGGGCCTCCCTCCTTACTTGTGCATACTTGTTCCTGGCTCTTCGATTAATCTCCTTATTTTCCTGTGTTCTAAGCCTTCTGTACTCTTTCCATTCTCTAGTGCACGTAGTTTTTGCCTCCTTACACTGTCGGGTAAACGATGGGCTCGTTCTGATCTTCCCATTATTTCTGTTGCCCTCGGGAACAAACCTTTCCTCTGCCTCCTTG
>NC_069399.1:6220558-6230558 GCF_026875155.1 Cherax quadricarinatus
CCCCCTTTTTTGGGGTTTGGTGCGGGCAGCAAAGTCTCCCATTCAGTTATGGCACTGGCATAGTTAGGATCCTGTATTCCTTCTGAGTCACTGAGGTTATCAGGAAGAATTTGTCTTATCAACTCGTTTGATGCTATGGAAGAGGATAGGAAAGCTGGTAGAGCAATCTGGGAGGATCTGTGTACTCCCAGCCCCCCAAGCCTGACCGAAAGTGAGGCTTGCAACCACTGTACATCTTCAAGGGAAAGATTCAATACACTCTCAAGCATGGTCATAAGGAGGGAGTCATATTCCCTGAGTTTTGGACTGCTGAAGGCTGGGGAGCATCTCAGAAAGTAGGTAAGTTTTGAGATTGACAGGCACCTGGTGAGTAGGTAGAAGGCATCATGTGCGTCAATGTCTTTCATCCTGCTTTCCATCGTCCGGAGTTCTGAGACTTTTTTTCTAGGATAAGATCGATGGCATTGAACCCAAGAGGAGCACCAAGGAGAGTGCTAATGGCTGGATCAATGGCTCATGCTCCTGGTAAAACGGTGCTAATATTTTGGATCATCTATCGATTGCTAGAAATTATTTCACATTTCACATTTGTCTTTAATTTTACTGATGTCCTCTAGGAGAGATTCTGTTGTGCCAGCTAGGGTACCATCATCCAGGAACCAGATACTGAGCTCACTGGACAGTGCTTCTGTAACTTCCTTGATGACCAAACTGAATGGAAAGGGAGCGAGAGGGTCCCCTTGTTGCACACCCTCACATGAGTCAATTTCATGGTCCCCAAACAATAGTTTGGAAGTCACACTATAACACGATTCTATGAAGGGATAAATGGAAGGGAAGTTTCTATAAACTGCTTGGAGAGCAGCATCCCTTCTGACTAAGTTGAAAGCGTTGGCAAAGTCCAATTTGACCAAGGCTTTTTCATCGGACATGTTTTTTGATATATACTCGTGCTGCATGGGCAGCTGCTTCACAGCCCTGTTGAACGCCAAAACCGAGTTGAGTTGGTTTCAGCATTGCAGCAGCCTCTTGATTCACCGATTAGGCGCCGAAGGATGTTGCCCACTGCAATAGGCCTGATTCTGGCATCCTTTTTCCGGAGGGCACACAATGAGGCACCAAAGAAAAGGGATCTGATGGCCTCTGGGGCACTGCCAGCCAGGCACAGGTTGTAAAATTTGGTGAGTTCAGACAGCAGCCTCCCTAAAACCTCACCAAGTGCTGGATTGAGTATTTGTTTTAAGTGTTGAGGCCTTAAACCGGTGAAACCTCCTACTGAGCCCTGTGGAAATGACATAGCAGCTTTATTCACATCAGCATCCTGTAAGGTTAGAGGTTCTTCGCCTGCTGCAATGTCAGGAAGGTCAATGTTGGTACTAGGAGCCATGGGTGGATGTTTGTCATTCAGAGCTTGTGCCGTGCTGACGTCCTTGGGAGCGATGGTATCCTCACTGGTTATAAGCCTCAGAGCTCCAATAGTATTACCCTCTTCTATTTTTTTGCTGATTTTGGCTTTGATTTTTGAGACATCGGGTGTCCTGTTGTTGGCATTTGCCCGGCAGGTGTTTGTCGCCCTATGGGGGAGACGGAAGAGGTTCTCATCCCTTGGGAATGCATTTATTGCCCTAATAACATGTGTTGCTAGTGACTTGTCCCTCCTTGGTGGGACAGCCAAACAGGCATTGCCAAAAAGCAGCAAGTTGTGCCAGGATCTGTTGTTTGAAGGAGCATCGTTGACTTTCTTCAGAAGGTCAGTGAATTTGCCAGTAGCTTGAGGGCGAGCTGCTTTGGGGATGTGTCAGAGTCCTGGTGGATGTTAATTTGATTGCAGATTTCAGGTCTTCTGTAGAGGTGAAGTCACGGTAGCTGTCAGCACTGTCTGCTGGGAGGGGCTGCTGGTTGTTCTCATTTTTAGCTCTGCTGGAGCCTAGACATCCATTGTGTGCACGGATGTTGCCAGTTGAGGGATTGAGTGCACATTCCCTGCAGCACACCAGGCAGATGCCTCGTGAACGACAGTTTTGGCTCTGTCGTGAAGATTCCAGGGAACCCGCGACTACTTGTGACATTGCTGATATCGTGGGTGTGAGAGGGCGCCAGCTGTGGGGTGACGGGTGAAGGACAGCATGGATGCATGGGGGATGAGGGTGGGGGAGTAGCGAGTGGCGGAACTTGTAATTGGTAGGACACTAAACGGCAACACCCTTGGTCAGGAAGTCAGTGGGCCTATGCTGGGATGAGGGGTGGGGACCAGGGATGGGGGGCGGAGGGAGTGGCCTTGTGTGTTCCCTAAAGATGCGCATCACTAACTTTTGCTAATTGTTATACACTTATTATTCCATTTAGAAAAACTCTCGCCATTTGGCACACTAATCACCATGCTCTCACTATTAACCGAGGTGTTCTTCTGTTCAGCATCCAATGACGGTGTCATGAGCGACCACTTCCTCCCCCAACCCCCGGCCCCGGCCAGACACAGAGGCAAACAAAACCTCCTCCACACCACTGCTGGCGGGATCCCCTCACCACCGCTACTCCCCAAATCCCAAAACCACGAACAAGTGGTGTTTAATCAATAACAACACTGCGACTTGCCGAGGATTCGAACCCATGTCGTTTTGGCCGTGACCACTCGTTCGTGGTCACAGTAATATATATACTGCTTCTGGTGGCTAGTACATCTAACGGGGATAAGAACGAAATTAGCTGTACACTAACGGCCCCCTTCAAGGCTGGCGACATCGCAGACCTGGAGAGTATGCAAAGAACTTTCACGACACACTTAAGTGCGATAAGGCACCTAAATTACTGGGAACGGGTTGAAGGTCCTTGATCTGTATTCCCTCGAACGCAGGCGAGAGAGATACACGATAATATACACTTGGAAGGTCCTGGAGGGATTGGTACCAAACCTGCTCACGAAAATCACTCCATATGAAAGCAAAAGACTCGGCAGGAGATGCAACATTCCCCCGATGAAAAGCAGGGGTGCCACGAGTACATTGAGAGAGAGCAGAATAAGTGTCCCGGGCCCAAGACTGTTCAATTGCCTCCCAGCATACATAAGGGGGATTACCAATAGACCCCTGGCTGTATTAAAGAAGGCGCTGGACAGGCACCTAAAGTCGGTACCTGACCAACCGTGCTGTGGTTCGTACATCAGCTTGCGTGCAGCCAGCAGTAACAGCCTGGTTGATAAGACCCTGATCCACCATGAGGCCTGGTCTCAGTCCGGGCCGCGGGGCGCTGACCCCCGAAACCCTCTCCAGGTAAACTCCAGGCAAACCTCGGCTCAGAGGCACTCACACCACCGAATATATTCGGAGTAAGGTAAAACACCGAACTCTGCTAGGTGTTTGATTTTTGTAGAACTGTGTGGACCAGTGGGTTAAAGTGTCTTGTGATTTTTGCTCAACACGAGGGGTGACCAAATCGACACGGGTTGGAAACTTCGTCTAACTGCAGTGTTGTTATATACATATATACATATACATAATACATACATATATATATATATACATATGTATATATATATATATATAATATATATATATAAAATATTATATATATATATATAAAGAGAGAGAGAGAGAGAGAGAGAGAGAATACATAAGAATGTCAGACTTTCGGCCATTCATTTTAAAAAATGCTTAGGTTGGATTAATGCTATAATTTCATAGTTCATATTAAAATTATAATGTCTGTTCATATTAGACATGATGCGTTATCTACCACTAACACAAGTTCGGTATATATTAGCTAGACAGTTTAATTCATCATAGTATAATTGTGAAATTAAATAGAGAAGACTTACCAATATAAAGAGCTGTCTTCAACGCAGTGGTAACCGCAGTCTGAACACTTACTGCTGTCTTGTAAGTGGCATGAGTAGTTGCTTTCCATGTCACAGCCAGCATTGTTGACGCTAGTATCAGAAACCCACATATTGCACCCCAGGTCTGTGCAGGAAAGAATAATTAATCTATAATTATGAATAAGAACATATTGCATGTGTCTGCCCAAGTCAGAAAACACTGACTAAGAGCAGGAATCAGGTCACACCGAATGTTGTGCAAGTGTTAGTAAGTGCATTCATGACTTAGTGCGTGTGCCTCGGGAAGGAGAATACTCTGTATGTGCCAGTAGGAGGCAGGTTATGATGCATATACTAGTAGGATTAAAAGCACTACTCTATAGGTGCTATAAGATTTCAGAGCTCGCCGCATATGACGGTATGCAGTAACCTCTGGCAACGTAAATTAATGGTCATTGTTACTGGAGCAAACTGAAGGAAGTCCAAAAAAGATAGAAAATAGAGCAAAAGATATTTAATTAAATGAAATTCCCCTTTGAATTAAACGTAAGCAAAATTTTGCTAGATATAACATTAATACTTTTCCAAACTGAGTCAAACATACATAACATCCCACATAAAATATGTGATATTCTCTATCTGGTCAAATAAATTGACAAAACATTCACAAAAATACAATAGAAAGTAAAACAACCTAGATAACAACTCAGAGCTACATCTCAAATACTTCGTCCAGCTCCCCGGTAGAGGGCCGCGTGCCCAGAATGCTGCAGGCATTTCTTCTCTGGATCGCGACACTGAGTCTCTGAAATAGGAAGCTGGTCTCTCTGTGGTCCTTGGTTTCTATGATGAGCTTTTCACCCAGCTCTTTGAGGAACTTTAGAACACACTTGTCCCATGCTCCAAGGGTCTCCAAAGCTATTGGGATGAAGTTATAGCAAAGGGGAAGGCCTTCATATTTGCGGATCTTCTGGGTCTCCCTGTGGCTGGCAGGTCCACCCCCTTCCACTAAGGAGTATGGCAAGTAGGTGTCTGCCAGTGTGGCGGCACAGGTGTAGTCCCAGGCAATCTGCTTTCCATCCTTCCAGGGTAGCATAGTGGCTCCATCAGGACGCTTTTGACTTCCATCAGACATCTGCAGCGGGCAACGGGCTGTGGTGAGGCTTCTCTTTATGATGTCATTGACTTCCTCATGTCTAGCATACTTCCCTTCTGCTGTGTGACACATGAAACCATGAAGTCCGAATTGATCAGCTGTCACCCTGCCGCAAATACACCTATGTTCGGTGAGATTGGGGGCGGCTAGGCGATGAGCAACACCTATCCGAATGGCCTGTTGGTCGAGTCGAGTGCCCAGGCAGGTATTGGGAACAGCTGGAAGGAAATCTCCTGAGTGTGGTGCCTTCACTGCCAGGAGACGAGCTTGTCCTTTCCTGAAGAGCTGGAGAGCATTGTGTTGGCGATTTTTTCCATGATCGGTTTGTCCCAGTGGGACTGTTTGTGTTCTTTGGGAGGAGCTGGTCTACTGGAAGAGTCTGCAAGGGTGTCCCACCGAATCGCTGCCTCAGTAAACATGGGGTCTTGAGCTCCTACCACATCTCTCAAGCGTTCAGGGACAATCTTCTTGATTAGTGCACTGGAAGCCAAACACGAAGACAGAAAAGCAGGTAAATCTACATGTGTTGCTTTGCTCACCCCTATGCCTCCCAGTCGCACTGGGAGGGTTCCCTGATCCCATTGCTGATCCTCTAGTGACAGGTTCAGGGATTTCTTAAAGATTGATATCAAGTGTGCGTCATATTTGTCGAGTGTTGGGTTGTCAAAAGAGGGTGCACACCTCAGGAAGTAAGTGAGTTTTGGCATAGTAAGACACCTTGTGAGGAGATACAGAGCATCATGGGCATCAAGATCGCTTATTTTCTCCTCCATTCTCATCAGGTCATTCAATTTTTCCTTGAGGACAATGTCGATGGCCTGGTGACCCAGCGGTGCTCCCAAGAGGGTACTGTTGGACGGAATGGTAGTAGAGACTTCCGGGAGGATTCTTTGCATGGCATTGATTATTATCTGGTTTGCTGTGATGATTTCACACTTGGAGGGATTGAAGATGAGTCCCAAGACTTCTCTCTGTGTTTTCATGATATAACCCAATTATTCAAACGCTAGATAATACAAATTAAAACAGATACATAATATTCGATATCAAATATAAAATAAATGGTATTCCAACTGAAAAAAAATATTGAAGGTATAAAAATAGTTAAACATGATATTCCCAATGAAGTCAAATGTGAAAGACATTCTCCATACAGAAATACATAAATGGTATTCTTTATATAGTAAAGCATACTGATATTCCCCATTGACAAAAACATTTATAAAATTTCCTTTAAAATCCAACATAGGTAATTTTTTTTTCTCTTGAGTTAAAGATAAATGAAATTCACAACACAGAAAAAACACTGAAGATATCAGAGTAAAGCAAATGTTATTTTCTGTGTGTTCAAGAGCATCCAAGTTAAGTTTCCATTAGTCAAACATAAAGTAAAACATAAATGATATTAACTTCATAACTGATATGCTTCTTAATGTCAGATAAATATATTCCCTCGAAGGTGTAATATATATTATATTACCTACAGAGCATAAAACAAAGGATATTCCCGATTAAGAAAAGCTGTATATACATTTCTCATAAAGTCCAACACAAAACATATTTCCCTCTGAGGTAAAGATAAAAGATATTCCTAATACAGGAATACAGAGGGAAAATTCTTAGGAATCCACCTTGATAATAGACTCAAATTTCAAACACATGTACAACAAATTTCTTAGAAAATTTCCAAGATCGTAGGCATACTATCGAAGATACAGTACTATGTTCCACAGTCAGCCCTCCTGGCCCTGTATCACTCACTTATTTACCCCTATCTCACCTATGGAATTTATGCATGGGGCTCAACAGCAATAAATCATCTCAGATCATTAATTACCCGGCTAAAGGCTGTAGTCAGAATGATAACAAATTCCCACTCCAGGCAGCATACTCCACCAATATTCAAAACTCTAAACTTACTCCCCATACAAAACATCCTTACTTATTATTGTACCTACTACATACATAGAACACTAAACTCGGATATAAACCCTCCCCTCAAACCTCTCCTTACCAACCTCAACAGAACACATGACCATAACACAAGGCACAGATCACTCTTTGATGTTCCTCGTGTCCATCTCACACATTGTAAAAACTCAATTCACATAAAAGGCCCAAAAATCTGGAATTCATTACCTGTGAATATAAGAGAAATATTGTTTTTTTATCAATTCAAGACTCTTCTTAAAAATCACTTATTCATCCACAACTAAATAAATAATGAAAAACTGTTTTTCATAAATGTATAACCTGTGACCCTATCAAACTATGTTTTTTTAATTACATTACCTAATAGAATACGCCATTCTCTTGAATGCACAGTAACTCATCTAATGACCATATGACCTGTTTCTGCACTACAAATCATTGATTTTACTCGTTCTGATTCGATTATATTATACATTGTTATGCTACAAATTTGTACAACCTTAATGTTTCTTATTTGAAACACTCATTTGTACTTCAAGTTGTAATTTGTTTACTGTAATTTTTACCACTGAATATATCATTGCTTAGTTAATCTTAAGTTAATTTTAAGCTGCCCATAATGCTCTGCATACAAGGGGCTTTAGGCACGTACACTCAATCACTATATTTCTTTGTACAACTATGTATCATGTCCAAATAAAATATAAATAAAATAAGTAAATAAATATTCCTCATACAGGAACTCTTAAATAATATTCCTCATACAGGAACACTTAAATAATATTCCTCATACAGGAACTCTTAAATAATATTCCTCATACAGGAACACTTAAATAATATTCCTCATACAGGAACACTTAAATAATATTCCTCATACAGGAACACTTAAATAATATTCCTCGTACAGGAGCACTTAAATAATATTCCTCATACAGGAACACTTAAATAATATTCCTCGTACAGGAGCACTTAAATAATATTCCTCATACAGGAACACTTAAATAATATTCCTAATACAGGAACACTTAAATAATATTCCTCATACAGGAGCACTTAAATAATATTCCTCGTACAGGAGCACTTAAATAATATTCCTCATACAGGAACACTTAAATAATATTCCTCGTACAGGAGCACTTAAATAATATTCCTCATACAGGAACTCTTAAATAATATTCCTCATACAGGAACACTTAAATAATATTCCTCATACAGGAACACTTAAATAATATTCCTCATACAGGAACACTTAAATAATATTCCTCATACAGGAACACTTAAATAATATTCCTCATACAGGAGCACTTAAATAATATTCCTCGTACAGGAGCACTTAAATAATATTCCTCATACAGGAACACTTAAATAATATTCCTCGTATAGGTTCACCTAAATGATATTCCTCATAAATGTAAACATAATTTAGGAGAGGAAAAGAGCAAAATATAAATGAAATCCCAATAGAGTTAATCTCAAATTCTAGCCCATAAAATGTAAAACATAAATGGTGGTATAAACCTTGGTAATAAATACCGACAAGTTGGTTTAGAAAGACACGTAAGCAAACACTATAACATATTTATTAGAAAACGTTTTCTAATAAATATGTTATAGTGTTTGCTTACGTGTCTTTCTAAACCAACATAAATGGTATTCCCTATACAGCAGAGCTCCCCAGTCTGCGGCCCATGGGCCGCATGTGGTATTTTCAGGAAATGGATGCGGCCCTCACTTGAAATTAAGAATTCACTTTTATGTACATTCCACACTGCAGTGTCAACAATTACATAACATTTAAAGCAATTTTTCATCAAATCTTTATCGCCACCTCTAACAACCACTTTTAACTTCTGGTTAATGCCGGTTTATCCTAGTAGTACTTAGCAGGTACTAGTAGCACATGTAGCACGTGCTATACCCCGGTGATGTCTACACTGATTGTTAGAAATTGTTCTTCTATATATTTCAATTTCTAGGTGTTAGGAACTAAATGAACACTGCAGGTACTCATGAACATAAATCTTTGAGAATGTGTGGTTAGCTTCAGTAACCAGACAGAGTGAGTAAGGGAGCTCATGCCTCAGGGAAATATTCACTTGCAGTATAAATAATTTTTATTGATTAATTTTATTTATGCACGGTTTATTACTTTATTTAAAGAGTAATTTGGATATTCAAATGATAAAGTTTTATTAATTAAATAATTATTCATAAAAATTAGGTGGTAAGTTTTACTGCCTTCTCGATCCCTGAGGTGCTGTCAGTTTATGCCGAATAGGCAGAACTTGCCATCTTGGCTTAAATAGCAACGTTCATCTTGCCATATAAGACAAGGGAAAATTTGTGTATGCAATAATTTCGCTAAAATCGCTCAGAACCTAACGAAAAAAATATATTTCACTGTGTTTGTTTAGTATTAAATTACTGTTTACCTGGAGTTTACCTGGAGAGAGTTCCGGGGGTCAACGCCCCCGCGGCCCGGTCTGTGACCAGGCCTCCTTAGGTCAGTGTCCCAGGATGCGACCCACACCAGTCGACTAACACCCAGGTACCCATTTTACTGATGGGGAACATAGACAGCAGGTGGAAAGAAACACGTCCAATGTTTCTACTCTGGCTGGGAATCGAACCCAGGCCCTCACCGTGTGAAGCGAGAGCGTTAACCACCAGGCCACCATCTAAAATATATTTAGTTGGGTTAGGCTAAAATAAATTGTTCTTGTTATAATAAGGTTAGGCAAGTTTTCTAAGATTCGTTTGGAGCAAAATTAAAATTATTTACATTAACATTAATGAAAAAAATATATCTTTAAACGTATAAGAGAAAATTTTAGAAAGGACTTAATTTTAAATGAGTTCTTGCTAACTGACCAGTTTTTTACATATTCGAGCAACGATTATTAATATAGATTATATTTAAATATTATATCTAATAATTTTAATATTGATTATATATATAATAATATATATATATATATATATATATATATATATATAATATATATATATATAAAATATATATATAATATAATATATATATATATATATAATATATATATATATAAAATATATATATATATATCATATACATATATGCC
>NC_069399.1:6235558-6260558 GCF_026875155.1 Cherax quadricarinatus
CAAATTTCGTGAGCTCAAACAATAAATTCTCCGCCAGTGTGATAATAATAATAAATAATATATATATATTATATATATATATTATATATATATATTATATATATATGTATATATATATATATATTATATATATATATATATATAGAGGTAGTAGGTTGGTAGACAGCAACCACCCAGGGAAGTACTACCGTCCTGCCAGATGACTGTGAAAAAGAAACCTGTAACTGTTTTACATGATGGTAGGATTGCTGGTTTTCTTTTTCTGTCTCATAAACACGCTAAGATAACAGGGATATCTTGCTACTCCTACTTACACTTTGGTCACACTTCACAGACACGCACATGCATATATATATATATACATACATCTAGGTTTTTCTCTTTTTTCTAAATAGCTCTTGTTCTTTTTTATTTCTTCTATTGTCCATGGGGAAGTGGAAAAGAATCTTTCCTCCGTAAGCCATGCGTGTCGTATGAGGCGACTAAAATGCCGGGAGCAATGGGCTAGTAACCCCTTCTCCTGTATACATTTACTAAAAAAGAGAAGAAGAAAAACTTTATAAAACTGGGTTGCTTAAATGTGCGTGGATGTAGTGCGGATGACAAGAAACAGATGATTGCTGATGTTATGAATGAAAAGAAGTTGGATGTCCTGGCCCTAAGCGAAACAAAGCTGAAGGGGGTAGGAGAGTTTCAGTGGGGAGAAATAAATGGGAATAAATCTGGAGTATCTGAGAGAGTTAGAGCAAAGGAAGGGGTAGCAGTAATGTTAAATGATCAGTTATGGAAGGAGAAAAGAGAATATGAATGTGTAAATTCAAGAATTATGTGGATTAAAGTAAAGGTTGGATGCGAGAAGTGGGTCATAATAAGCGTGTATGCACCTGGAGAAGAGAGAAATGCAGAGGAGAGAGAGAGATTTTGGGAGATGTTAAGTGAATGTATAGGAGCCTTTGAACCAAATGAGAGAGTAATTGTGGTAGGGGACCTGAATGCTAAAGTAGGAGAAACCTTTAGAGAGGGTGTGGTAGGTAAGTTTGGGGTGCCAGGTGTAAATGATAATGGGAGCCCTTTGATTGAACTTTGTATAGAAAGGGGTTTAGTTATAGGTAATACATATTTTAAGAAAAAGAGGATAAATAAGTATACACGATATGATGTAGGGCGAAATGACAGTAGTTTGTTGGATTATGTATTGGTAGATAAAAGACTGTTGAGTAGACTTCAGGATGTACATGTTTATAGAGGGGCCACAGATATATCAGATCACTTTCTAGTTGTAGCTACACTGAGAGTAAAAGGTAGATGGGATACAAGGAGAATAGAAGCATCAGGGAAGAGAGAGGTGAAGGTTTATAAACTAAAAGAGGAGGCAGTTAGGGTAAGATATAAACAGCTATTGGAGGATAGATGGGCTAATGAGAGCATAGGCAATGGGGTCGAAGAGGTATGGGCTAGGTTTAAAAATGTAGTGTTAGAGTGTTCAGCAGAAGTTTGTGGTTACAGGAAAGTGGGTGCAGGAGGGAAGAGGAGCGATTGGTGGAATGATGATGTAAAGAGAGTAGTAAGGGAGAAAAAGTTAGCATATGAGAAGTTTTTACAAAGTAGAAGTGATGCAAGGAGGGAAGAGTATATGGAGAAAAAGAGAGAAGTTAAGAGAGTGGTGAAGCAATGTAAAAAGAGAGCAAATGAGAGAGTGGGTGAGATGTTATCAACAAATTTTGTTGAAAATAAGAAAAAGTTTTGGAGTGAGATTAACAAGTTAAGAAAGCCTAGAGAACAAATGGATTTGTCAGTTAAAAATAGGAGAGGAGAGTTATTAAATGGAGAGTTAGAGGTATTGGGAAGATGGAGGGAATATTTTGAGGAATTGTTAAATGTTGATGAAGATAGGGAAGCTGTGATTTCGTGTATAGGGCAAGGAGGAATAACATCTTGTAGGAGTGAGGAAGAGCCAGTTGTGAGTGGGGGAAGTTCGTGAGGCAGTAGGTAAAATGAAAGGGGGTAAGGCAGCCGGGATTGATGGGATAAAGATAGAAATGTTAAAAGCAGGTGGGGATATAGTTTTGGAGTGGTTGGTGCAATTATTTAATAAATGTATGGAAGAGGGTAAGGTACCTAGGGATTGGCAGAGAGCATGCATAGTTCCTTTGTATAATGGCAAAGGGGATAAAAGAGAGTGCAAAAATTATAGGGGGATAAGTCTGTTGAGTGTACCTGGTAAGGTGTATGGTAGAGTTATAATTGAAAGAATTAAGAGTAAGACAGAGAATAGGATAGCAGATGAACAAGGAGGCTTTAGGAAAGGTAGGGGGTGTGTGGACCAGGTGTTTACAGTGAAACATATAAGTGAACAGTATTTAGATAAGGCTAAAGAGGTCTTTGTGGCATTTATGGATTTGGAAAAGGCGTATGACAGGGTGGATAGGGGGGCAATGTGGCAGATGTTGCAAGTGTATGGTGTAGGAGGTAGGTTACTGAAAGCAGTGAAGAGTTTTTACGAGGATAGTGAGGCTCAAGTAGGAGTATGTAGGAAAGAGGGAAATTTTTTCCCAGTAAAGGTAGGCCTTAGACAAGGATGTGTGATGTCACCGTGGTTGTTTAATATATTTATAGATGGGGTTGTAAGAGAAGTAAATGCGAGGGTCTTGGCAAGAGGCGTGGAGTTAAAAGATAAAGAATCACACACAAAATGGGAGTTGTCACAGCTGCTCTTTGCTGATGACACTGTGCTCTTGGGAGATTCTGAAGAGAAGTTGCAGAGATTGGTGGATGAATTTGGTAGGGTGTGCAAAAGAAGAAAATTAAAGGTGAATACAGGAAAGAGTAAGGTTATGAGGATAACAAAAAGATTAGGTGATGAAAGATTGAATATCAGATTGGAGGGAGAGAGTATGGAGGAGGTGAACGTATTCAGATATTTGGGAGTGGACGTGTCAGCGGATGGGTCTATGAAAGATGAGGTGAATCATAGAATTGATGAGGGAAAAAGAGTGAGTGGTGCACTTAGGAGTCTGTGGAGACAAAGAACTTTGTCCTTGGAGGCAAAGAGGGGAATGTATGAGAGTATAGTTTTACCAACGCTCATATATGGGTGTGAAGCGTGGGTGATGAATGTTGCAGCGAGGAGAAGGCTGGAGGCAGTGGAGATGTCATGTCTGAGGGCAATGTGTGGTGTGAATATAATGCAGAGAATTCGTAGTTTGGAAGTTAGGAGGAGGTGCGGGATTACCAAAACTGTTGTCCAGAGGGCTGAGGAAGGGTTGTTGAGGTGGTTCGGACATGTAGAGAGAATGGAGCGAAACAGAATGACTTCAAGAGTGTATCAGTCTGTATTGGAAGGAAGGCGGGGTAGGGGTCGGCCTAGGAAGGGTTGGAGGGAGGGGGTAAAGGAGGTTTTGTGTGCGAGGGGCTTGGACTTCCAGCAGGCATGCGTGAGCGTGTTTGATAGGAGTGAATGGAGACAAATGGTTTTTAATACTTGACGTGCTGTTGGAGTGTGAGCAAAGTAACATTTATGAAGGGATTCAGGGAAACCGGCAGGCCGGACTTGAGTCCTGGTAATGGGAAGTACAGTGCCTGCACTCTGAAGGAGGGGTGTTAATGTTGCAGTTTAAAAACTGTAGTGTAGAGCACCCTTCTGGCAAGACAGTGATGGAGTGAATGATGGTGAAAGTTTTCTTTTTCGGGCCACCCTGCCTTGGTGGGAATCGGCCAGTGTGATAATAAAAAAAAATAATAATATTATATATATATATATATATATATATATATATATATATATATATATATATATATATATATATATATATATATATATATATATATTTAAAATATAGGGAGGTACCACCTCTAGAACTGTTATAGGGACCCTCATCCTCAGAGAAAAGAATAAACTTGCTTCAGGGAAAACTCAAGGTTCTCCCTGAAGCTGTTTGAGAATTTTCTCCTACCACCCCCTATATTATATATTATATATATATATATATATATATATATATATATATATATATATATATATATATATATATATATATATATATTTTATATATATATATAAAATATAATATTATTTAAAGGAAAATACATTGAAAATATTCACAAAAATACGATAGAAAGTAAAACAACATAGGTAACTCAGAGCTACATCTCGAATACTTCGTCCAGCTCCCCGGCGGTGGGCCGCATGCCCAGAATACTGCAGGCATTTCCTCTCTGGATCGCAACACTGAGTCTCTGAAAGAGGAAGCTGGTCGCCCTGTGGTCTTTGGTTTCTATGATGAGCTTTTCACCCAGCTCTATTAGGAACTTTAGAGCACACTTGCCCCATGCTCCAAGGGTCTCCGACCCTATTAGGACGAAGTTATAGCAAGGGGGAAGGTCTTCTGGGTCTATCTGTGGATGGCAGCTCCACCCCCTTCCACTAAGGAGTATGGCAAGTAGGTGTCTGCCAATGTGGCGGCACATGTGTAGTCATCGGGAATCTGCTTTCCATCCTTCCAAGGTAGTATAGTGGCTCCATCAGGACGCTTTAGACTTCCGTCAGACCTCTGCACTTGGGTTCCCGTTGAGCTGGGCAACGGGCTGTGGCGAGGCTTCTCTTTATGATGTCATTGACCTCCTCATGCCTAGCATACTTCCCTTCTGCTGTGTGACACACGAGACCATGAATTCCGAATTGATCAGTTGTCGCCCTGCCGCAAATACACCTATGTTCGGTGAGGATGGGGGCGGCTAGGCGAAGAGCAACACCAATCCGAATGGCCTGTGGGTCTAGTCGAGTGCCCAAGGAGGAATTGGGAACAGCTAACAGGAAATCTCCTGAGTGTGGTGCCTTCACTGCCAGGAGACGAGTTTGTCTTTTCCTGAGGCGTTGGAGAGCATTCTGTTGGCGATTTTTTTCATGATCGGTTTGTCCCAGTGGGACTGTTTGTGTTCTTTGGGAGGAGCTGGTCTACTGGAGGAATCTGTAAGGGTGTCCCTCCGAATCGCTGCTTCAGTAAACCTGGGGTCTTGAGCTCCTACCACGTCTCTCAAGCGTTCGGGAACAATCTTCTTGACTAATGCACTGGAAGCCAAACACGAAGACAGAAAAGCAGGTAAAGCAACATGCGTTGCTTTGCGCACCCCTATACCTCCCAGTCGCACTGGGAGGGTTGCCTGATTCGATTGCTGATCCTCTAGTGACAGGTTCAGTGCCTTCTTAAGGGTTGACCTCAGGTGTGCGTCATATTCGTCGAGTGTTGGGTTGTCAAAAGAGGGTGCACACCTCAGGAAGTAAGTGAGTCTTGGAATAGTAAGGCATATAATATATATTATATATATATATATATATATATTATATATATATATATATAATATATATATATATATATATATAATATATATATATATAATATATATAATATATATATATATATATATATATATATATATATATATATATATATATATATATATATATATATATAAAATAACTCATAGAAAAACGTCTAGTAGTGTTGTGTGAGGAATGTTAGGTCACACTCTAAGTTGGCATTTTTGTAATATGTTGTTCAATCTAATCAGGGACTTGGAATTTACATGGGACGTCCCTACTATCTCTACACGACAAAACTATTGTTCCACGCTTGATGCAGATTATGTTTCACTTTTTATAGGAAACTAACTTATGGCCCCTATTTTAATGTCGATTTGAGCCGTTACCCTTGCACTCTCCCATCCCTGTATTAACAGCTTCTTATGCACTACTGTCCCTTATTGTTTCCTGCCTTTACACTTTTTTCTTTCTCACATCTCTTGCCTTTCAGGTTTAGCGCTTAGCTTGATTTCAATATTAGTTACATAATTTTTGTTTAATAATTGGTGTTAAAATGCATGTAAGAAGTGTTGTTACAATTCTTTCATTTAGTGCATCCATTCTTTTAAAATTAGTACTGATAATATGAATAGTCCCCCCCCCCCAAAAAAAAAACGAACAACACAAATACGTAAAAAATTAAAATATTCATTACATATTTGATTTAAGAAGAAGTAACTGATTTTAGATGAGCTGCGGTGATTACTTCATGTGATTGACCATAGTAGTTGAGCAGCTTGAAAGTGATAAATTTGAACGCTTAATTGACTTATTCTAAGAATGCTGAAAATAGCTTATTGTTAATTAAGAGCCAAAAATAAAGTTACTTTTACTATAGATTTTAATAACTTGTAATTTAAAAATAAAGAATATTACAAGGAACAAACCTGCCAAGTATATATTTGCCAAAGTAGAAATCTGTCCTCTAGGAGTTTGGGAACTTTAGTAAAAAACTTGACATAAATGATCCTCAACCATTCTGAGTAGTCCATGACCTCTGTTCTTTCAGGCAACATTGACAATGATTTCACTAACACGTCCACCTCCTGTGGAGAAAAATAATGTCTGCGTCATGCAGTGGGAAGCTCACCTCAATAGAACTTTAAATTTCATTATTGTATCTGAGTTAATATTTCCTGCTGCACTTCACAGTATAGACAGTATAGACAGCACTTCAGCTATATCGTAGTCATTATGTTTTCCTATGTACGTTAAATGATAATAATTAGATACATGCATTCATACATACATAGTTATAAGTAGTAGAGAAAATACCAGAGCACCACATATTTTTTGATGGGTGTTTTATTTTGTGGTGGGAGTTACAGTCGAACAATTGAGTTAATCCTTGAACTGGCAGAGCGTTGATCAACACATCTCTACTATTAAAAAAAATATTTGAAAAAAAGAGGTTAATTTTCTAAGTGTATTAATAATAAAAAACATATTTTAGGATCAATTCTTATGGAGACACAAGGCGGTGAAGGTGGCACTAGAAGCTCATGTGACGGCAACTTGGAGTCCTGCCGCTTGTGACGGCAACTTGGAGTCCTGCCGCTTGCAGAAGCCTTCCACATAACCCGTTTTTTCTCGTTCTTTTTTTATTTACATAGTTATTTGTTCTGATATTTACAAATGAGAGTAGATCATGTAATTTCTTAGCCACTGATTTTTCTGACACAAATATTAGAAACGCACTGCGCCATCAACACTGTCCCCAGTGTACTTTGGCATATGTTTTC
Source organism: Cherax quadricarinatus (assembly GCF_026875155.1). Classification (NCBI taxonomy): domain Eukaryota; kingdom Metazoa; phylum Arthropoda; class Malacostraca; order Decapoda; family Parastacidae; genus Cherax; species Cherax quadricarinatus. The sequence continues at coordinate 6,242,660 of NC_069399.1, forward strand.
TCTTTGTTCTCAATGTTCCACACATATCAGTATTGTTCATGCGGAGAAAATCACCTATAGGAATGTGTAACAGATGTCAGTAAACAGTGTATGACCCTTGGCAAATTAAACACTGAATTTTTGTTTCAGGTATATAAACACTTCCCGAATTTTGTTTAACAGGTTTTTTCTGTTGGGTGTCTTCCTGTCTGAAAAACGCTACATTCACAACATTAACGTGAATCTGTTGCGAGAATAGAGGTCATAAAAGATCTAGGTTCTGATGTAGTAGTCTGTTGACCAGTACGATGCTATACTCTGCTTGTAGATACGAGGCATGAGTACGACTGTAGCAAGGAATAGATACATTTCGGCTACAAAATGTTTTATACCACAGCAATTACGTTTGCTTGGTATATGTTGCTTGAACGACAGGCGTCCTTGAACAGAATCAAGGATTCTGATGTAGCATTCCGTAGACCATTATTATACCTATAGATATGAGGTATAAACATGATAGTGGCAAGGGACAGATATAATTCGGCCACAGTTGTGTCCACCAGTGACCATTCTGCAACATGTGCAATACCTGTTCGTCTGGCTGACAAGAACCAATTAGACTCATGAGCGGCTTGTCACAGTACATTGGAAGTTTTGTATTCTCTCTCTCTCTCTCTAAGTGAACGAGATAGATAAATAGATAGAGAGAGAGATAAGAGTACTCTCTCCACCCCAGGCACTGACTGTAAGCTCATGTTCACCCCCAGGCACTGACTACATGCTCATGTTTACCCCCAGGCACTTACTGTACGCTCATGTTCTCCACTCCAGGCACTGACTGTAAGCTCATGTTCACCCCAGGCACTGACTGTAAGCTCATGTTCACCCCAGGCACTGACTGTAAGCTCATGTTCACCCCAGGCACTGACTGTAAGCTCATGTTCACCCCAGGCACTGACTACATGCTCATGTTTTACCCCCAGGCACTGACTGTACGCTCATGTTCACCCCAGGCACTGACTGTAAGCTCATGTTCACCCCAGGCACTGACTGTAAGCTCATGTTCACCCCAGGCACTGACTGTAAGCTCATGTTCACCCCAGGCACTGACTACATGCTCATGTTTACCTCCAGGCACTTACTGTACGCTCATGTTCTCCACTCCAGGCACTGTCTGTATGTTCATGTTCTCCACTCCAGGCACTGTCTGTATGTTCATGTTCTCCACTCCAGGCACTGTCTGTATGTTCATGTTCTCCACTCCAGGCACTGTCTGTATGTTCATGTTCTCCACTCCAGGCACTGACTGCATGCTCATGCTCACCCCCATGCACAGACTGTATGCTCATGTTCACCACCAGACACAGACTGTATGCTCATGTTCACCACCAGACACTGACTGTATGCCCATGTTCTCGCCTCCAGGCACTGACTGAATGCTCATGTTCTCCACCCCAGGCACTGACTGCATGCTCATGCTCACCCCCATGCACAGACTGTATGCTCATGTTCACCACCAGACACAGACTGTATGCTCATGTTCACCACCAGGCACAGACTGTATGCTCATGTTCACTCCCAGGCACAGACTGTATGCTCATGTTCACTCCCAGGCACAGACTGTATGCTCATGTTCACCCCCAGCACAGACCGTATGCTCATGTTCACCACCAGGCACAGACTGTATGCTCATGTTCACCCCCAGGCACAGACTGTATGCTCATGTTCACTCCCAGGCACAGACTGTATGCTCATGTTCACCCCCAGGCACAGACTGTATGCTCATGTTCACCACCAGGCACAGACTGTATGCTCATGTTCACCCCCAGGCACAGACTGTATGCTCATGTTCACTCCCAGGTACAGACTGTATGCTCATGTTCACCACCAGGCACAGACTGTATGTTCATGTTCACTCCCAGGTACAGACTGTATGCTCATGTTCACCATCAGACACAGACTTCATGCACATGTTCACCCCCAGGCACAGACTGTATGCTCATATTCACCACCAGGCACAGACTGTATGCTCATGTTCACCACCAGGCACAGACTGTATGCTCATGTTCACCACCAGACACAGACTTTATGCTCATGTTCACTCCCAGGCACAGACTGTATGCTCATGTTCACCACCAGGCACAGACTGCATACTCATGTTCACCACCAGGCACAGACTTTATGCTCATGTTCACCACCAGGCACAGACTGTATGCTCATGTTCACTCCCAGGCACAGACTGTATGCTCATGTTCACCCCCAGACACAGACTGTATGCTCATGTTCACCACCAGGCACAGACTGTATGCTCATGTTCACCCCCAGGCACAGACTGTATGCTCATGTTCACCCCATGGCACAGACTGTATGCTCATGTTCACCCCCAGGCACTGACTGTATGCTCATGTTCTCCACAGAAACAGACTGTATGCTCATGTTCACCCCCAGGCACAGACTGTATGGTCATGTTCACTCCCAGGCACAGATTCTATGCTCATGTTCACCCCCAGGCACAAACTGTATGGTCATGTTCACTCCCAGGCACAGACTGTATGCTCATGTTCACCCCCAGGCACAGACTGTATGCTCATGTTCACCCCCAGGCACAGACTGTATGCTCATGTTCACCCCCAGGCACAGACTGTATACTCATGTTCACCCCATGGCACAGACTGTATGCTCACGTTCACCCCCAGGCACTGACTGTATGCTCATGTTCTCCAACTCAGGCACAGACTGTATGCTCATGTTCACCCCCAGGCACTGACTGTATGCTCATGTTCTCCAACTCAGGCACAGACTGTATGCTCATGTTCACCCCATGGCACAGACTGTATGTTCATGTTCATCTCCAGGCCCTGACTGTATGCTCATGTTCTCCACCCCTGGCTCTGACTGTATGCTCATATTCGCCCCCAGGCACAGATTGTATGGTCATGCTCACTCCCAGGCACAGACTGTATGCTCATGCTCACTCCCAGGCACAGACTGTATGCTCATGCTCACTCCCAGGCACAGACTGTATGCTCATGTTCACTCCCACGCACTGACTGCATGGTCATGTTCTCCACCCCAGGCACAGACAGTATGCTCATGATCACTCCCACGCACTGACTGCATGCTCATGTTCACCCCAGGCACTGACTGTTATGAAGAGAGAGAGAGAGAGAGAGAGAGAGAGAGAGAGAGAGAGAGAGAGAGAGAGCGTGTATGGATTAATAAAAACACACAAACCAGGTAAACCAGCCCGACTTTCTTTTAGCTCCTGAGGTTCAGTTTCCAATAATTATCCAGATGACTAATAGATTCGTTGGACCCAATTATAGGTAAAATTTCTATATTTAGTGTTAAAAAATCTATTCATTTAGTTGATAAATCATCATGACTAACGTTAATTATTACGGAATAATTATTTTTATTGTCACTTTTTTTTTTTTTTTTTTTTTTTTTTCAAAAGTTTCAGTTGATGATTTGTTAAGTTTCCTGTCTGAGTAATTCAGTAATTACGAATTACCATTGTCAGTAACTAAAATCAATGAGCATATTAAAGTTTGTATTGCTAATGCAAAGTTTGTGTTTAATGGATAGTTTAGTTTTAAACTCAGAAGTTTGGAATGGTAATGGGAAATAGTCTCTCAACTGTCCTTCGTAATTTGTACATAGAATATTTTGAAAAAGGATTGGACAGTGCATTAGTGTTCGCAATAAAGCTAACAGAATTCTTGGCTTCATATCTAGAAGTATAAATAATAGAAGTCCTCAGGTTGTTCTTCAACTCTATATATCCTTGGTTAGGCCTCATTTAGATTATGCTGCTCAGTTCTGGTCACCGTATTACAGAATAGATGCTCTGGAAGACGTACAGAGGAGGATGACAAAGATGATCCCATGTATCAGAAATCTTCCCTATGAGGATAGACTGAGGGCCCTGAATCTGCACTCTCTCGAAAGGCGTAGAATTAGGGGGGATATGATCGAAGTGTATAAATGGGAAACAGGAATACATAAAGGGGGTGTAAATAGCGTGCTGAAAATTTCCAGCCAAGACAGGACTCGCAGCAATGGTTTCAAGTTGGAAAAATTCAGATTCAAGAAGGATGTAGGAAAGCACTGGTTTGGTAATAGAGTTGTGGATGATTGGAACAAACTCCCGGGTACAATTATTGAGGCTAAAACGTTGTGTAGTTTTAAAAATAGGTTAGATAAATACATGAGTGGGTGGGGGTGGGTGTGAGTAGTACCTGACTAGCTTGTGCTGCTGGGTCTGTTGCCGCGCCCCATCCTTGAGTGGAGGTGACCAGACTGGGTGGGCCATTGGGCTAATCCTGAGAGGGGACATGGACCTGCTCTGCATGGGTCAGTAGGCCTGTTGCAGTGTTCCTTCTTTCTTATGTTCTTAACAGAATCCTCCCCAACACAGCTAAGTGCTACAGATGCATTAATGATATTTTGGGTCTAATGCCTAAAAATATAGACAAAAAACATTTCCTTGTTGAATGTAATAGTTTAACTCATTCAATAAATTTTACATTTGAGTTTGAATTAAATAACTCATTGCCTTTTTTTAGATGTCTTAACTATTAAGAGGAGCCATGATTTTAAAATCAAAATATACAGGAAACCAACATTTACCTGTTCTTATATGTATTATTCTTCACATTATGATAGAGTTAAGCTTTCTGTATTCTTATCCATGTTTTATGAGCGTTTTGTGTATTGGCAGCCCAGACTACCTACATAAAGAAATCTTAAAGTGATCAAATAGCTATGAATATAAAATACACAAAATATTTAATTGATAAATCGTTTGAAACTACTAGAAATACATTTTACAATTGAAAGAAGAACAAACAACCATGTTCAACTGACCATAAAACCTTCTTGATATACTTTCTCTACTTAAGTATTATAAAATCAATGTTGTATTTAAAAATCTTCATACATTAAAGTAACATCTGGTTAACAGTTCCACTTGTTCGTGGTCACAATAATATAAAATACTGCTCGTTGAGGGTAGTACACCAAACTGGGAGGAGAATGAAATTAGCTCAGAAGCACCCAGACCACGATATGTCCTCGAACCAAGGGTAACACACCAAGCTTGGCTAGGTGCTTGGTTCTTGTAGGACTAAGTGATCCTGTGGGTTAGAGCGTCATGGGTTTTCGCTCACCATGAGGCGGGCCAATGCAGCATGGGTTCGAATCCTTGGCTAGTCGCAATGTTGTTATTGCTCAATACCACTAGTTCGTGGATACAATAATATATATATGCTAATAGTGGACTAATACACCAAACAGAGATGAGAATAAAAATTAGCCTAGAAGTTTCCACAACATCGAATGTCCTCGGATGACGGTAAAACAGCTAGCTCTGCTGGCTGCACCATCTTTGTAGGACTGGGTGGTCCTGTTGGTTAAGGTGTCATGTGGTTCTAGCTCATCATGAGGCTGGCCATTACAACATGGGTTCGAGTCCTTCGCTAGTGCAGTGTTGTTATTGATCAATACCACTCGTTCGTGGTTACAATAATGGTTACATGATGGTAGGATTGCAGGTGTCTTCTTGTCTCATAAACACGATGGACAACAGGTATATCTTACTACTTCTACTTACACTTAGGTCACACTACACGTGCATGCACATGCATATATATACATACACACCTCTAGGTTTTTACCTCTTCTTTCTAAATTGTTCTTGTTCTTCTTTATTTCCTATAGTGTTCACGGGGAAGTTGAAAAGAATCTTACCTCCGTAAGCCATGCGTGTCGTATGAGGCGACTGGAATGCTGGGACCAACGGGCTACTAACCCCTTCTCCAATAAGAGACGAAAAATTTAAAAAAACTGGGTTGCTTGAATGTGCGTGGATGTAGTGCGGATGACAAGAAAGAGATGATTGCTGAAGTTATGAACGAAAAGAAGTTGGATGTCCTGGCCCTAAGCAAAGCGAAGCTGAAAGGGGAAGGGGAGTTTCGGTGGGGAGAAATAAATGGGATTAAGTCAGGATTATCTGAGAGAGTTAGAGCTAATGAAGGGGTAGCAATAATGTTGAAGGATCAGCTATGGAAGGAGAAGAAGGAATATAAATGTGTAAATTCAACGATTATGTGGATTAAAATATGGGTTGGATGCGAAAAGTGGGTGATAATAAGCATGTATACACCTGGAGAAGAGAGAAGTGTAGAGTAGAGAGAGAGATTTTGGAAGATCGTAAGTGAATGTATAGGAACCTTTAAACCAAGTGAGAGAGTAATTGTGGTAGGGGGACCTAAATGCTAAAGTAGGAGAAACATTTAGAGAGGGCGTGGTAGGTAAGTTTGGGGTGCCAGGTGTAAATGATAATGGGAGCCCTTTGATTGAATTTTGTATAGAAAGGGGTTTAGTTATAGGTAACACATATTTTAAGAAAAAGAGGATAAAAAAGTATACAAGATATGATGTAGGGCATAATGACAGTAGTTAGTTGGGCTATGTATTGGTAGATAAAAGACTGTTGAGTAGGCTTCAGGATGTACGTGATTATAGACGGGCCACAGATATATCAGATCACTTTTTAGTTGTAACTACAGTGAGAGTAAAAGCTAGATGGGATACAAGGAAAATAGAAACAGCAAGTAAGAGAGAGGTGAAGGTTTATAAACTAAAAGAGGAGGCACTTAGGGTAAGATATAAACAACTATTGGAGGATAGATGGGATCGAAGATGTAAGGGGTAGGTTTAAAAATTAAGTGTTAGAGTGTTCAGCAGAAGTTTGTGGTTACAGGAAAGTGGGTGCGGGAGGGAAGAAGAGCGATTGGTGGAATGGTGATGTAAAGAGAGTAGTAAGGGAGAAAAAGTTAGCATATGAGAAGTTTTTACAAAGTAGAAGTGATGCAAGGAGGGAAGAGTATATGGAGAGAAAAAGAAAGGTTAAGAGAGTGGTGAAGTAATGTAAAAAGAGAGCAAATGAGAGAGTCGGTGAGACATTATCAACAAATTTTGTTGAAAATAGGAAAGTTTTGGAGATTAACAAGTTGAGGAAACCTAGGGAACAAATGGATTTGTCAGTTAAAAATAGGAGAGGAGAATTATTAAATGGAGAGTTAGATGTATCAGGAAGATGGAGGGAATATTTTGAAGAGTTGTTAAATGTTGATGAAGATAGGGAAGCTGTAATTTCGTGTGTAGGGCAAGGAGGAATAACATCTTGTAGAAGTGAGGAAGAGCCAGTTGTGAGTGTGCGGGAAGTTCGTGAAGCAGTGGGTAGAATGAATGGGGGGTATTAATGGGATAAAGATAGAAGTGTTAAAAGCAGGTGGGGATATAGTTTTGGAGTGATTGGTGCTATTATTTAATAAATGTATGGAAGAGGGTAAGGTACCCAGGGACTGGTACAGAGTGTACAAAGGCAAAGGGGACCAAAGAGAATGAAAAAATGTAAGGGGATACGTCTGTTGAGTATACCTGGTAAACTGTGTGGCAGAGTTATTACTGAAAGAATTAAGCGTACGACAGAGAGTAGGATAGCGGATGAACAAAGAGGCTTTAGGAAAGGTAGGGGGTGTAGACCAAGTGTTTACAGTGAAACATATAGATGAACAGCATTTAGAGAAGGCTAAAGAGGTTTTTGCTGCACTCATGAATTTGAAAAAGGAGTGTGACAGGGTGGATAGGGGGGCAATGTGGCAGATGTTGTAGGTGTATGGTATAGGAGGTAGGTTACTGAAAGCAGTGAAGAGTTTTTACTAGGATAGTTAGGCACAGGTTAGAGTATGTAGGAAAGAGGGAGATTATTTCCAAGTAAAAGCAGGCCTTAGACTAGGACGTGGGATGTCACCATGGTTGTAAGAGAAGTGAATGCGAGAGTCGTGGCAAGAGGCGTGGAGTTAAAAGATAAAGAATCAAACACAAAGTGGGAGTTGCTCTTTTGCTTATGACACTGTGCTCTTGGGACATTCTGAAGAGAAGTTGTAGAGGTCGGTGGATGAATTTGGTAGGGTATGTAAAAGAAGAAATTTAAAAGTGAATATAGGAAAAAGTAAGGTCATGAGGATGAAAAAAAGATTAGGTAATGAAAGATTGGATATCATATTGGAGGAAGAGAGTATGGAGGAGGTGAATATATTCAGATATTTGGAAGTGGACGTGTCAGCAGATGGGTCTTTGAAAGATGAGGTGAATCACAGAACTGAAAAGGGTGAACGGTGCACTTAGGAGTCAGTGGAGACAAACAATTTTGCCCTTGGAAGCAAAGAGGGGAATGTTTGGAGTATAGTTTTACTAACGCTCTTATATGGGTGTGAAGCATGGGTGATGAATGTTGTAGCGAGAAGGATGGAGGCAGTGGAGATGTTATGTCTGAGGACAATGTGTGGTGTGAATGTAATGCAGAGAATTCGTAGTTTGGAAGTTAGGAGGAAGTGCGGGATTACCAATACTGTTGTTCAGAGGGCTGAGGAAAGGTTGTTGAGGTGGTTCGGACATATAGAGAGAATGGAAAGAAACAGAATGACTTCGAGAGAGTATAAATCTGTAGTGGAGGGATGGCGGGGTAAGGGTCAGCCTAGGAAAGGTTGGAGGGACGGGGTAAAGGAGTTTGTATTGTGCGAGGGGCTAGGACTTCCAGCAAGCATGCATGAGCGTCTTAGACAGGAGAGAATGGAGACAAATGGTTTTTAATACTTGACGTGCTGTTGGAGTGTGAGCAAGGTAACATTTATGAAGAGATTCAGGGACACAGGCAGGCTGGTATGAGTGATGGAGCGAATGATGATGAAAGTTTTTCTTTTTCGGGCCACACTGTCTTGGTGGGAATCGGCCGATATGTTAATATATGTAAGTATATATATATATATATATATATATTATATATATTTATATATATATATATTTATATATATATATATATATATATTTATATATATTATATATATATTATTGTGACCACGAACGAGTGGTATTGATCAATAACAACACTACACTAGCCAAGGACTCGAACCCATGCTGTTTTGGCCTGCCTCATGGTGGGCAAGAGCACATGACGCCCTAATCCACTGGACCATACGATCCTTAAGAGTAGCGCAACCAGCGGAACTGGATGTTGTACTCGCTACCCAAAGACACACGATGGTGTGGATGACTCTAGGATAATTTCATTCTAGTCCCTGTTTGATGTACTAGTACAACGAGCAGTATTTTTATATTATTGTGACCACGAACGAGTGGTATTGATCAATAACAACACTGCATTAGCCAAGGACTCGAACCCATGCTACTTTGGCCTGCCTCACCATGTACTAGTACATCAGACAGGGACTAGAATGAAATTAGCCTAGAGTCATCCACACCATCGTGTGCCCTTGGGTAGCGAGTACAACATCCAGTTCCGCTGGATGCGCTACTCTTAAGGCTCGTATGGTCCATTGGATTAGGGCGTCATGTGTTTTCGCCCACCACTAGGCAGGCCAAAGCAGCATGGGTTAGAGTCCTTGGCTAGTCCAGTGTTGTTATTGATCAATACCACTCGTTCGTGGTCACAATAATATATATATATATATATATATATATATTTATATATTTATATATATATATATATATATATATATATATATATATATATATATATATTATATATATATACATTATATATATTAATATATATTAATATATATATATTATATATATATATATATATATATAAATATATATATATATTATATATATATATTATATATTTATATATATTATATTATATGTATGTAGGTAGTAGGTTGGTAGACAGCAACCACCCAGGGAGGTACTACCGTCCTGCCAAGTGAGTGTAAAACGAAAGCCTTTAATTGTTTTACATGATGGTAGGATTGCTGGTGTCTTTTGTCTGTCATAAATATGCAAGATTACAGGTATGTCTTGCTACTTCTACTTACACTTAGGTCACACTACACATACATGTACACGTTTATTTATTCACACTCATCTGAGTTTTCTTTGATTTTATCTTAATAGTTCTTGGTCTTATTACTTTTCCTTTTATATCCATGGGGAAGTGGAATAAGAATCTTTCCTCCGTAAGCCATGCGTGTTGTAAAAGTCAACTAAAATGCCGGGAACAATTGGCTAGTAACCTCTTTTCCTGTATAGATTACTAAAAAGAATAATATGAAGAAAATTGTCAAAGTGGGAAATCTGAATGTGCGTGGATGTTGTGCAAATGATAAGAAAGAGATGATTGTGGATGTTATGAATGAGAAGAAGCTGGATGTCCTGGCTTTAAGTGAAACAAAGCTGAAGGGGGTGGGAGAGTTTCAGTGGAGAGGAATAAATGGGATTAGGTCAGGGGTTTCATATAGAGTTATAGCTAAAGGAGCAGCAATATTGTTGAAGGATAAGTTATGGCAGGAAAAGAGGGACTATAAATGTATAAATTCAAGGATTATGTGGAGCAAAATAAAGGTTGGATGTGAAAAGTGGGTTATAGTAAGCGTATATGCACCTGGAGAAGAAAGAAGTGTAGAGGAGAGAGAGAGATTTTGGGAAATGTTGAGTGAATGCGTGGGGAGTTTTGAACCAAGTGTGAGAGCACTTGTCGTTGGGGATTTCAATGCTAAAGTGGGTAAAAATGTTGTGGAGGGAGTAGTAGGTAAATTTGGGGTGCCAAGGGTAAATGTAAATGGGGAGCCTTTAATTGATCTATGTGTAGAAAGAGATTTGGCAATAAGTAATACATATTTTATGAAAAAGAGGATAAATAAATATACATGGTATGATGTAGCACGTAATGAAAGTAGTTTGTTAGATTATGTATTGGTGGATAAAAGGCTGATGGGTAGGCTCCAGGATGTACATGTTTATAGAGGGGCAACTGATATATTGGATCATTATTTAGTTGTAGCTATAGTTAGAGTAAGAGGTAAATGGGACAAGAGGAGGTGGCAACAACAAGTAGGAGGGAAGTGAAAGTGTATAAACTAAGGGAGGAGTGAGGGGGAGACATAAGCGACTATTTGCAGAAAGGTGGGCTAGTGCAAAGATGAGTAGTGGGGGGATGAGTTGAAGAGGGTTGGATGAGTTTTAAAAATACAGTATTAGAATGTGGGCGCAGAAGTTTGTGGTTATAGGTGGGTGGGGGCAGGAGGAAAGAGGAGTGATTGGTGGAATGATGCAGTAAAGGGTGTGATAAAAGAGAAAAAGGTAGCTTATGAGAGGTTTTCACAAAGCAGAAGTGTTATAAGAAGAGCAGAGTATATAGAGAGTAAAAGAAAGGTGAAGTGAGTGGTGAGAGAGAGTAAAAGGAGAACAGATGATAGCGTGGGAGAGGCACTGTCAAGAAATTTTTATGAAAATAAGAAAAAAATTTGGAGTGAGTTAAACATGTTAAGAAAGACTAGGGAACGTATGGATTTGTCAGTTAAAAACAGAGTAGGGGAGTTAGTAGATGGGGAGAGGAAGATATTAGGCAGATGGCGAGAATATTTTGAGGAACTACTAAATGTTGAGGAAAAAAGGGAAGCGGTAATTTCATGCACTGGTCAGGGAGGTATACCATCTTTTAGGGGTGAAGAAGAGCAGAATGTAAGTGTGGGGGAGGTACGTGAGGCATTACGTAGAATGAAAGGGGGTAAAGCAGCTGGAACTGATGGGATCATGACAGAAATGTTAAAAGCAGGGGGGGATATAGTGTTCGAGTGGTTGGCACTTTTGTTTAAAAAATGTATGAAAGAGGGGAAGGTACCTAGGGATTGGCGGAGAGCATGTATAGTCCCTTTATATGAAGGGAAGGGGGACAAAAGAGATTGTAAAAATTATAGAGGAATAAGTTTACTGAGTGTACCAGGAAAAGTGTAAGGTATGGTTATTATTGAAAGAATTAGAGGTAAGACAGAATGCAGGATTGCAGATGAGCAAGGAGGTTTCAGAGTGGGTAGGGGATGTGTAGATCATGTGTTTGCATTGAAGCTTATGTGGGAACAGTATTTAGACAAAGGTAGGGAAGTTTTTATTGCATTTATGGATTTAGGAAAGGCATGTGATAGAGTGAATAAAGGAGCAATGTGGCAGATGTTTCAAGTATATGGAATAGGTGGTAAGTTACTAAATGCTGTAAAGAGTTTTTATTAGGATAGTGAGGCTCAGGTTAGGGTGTGTAGAAGAGAGAGAGGCTACTTCCCGGTAAAAGTAGGTCTTAGACTGGGCTGTGTAATGTCACCATGGTTGTTCAATATATTTATAGATGGGGTTGTAAAAGAAGTAAATGTTAGGGTGTTCGGGAGAGGGGTGGGATTAAATTAAGGGGAATCAAATACAAAATGGGAATTGACACAGTTGCATTTTGCTGATGATACGGTACTTATGGGAGATTCGAAAGAAAAATTGCAAAGGTTAGTGGATGAGTTTGGGAGTGTGTGTAAAGGTAGAAAGTTGAAAGTGAACATAGAAAAGATTAAGGTAATGAGGGTATCAAATGATTTAGATAAAGAAAAATTGGATATCAAATTTGGGAGGAGGAGTATTGAAGAAGTGAATGTTTTCAGATTCTTGGGAGCTGACGTGTCGGCGGATGGATTTATGAAGGATAAGGTTAATCATAGAATTGATGAGGGAAAAAAGGTGAGTGGTGCGTTGAGGTATATGTGGAGTCAAAAGACGTTATCTATGGAGGCAAAGAAGGAAATGTATGAAAGTATAGTAGTACCAACACTTATATGGGTGTGAAACTTGAGTTGAGAATGCAGCAGCGAGGAGGCGGTTGGAGGTAGTGGAGATGTACTGTCTAAGGGCAATGTGCGGTGTAAATATTATGCAGAAAATTCGGTGTGTGGAAATTATGAGAAGGTGTGGAGTTGATAAAAGTATTAGTCAGAGGGCTGAAGAGGGGTTGTTGAGGTGGTTTGGTCATTTAGAGAGAATGGAACAAAGTAGAATGACATGGAGAGCATTTAAATCTGCAGGAGAAGGAAGGCGGGGTAGAGGTCGTCCTCCTAAAGGTTGGAAGGAAGGGGTAAGGGAGGCTTTGTGGGCGAGGGGCTTGGACTTCCAGCAGGCGTGCATGAGCGTGTTCGATAGGAGTGAATGGAGACGAATGGTATTTGGGACCTGACGATCTGTTGGAGTGTGAGCAGGGTAATATTTAGGGAAGGGATTCAGGGAAACCGGTTATTTTTATATAGCCAGACTTGAGTCCTGGAAATGGGAAGTACAATGCCCGCACTCTAAAGTAGGGGTTCGGGATATTTGTAGTTTGGAGGGATAGGTTGTGTATCTTTATTCGTATATGCTTCTAAATTGTTGTGTTCTGAACACCTCTGCAAAAACAGTGATTACGTGTGAGTGAGGTGAAAGTGTTGAATGATGATGAAAGTGTTTTCTTTTTGGGGATTTTCTTTCTTTTTGGGTCACCCTGCCTCGGTGGGAGACGGCCGACTTAAAAAAAAAATTTAAAATAATATATATATTTTTAAAAATTTATATATATATTTTTTAAATTTTTATATATGTATATCAGAATATGCAAAAAAACCGCCATAAAGAAAGTGAAATTCCAAGAGCTTTCGACTTTCACATTTAAAGGAAATTAAAAAACAAAAAAAAAAAGGGGCCAAGCTACACCCCCACACGTCACCGAAAGCTACACCGCACACACCTGTGACGACACCCACTTATAAAAACTCATCTAATACTACCCAATTTTAAAGATTTATTACTTGTCTTATGTATCATTAAATTTTCTCAATTTTTTTTTAAATTTTAAAAATGAATCCAATTTATATAAACCAAAGGAAATATTTTTTATTTTCAAAAGTTTTTTATGAAACATATTTTTATGATCACGAAATCGTAATGACACATTGCAAACAAACCTACCAGGGAGGGTTTGAACCCGCGGTGGAAGTCTCAAAACCCAGCCCGCGCGTTAGCCACTAGACCAGTACCCAATAAGATTCGCCCAAACTAGGTATTTTTCTACCCCATAGGAAGGTTAGCACGGGCCCCCTGTGACCCAAATGCAATTTTTTTCAGACGAATCCCCCGCTAGCGGGGTCGGACAAATCTAGCTCAAGCCCCCCCCCAAAAGCCGTCAACAAGACTCCGAAATCCTAATGAAACGATTGCAATTGTGTTTCATGGGAAAACAGTTATTTGTAGGTTTTCGGGGAAAATTTTTAAATTTTAAAAAACAATTGTTACCCTAAATAAATAAATATCTAAAAAAGGAAGGGGTTTTTGCTTCGAATCAACAGTAAGTTTATGAATAGGCTAAGCTATTTAATTTAAGTAGGAAATGGTTTATATCTACTAATTTTTTAAAAAGTTGAGACGGTAAAATTAGAAATTTGGGTTTCCTTTTATTTTAAAAAAATATTAAGGGAAAAATTACTTTTTTGTTTAAAAATAATATAAGACGGGCTTACCGAACGTTCTTTAAAAAAATTGAGCCTTTTTAAAATCCATTTGGCATTTTTAAAACCCAAAGCTTTCTGTAATGTTTATGTGAAGTGGTTTTTGGGCTGCATCTCCAAAAAACCTCCCAAAATTTAAACCTGTTTAAATAAAATGAAAAATTTGCCTTTAAAACCCAGTGTTTTTTCTAAATATGACAAAAACAAAATAGAATTAAATTGTATCAGTATGAATCAAAAGTTGATTGATTTTCCCAGAGGAAATACAGTTATTAACTGGAAAACATTTTAAAATTTTTTTATGTTCGCCAAAAGGGATATAAAAACCAGGTGCAAAGATTTGACATTAATATATATATTATTTATATATATATATATATATATAATATTATATATATTATTATAATATATATAAATAGCAACCTCGACTTCCCCAAAGGTTTGACCCCAAACGTTTTGGCCAGTCTGGTGAGAGAATACACTTTTACGCTCTGACCCCCAGGACCCTGCAAACCTAATGGAATCAAGCACCGGAGTGCTGGGGTTTTACCTTGATCCCATGACATACGGGGGTGGAGGGCTCTGGCTAAATTTTTTCCCTTTTATCCCGTTTGGTGTCTAGCCTCCAAGAGCAGTTTTTTTATTCGTAACCCGACGGGAATTTGAAGCCATGTCGTTTAGCCCCGCCCCTGGTGAACGGAAATCACACATGGCGCTCTAACAAACGGGACCAAGCAATCCTACAAGAATCACACACCCAGGAGAGCTAGGTGTTTTACCGTGATCCGAGGGCGTCATGCACCCAGTTAGAGCGTTAGAGCGTCATGTGTGATTTTTGCTCACCATGAGGCTGACCAAACCGACATGGGTTCGAATCGTCGGCTAGCCGCATTGTTATTGATTCAATATCACTCGTTTGTGGTTGCAATAATACATATGTATATATATATATATATATATATATATATATATATATATATATATATATATATATATATATATATATATATATATATATACATTTGTATATACTGCTCGTGGAGGCTAGTAGACCAAATGGGGAGTAGAAAGAAATTAGGTCAGAGGCACGCACACCACTGTATGTCCTCGGATCACGGTAAAACACCTAGCTCTGTTGTGTGCGTGATTCTTGTACGACATAAGAACATAAGAAAGAAGGAACACTGCAACAGACCTACTGACCCATGTGGAGCAGGTCCATGTTCCCCCCTGATTAGACCAATGACCCACTCCCCCGGATTAGCCCAATGACCCACCCAGTCTGATCATCTCCACTCAAGGATGGAGCACTGCACCAGAATCAGCAGCACAAGCTAGTCAGGTCCAACTCACACCCACCCACACCTAATCATGTATTTATCTAACCTATTTTTAAAACTACACAACGTTTTAGCCTGAATAACTGTACTCAGGAGTTTGTTCCACTCATCCACAACTCTATTACCAAACCAGTGCTTTCCTATATCCTTTCTGAATCCGAATTTTTCCAACTTGAATCCGTTGCTGAGAGACCTGTCTTGGCTGTAAATTTTCAGCACGCTATTTACATCCCCTTTATTTATTCCTGTTTTCCATTTATACACCTCGATCATATCCCCCCTAATTCTACGCCTTTAGAGAGAGTGCAGATTCAGGGCCCTCAGTCTATCCTCATAGGGAAGATTTCTGATACATGGGATCATCTTTGTCATCCTCCTCTGTACGTATTCCAGAGCATTTATATCTATTCTGTAATACGGTGACCAGAACTGAGCTGCATAGTCTAAATGAGGCCTAACCAAGGATATACAGAGTTGAAGAACAACCTTCTAGATATGAAGCCAAGAATTCTGTTAGCTTTATTGCGAACACTAATGCACTGTTGTCTTGGTTTTAGATTACTGTTAACCAGAACTCCTAAATCCTTTTAGCAGTCAGTAGTATTAAGATCTACATTATTTAGTTTATGTGTGGCATGGTTATTTACCTGTCCAACATTTAGAACTTTGCATTAGTCAATATTAAACTGCATCTCCCACTTCTCCGACCATTGCATCAGTCTATTCAAATCATCCTGGAGTGCTCTAGTGTCCTCATTAGAATGAATTGGAAGGCCAATTTTGGTGTAATCAGCAAATTTGCTTATGTCGCTATTTATTCCCACATCTATGTCGTTCATGAAAGTTGTTAACAACAACGGGCCCAACACTGACCCCTGAGGAACACCGCTTGTGACGTGCCCCCATTCTGATTTCTCCCCATTTATTCAAACTCTCTGCTGTCTATTTGTCAGCCATGCCTCTACCCAGGAAAAAATTTCTCTTCCTATTCTGTGTGCATTAAGTTTCCACAATAGCCTCTGATGTGGTACTCTATCGAAAGCCTTACTGAAGTCCATATACACAATATCATATTCATTACCATGATCTACCTCCTCAAACACCTTAGTGAAAAATGTTAGTAAATTCGTAAGACAGGAACGCCCCTTTGTAAAACCGAGTAGAGATTTATTAATCAATCTGTACCTGTCAAGATGGCTACGAATTCCTTCGGCAATTATTGATTCCATAAATTTTCCCACTATGGAGGTAAGGCTTATTGGTCTATAGTTCGAAGCCAAGGACCTGTCACCTGCCTGTAAATAGGTATTGCATTTGCCATTTTCCACTTATCAGACACTATGCCAGTTTGTAGTGATATGTTAAAATGATTAGCCAAAGGTATGCTAAGTTCCTCTTTACATTCCTTTAACACCCTTGCGAACAGTTCATCAGGGCCTGAGGATTTGTTAGGTTTTAGTTTCTCTATTTGTCTGAAGACCATGTCACTAGTTACCGCAATCGTACATAGTTTATTATCATCCTGTTCCACATAATCTATTATTTCAGGAATATCGCTAGTATTTTCCTGGGTGATAAATGAGAGATAATAGGTATTTATAATTTCACACTTATCCTTATCACTGTCAGTGATCTGACCAGAGTTACTCTTAAGTGGGCCAATCTTGTCCCTAATCTTACTTCTGTATACCTGAAAGAACCCTTTTGGGTTAGTCTTTGATTCCCTTGCGACCTTAGCCTCATAATACCTTTTTGCTTTTCTTATTCCTTTCTTTATTTCTCTCTTTAATTGAATATATTGATTTCTTAACTACCGATCCCCTCTTTTGATACGCCTATATATGCCACTCTTTTGACGAATGAGATGTTTTAATTTATTGTTCATCCATTTGGGATCATTTTTGTTAGATCTAATTTCCCTACTCGGAACAAAAGTTGCCTGGGCAGCTAGAACTATGCTCTGAAAAACGTCATATTGGCAACCATGATCACCTACCTGACCCATAGTCAGGACATCCCAATTTAGCCCACCCAGGTAATTTTTCAGTCCCATGAAGTCGGGCAAGCGAAAATCTGGGACAGAGATTTGATTGCAGTTATCTGGGTAATTCCATGATATGTTAAAACTAAGTGTTTTGTGATCACTTTCCCCAAGCTCATCATTAACCTCAAGATTATTAATTAGTGAATCTTTGTTGGCAA
>NC_069399.1:6265558-6268058 GCF_026875155.1 Cherax quadricarinatus
AGGCAGTGGAGATGTCATGCCTGAGGGCAATGTGTGGTGTGAATATAATGCAGAGAATTCTTAGTTTGGAAGTTAGGAGGAGGTGCGGGATTACCAAAACTGTTGTCCAGAGGGCTGAGGAAGGGTTGTTGAGGTGGTTCGGACATGTAGAGAGAATGGAGAGAAACAGAGTGACTTCAAGAGAGTATCAGTCTGTAGTGGAAGGAAGGCGGGGTAGGGGTCGGCCTAGGAAAGGTTGGAGGGAGGGGGTAAAGGAGGTTTTGTGTGCGAGGGGCTTAGACTTCCAGCAGGCATGCGTGAGCTTGTTTGATAGGAGTGATTGGGGAGAAATGGTTTTTAATACTTGACGTGCTGTTGGAGTGTGAGCAAAGTAACATTTATGAAGGGGTTCAGGGAAACCGGCAGGCCGGACTTGAGTCCTGGAGATGGGAAGTACAGTGCCTGCACTCTGAAGGAGGAGTGTTAATGTTGCAGTTTAAAAACTGTAGTGTAAAGCACCCTTCTGGCAAGACAGTGATGGAGTGAATGATGGTGAAAGTTTTTCTTTTTTGGGCCACCCTGCCTTGGTGGGAATCGGCCAGTATGATAATTAATAATAATAATAATAATAATAATATATATATATATATATATAAAATATATATATATATATATATATATATATATATAATATATATATATATATATTATATATATATAATATATATATATATATATATATATATATAATATATATATATATATATATATATATATATATATTTATATATATATATATATATATATATATATATATATATATATATATATATATATGTCGTGCCGAATAGGCAGAACTTGCGATCTTGGCTTAAATAGCAACGTTCATCTTGCCATATAAGACAAGCAAAAATTTGTGTATGCAATAATTTCGTCAAAATCATTCTGAACCTAACGAAAAAAATATATTTCATTGTGTTTCTTTAGTATTAAATTATTGTAAACTAATCTAAAATATATTTAGTTGGGTTAGGATAAAATAAATTGTTCTTGTTATAATAAGGTTAGGTAAGTTTTCTAAGTTCCTTTTGGTGCAAAATTATAAATTTTTGCATCAACATTTATGAAAAAAATATATCTTCAAAAGTATAAGGGAAAATTTTAGAATGGACTTAATTTTAAATGAGTTCTTGCTAATTGACCAGTTTTACATATTCGGCACGACATATATATATATATATATATATATATATTATATATATACGCGCTAATCCTTATTCAAAAACTACTTTAATTAACATGATTTTTCGGTTAAATACTGCTATATATCATCATTCGATCTGAAGGTTACTTAAAATCAAAGATTTATATATATGTCTCGCCATGCACAGACTGAATTTCGCAGTTACGACAATAGCAAATTTTCATTCTGCCTTTCTGCAGAAAAGTCACTTGTTTTTAAGGCGAAACTCTGCGATTCGGTTTAATCAGCACAATATAGTTATAATTAAACAACTTATGTCATAAAATATCTTACCTTAGTGTAAGAAACTTTTACAACGCTGCCTTTGAGGGAGGTTACAGGGCGTAGGTAAGAAGCAGAATGAAGAAGGTGACCTT
This sequence comes from Cherax quadricarinatus, assembly GCF_026875155.1. Classification (NCBI taxonomy): domain Eukaryota; kingdom Metazoa; phylum Arthropoda; class Malacostraca; order Decapoda; family Parastacidae; genus Cherax; species Cherax quadricarinatus. The sequence goes on from NC_069399.1 coordinate 6,267,158, forward strand.
GCTGCAAACACCCTACGCTGTGAAGACCGTAGCTGCCACCATCAGCTATTCTAGCCTCCCTCAACAATCCCTTACACCTTCTTCTTCCATCCTAAATTGCCATTCATTGAGAAAATTCCAACAAAAATAAAATCATCATTTAAAAAACATTTGTTTGTGATTTAATGACAAACGGATATTGATTGCGGTGTATTAGAAAGAAAAAAAATCAAAGTGATCACTAATCACATTGATTCATAACATCTTCCTCACTTTATCATAAGGTTCCTCCAGTAGAACCAGACGCACTGCTAACGGAATGCTGGGGCACAAATCTCTTGCCAAGATATTACCACCCACTGGCGCCATCATCAGTGTATCCTGCTGAAGATACACTTAAGTAAAAACCCCTGTTTAATGAGTTAATGAATATATATATATACATATATATATATATATATATATATATATATATATATATATATATATATATATATATATATATATATATATATATATATATATATATATATATATATGTGGTGCCTAATAGGCAGAACTTGCCATCTTGGCTTAAATAGCAACTCTCATCTTGCCATATAGGACAAGTGAAAATTTGTGTATGCAATAATTTCGCCAAAATCGTTCTGAACCTAACGAAAAAAATATATTTGATTGTGTTTGTTTAGTACTAAATTATTGTAAACGTATTTAAAATATATTTAGTTGGGTTAGGCTAAGATGAATTGCTCTTGTTATAATAAGGTTACGTAAGTTTTCTAAGATCCTTTTGGTGCAAAATTAAAATTTTTTACATTAACATTAAAGAAAAAAATATATCTTTAAAGGTATAAGTGAAAATTTCAGAATGGACTTAATTTTAAACTAGTTCTTGCTAATTGACCAGTTTTACATATTCGGC
>NC_069399.1:6273058-6345558 GCF_026875155.1 Cherax quadricarinatus
TTTCAGTAATAGCCATAGCGTACACTAGAATACTTAGTAAACTTATTCCTCTATAATTTATACAATCTCTTTTGTCCCTCTTCCCTTTATATATAGGAACTATACAAGCTCTCTGCCAATCTCTAGGTACCTTCCCCTCTTTCATATATTTATTAAACAAAGCTACCAACCACTCTAACGCTATATCCCCCCCCCTGCTTTTAGCAATTATGTCATGATCCTGCTGCTTCACCCCCTTTCATTCTACGTAATGCCTCACGTACCTCCCCCACACTCACATCCTGCTCTTCTTCACTCCTAAAAGATGTTATACCTCCCTGACCAGTGCATGAAATTACACTATCCTTTATTTCATCGACAATTAAAAGTTCCTCAAAATATTCCCACAATCTACCCAATACCTCTAGCTCCCCATCTACTAACTCCCCTACTCTGTTTTTAACTGGCAAATCCATTCGTTCCCTAGGCTTTCTTAATTTGTTTATCTCACTCCAAATTTTTTTCTTATTTACATCAAAATTTCTTGACAGTGCCTCTCTCACTCTGTCATCTGCTCTAATTTTGCACTCTCTCACCACTCTCTTCACCTTCCTCTTATTCTCTTTATAACATTTCTGCTTTGTGAAAATCTCTCATAAGCTAACTTTTTCTTTTTGTATCACACCCTTTACTTCATCATTTCACCAATCACTTCTCTTTCCTCCTTCCCCCTCCCTCCTATAACCACAAACTTCTGCTCCACATTCTAATACCGCATTTTTAAAACAGTTCTAACGCTCTCAACCCCCCTCACTACTCATACTTGCACTAGCGCACCTTTCTGCCAATATTTGTTTATATCTCACCCTAACTTCCTCCTCCCTTAGTTTATACACTTTCACCTCCCTCTTACTTTTTGTTGCCATTTTCCTTTTGTCCCATCTACCTCTTACTCTAACTGTACCTACAACTAAATAATGATCCGATATATCAGTTGCTCCTCTATGAATATGTGTATCCTGAAGCCTACCCTTCAACCTTTCATCCACCAGTACGCTGAGGTCAGTGGTCACCTGCGGTCATACCTGCCTAAGCTCTTGGGAGTTAGCGTGGGCTGTTACCAAGCACAATGGCTTGTTGTAGTGTTTTAGAATCTCAGGTTCAAGTGTTGAAGAAGGAGATTCTACTTCTTCAGGAGGAAAATAGGAGGCTGAAGCTTCGTATAGACGAGTTTGGGAGCGAGTGTGAGAAGGATTTAGCTGGTAAGGAAGGAATGGTCGCCAGCAGTGATAGTGGCAGCTGCTCTAAGTGGCAAGTGGTTCACAGTTCAGGAAGAAGGAAGATAAGGAGAGTTAATAGAGAAGATGTGAAGGTAGGAAATCGATTCTCTGTTCTCCAAGACGAGTGTACTTCAGTGGTTAGTGAGGTTGAAGGTACCACTGATTCCCCTGCTAATCAAGGTAAGAATATTTTAATAGTAGGCGATTCTCAGGTAAGATATATGGACGTTGCATTTTGTAACAGACAGAAAGGTCAGACAGAGAGTGTGTCTTCCTGGAGCTGGTGTTGGTGACATAGTCAGCAGGTTGGATAATATTATGGCAGGTAATAGGAACATGCCCATTATCTGTTTTAGTGCTGGTGGTAATGACATTAGGAAGGGCAGGAGAGAGGAGCTGCTGGATAAATCAGCCATAGAAGTAGTTAGGTCTAAGGGATGGATCCCAGTCATATGTAGCATATTGCCTAGAAAGGGAGTGGGCAATGAATGGATGTCTAGGGCAATTGGTATAAATTGCTGGCTAGACAGGTACTGCAAGGAACTTGCAATCCCTTTCATTGATAACTGGGACCTATTATTTGGCAAACGTGATATGTATGCAAGGGATGGGGTCCATCTCTCTGGGGATGGAGTGGCTGCATTAGCCAATTCAATTGAGAGGGTAATTGGAGACATGTCTAGGAATTTAAACTGATAGATTATAGAGGTATGAGTGTTTGTGGGAAGCAATCAGGCTGCAGCATTAGGGTTAAAAACACCAGTTATTACCGGGATACCTCAGGGATATGTTTAAAAGACAATATTAAAAATAAAGTTGCTAGCAAATCAATTGATCAACAAACAAAGAGGGATAGTAGAGGGAAACGAGTGACTAGCTCCCTTAAGGTTTACTGTACAAATAGTAGGAGTCTAAGAAATAAGATATATGAGCTAAGATTACTTGCAAGTGTAGGCAATATAGATATTATTGGTATAACAGAGACCTGGTTCAACCTGAAAGATAGAGAAATGCCTTCTGAATGCAACATACAGGGTTATAAACTATTCCACACTGATAGGGTCAGCAGGAAGGGTGGTTTTGTGGCGATGTATGTCAGAGAAAATTTAAACTGTTGTCTTAGACATGATATAAGATTAGAAACATCGAACACAGAATCTGTTAGGCTACAGTTTCTCAAGGTACATGACAAATTAATTTTCGGTGTGATTTATAGGCCTCCAAACCTTGATAGGGAGGGCAGTAAGCTGTTATTTGACGAAATTCATAAGGCATCTAGATATGAAAATGTTGTGATAATGGGAGATTTTAACTTTAGACAAATTGATTGGAACAATACGACAGGAAATTTTGAGTCTAGTGACTTTCTTGATACGGTTCAGGATTGCTTTTTAGAACAGGTTGTGACAGAACCAACTAGAGGAAACAATCTGCTTGACTTGGTTCTTGCCATCAAAGATTCAGTAATTAATAATCTTGAGGTTAATGATGAGCTTGGGGAAAGTGATCACAAATCACTTAGTTTTAATATATCATGGAATTACCCAGATAACTGCAATCAAATCTCTGTCCCAGATTTTCGCTTGGCCGACTTCATGGGACTGAAAAATTACCTGGGTGGGCTAAATTGGAATGTCCTGACTATGGGTCAGGTAGGTGATCTTGGTTGCCAATATGACGTTTTTCAGAGCATAGTTCTAGCTGCCCAGACATCTTTTGTTACGTGTAGGAAAATTAGATCTAACAAAAATGATCCCAAATGGATGAACAATAGATTAAAACATCTCATTGGTCAAAAGAGAGGCATATATGGCGTATCAAAAGAGGGAATGGGCAGTTAAGAAATCAATATATTCAATTAAAGAGAGAAATAAAGAAAGGAATAAGAAAAGCTGAAAGGGATTATGAGGGTAAGGTCGCAAGGGATTTAAAGACTAACCCAAAAGGGTTCTTTCAGGTATACAGAAGTAAGATTAGGGACAAGATTGGCCCACTTAAGAGTAACTCTGGTCAGATCACTGACAGTGATAAGGATATGTGTGAAATTCTAAATACCTATTTCCTCTCAGTTTTCACCCAGGAAAATACCAGCGATATTCCTGAAATAATAGATTATGTAGAACAGGAAGATAATAAACTATGTACGATTGCGGCAACTAGTGATATGGTCCTCAGACAAATAGAGGAACTAAAACCTAACAAATCCCCAGGCCCTGAAGAACTGTTTGCAAGGGTGTTAAAGGAATGTAAAGAGGAACTTAGCATACCTTTGGCTAATATTTTTAACATATCACTACAAACTGGCATAGTGACTGATAAGTGGAAAATGGCAAATGTAATACCTATTTACAAGGCAGGTGACAGGTCCTTGGCTTCGAACTATAGACCAATAAGCCTTACCCCATAGTGGGAAAATTTATGGAATCAATAATTGCCGAAGCAGTTCGTAGCCATCTTTACAGGCACAGATTGATTAATGAATCTCAACACGGTTTTACAAAGGGGCATTCCTGTCTTACGAATTTACTAACTTTTTTCACTAAGGTGTTTGAGGAGGTAGATCATGGTAATGAATATGATATTGTGTATATGGACTTCAGTAAGGCTTTCGATAGAGTTCCACATCAGAGGCTATTGAGGAAACTTAAGGCACACAGAATAGGAGCAGAAATTTTTTCCTGGTTAGAGGCATGGCTGACAAATAGACAGCAGAGAGTTTGAATAAATGGGGAGAAATCAGAATGGGGGCACGTCACAAGCGGTGTTCCTCAGGGGTCAGTGTTGGGCCCGTTGTTGTTCACAATTTACATAAACGACATAGATGTGGGAATAAATAGTGACTTAAGCAAATTTGCTGATGACACCAAAATAGGCCGTCCAATTCATTCTAATGAGGACACTAGAGCACTCCAGGATGATTTGAATTGACTGATGCAATGGCCGGAGAAGTGGCAGATGCAATTTAATATTGACAAATGCAAAGTTCTAAATGTTGGACAGGTAAATGACCATGCCACATATAAACTAAATAATGTAAATCTTAATACTACTGATTGCAAAAAGGATTTAGGAGTTCTGGTTAACAGTAATCTAAAACCAAGACAACAGTGCATTAGTGTTCGCAATAAAGCTAACAGAATTCTTGGCTTTATATCTAGAAGTATAAATAATAGAAGTCCTGAGGTTGTTCTTCAACTCTATATATCCTTGGTTAGGCCTCATTTAGACTATGCTCCTCAGTTCTGGTCACCGTATTACAGAATGGATATAAATGCTCTGGAAAACGTACAGATGAGGATGACAAAGATGATCCCATGTATGAGAAATCTACTCTATGAGGATAGACTGAGGGCCCTGAATCTGCACTCTATCGAAACGCGTAGAATTAGGGGGGATATGATTGAGGTGTATAAATGGAAAATAGGAATAAATAAAGGGAATGTAATTAGCGTGCTGAAAATTTCCAGCCAAGACAGGACTTGCAGCAATGGTTTCAAGTTGGAAAAATTCAAATTCAGAAAGGATATAGGAAAGCACTGGTTTGGAAACAGAGTTGTGGATGAGTGGAACAAACTCCCGAGTACTGTTATTCAGGCTAAAAGGTTGTGTAGTTTTAAAAATAGGTTAGATAAATACATGAGTGGGTGTGGGTGGGTGTGAGTTGGACCTGACTAGCATGTGCTGCTGGGTCTGGTGCATTGCTCCATCCTTGAGTGGAGATGACGATACTGGGTGGGACACTGGGCTTATCGGGTGGGGACATGGGCCTGCTCCGCATGGGTCAGTACGCCTGCTGCAGTGTTCCTTCTTTCTTATGGTCTTGTGTTCTTAATACATATTCTAACAAACTACTTTCATTACTTGCTATGTGATACGTTGTATACTTATTTATCCTCTTTTTCATAAAATATGTAATACTTATTACCAAACCTTTTTCTACATATAGCTCTATTGAAGGCTCCCAATTATCATTTACCCCTGGCACCCCAAATTTACCTACTACTCCCTCCACAACATTTTTACTCACTTTAGCACTGAAATCCCCACCCACAAGTACTGTCACAGTTGGTTTAAAACTCCCCATACACTCACTCAATATTTCCCAAAATCTCCCTCTCTCCTCTACACTTCTCTCTTCTCCAGGTGCATAAACGCTTATTATGACCCACTTTTCACATCCAACCCTTATTTTAATCCACATAATCCTTGAATTTATACATTTATATTCCCTCTTTTCCTGCCATAACTTACCCTTCAACATTATTGGTATTCCTTCTTTAGCTCTAACTCTATTTGAAACCCCTGACTTAATCCCATTTATTTCTTCTTACTGAAACTCTCCCATCCCCTTCAGCTTTGTTTCACTTAAAGCCAGTACATCCAACTTCTTCTCATTCATAACATCCACAATCATCTCTTTCTTATCATTCGCACAACATCCACGCACATTCAAACATCCCTCTTTGACAGTTTTCTTCTTTTTTTTAGTAATCTATACAGGAAAAGGGGTTACTAGCCCATTGCTCCCGGCATTTTAGTTGACTTTTACAACACGCATGGCTTATTTTGGAAAGATTCTTATTTCACTTTCCCATGGATATAAAAGGAAAAACAATAAGAACAAAAATTATTAAGATAAATAAAAGAAAACTCAGTTGAGTGTGTATACATAAACGTGTACATGTATGTTTAGTGTGGCCTAAGTGTAAGTAGAAGTAGCAAGACGTACCTAAAATCTTGCATATTTATGAGACGGAAAAAAGACACCAGCAATCCTACCATCATGTAAAACAATTACAGGCTTTGACCGACTCCCACCAAGGCAAGGTGGCCCGAAAAAGAAAAGCTTTCATCATCATTCACTCCATCACTGTCTTCCCAGAGGGGTGCTTACACCACAATTATAAATCTACAACATTAACACCCCTCCTTCAGATTTCAGAGAATGTACTTCCCATCTCCAGGACTCAAGTCCGGCTTGCCAGTTTCCCTGAATCCCTTCATAACTGTTACCTTGCTTTCACTCCAACAGCAAGTCAAGTCTTAAAAACCATTTGTCTCCATTTGGTCCTTGTCTAATACGCTCATGCTCGCTTGCTGGAAGTCCAAGCCCCTAGCGCACTAAGCCTCCTTTACCCCTTCCAACCCTTCCTAGGCTGACCCCTACCCCGCCTTCCCTCTACAGTTTGGTATACTTTCGAAGTCATTCCATTTCGTTCCATCCACTCTACATGTCCAAACCATCTCAGTAACCCCTCCTCAGCTCTCTGGATAATAATTTTGGTAATCCCACACATCCTCCTAATCTCCAAACTATGGATTCTCTGCATTATATTCACACCATACCTTGCCCTCAGACGTGACATTTCCACTGTTGCAACATCTCCTTGTTGCAACATTCACAACCCATCCCTCACACCCATACAAGAACGTTCATATAATTATACTTTCGTACATTCCCCTCTTTGCTTTCACGGATAGAGTTCTTTGTCTCCACAGACTCCTCGGTGCACCACTCACCTTTTCTCTTCGTCAACTCTATGAGTCACCTCATCCCTCATAGACCCATCTGCTGACACGTCCACTCCCAAATATCTGAACACATTCACATCCTCCATACTCTCTCCCTTAAATCGGATATCCAATCTTCCATTACGTATTTTTTTGTTATCATCATCAACTTACTCTTTCCTATATTCACTTTTAACTTTCTTCTTTTACATACCCTACCAAACTCATCATTCAACCTCTGCAACTTCTCTTCAGTCTCCCAAAAGCACAGTGTCATCAGCAAAGAGCAACTATGGCAACTCCCACTTTGTAATAGATTCTTTATCTTTTAACCCATCACCTCTTGCCAAAACCCGAGCATTCAGTTTTCCTAGAACTCCATCTATAAATTTATTGAACATCCATGGTGATATCACACATCTCTGTCTAAGACTTACTTTTACTCTAACCTGAGCCTCACTATCCTGGGAAAAACTTTTCACTGCTTTCAATAACTTTCCATCTATTCCATACATTTCCAACATCTGTCACATTGCCCCCCTATCCAGCCTATCATATGTCTTTTCTAAATCCATGAATGCCACAAAAACCTCTTTACCCTTATCCAAATACTGTTCGCCAATATGTTTCACTGTAAACACTTGGTCTACACACCCCCTACCTTTCCTAAAGCTTCCTTGTTCATCTGCTATCCTGCTCTTCGTCTCACTCTTAATTCTATCAGTAATAACTCTACCATACACATTACCAGGTACACTCAACAGACTTATTCCTCAATAACTTTTACACTCTCTTTTGTCCCATTTGCCTTTATACAAAGGAACTATGCATGCTCTCTGCCAATCCCTAGGTACCTTAACCTCTTCCATACATTTATTAAATAAAGGATGACGGTAAAACAGGTATCTCTGCTGCCTGCACCATTTTTGTAGGATTTGGTGGTCCTGTGGGTTAGAGAGTCACGTGGTTCTCACTCACCATAAGGTGGGCCAGTACAACATGGGTTCGAGTCCTTGCCTAGCGCAGTGTTGTTATTGATTTGTAGTTATATATATATATATATATATATATATATGTATATATACATATATAATATATATATATATATATATATATATATATATATATATAATATATATATATATATATATATATTATTATATATATATATATATATATATATATATATATATATATATGCGTGTGTTTGTATGTGTGTTTGTGTGAATAACAGATTTGGAAAGTGACACACTCAAAATTACATTATTACTTACAGATTCAAATATGTTAATATTTGCAATTCAAAATTGGATAATATCTGCACCTTCAGATAGACTTACTGGCCCAAATACTCTTCTCCGGAGAAGCTGAAAGTAATAACAGTTTTAATAATTATTTTTCATAGTTATTTATTTCAATTAACATATAGTTCAGATACTCTCAAATTTTCAGTTTCATCATTCATAATATTAAGAACATGTTTTGAAGATTATATGCATAATAAAAATTTGAATTTTCTCTTTAAATTTTGAAATTAAGTAATATAATAAGTATTGATCTTATATACATTGTTTTAAACAAATCATTATTATTGATAAGCTATCCGTGTTGTCTCATAAAACGAAAAATTGTGTCTACTATTCTCATTTGTGATGGTTATTCATTAGGGAAGAAATGTGGTTAGTTCATAGCACGAGAAATATTACGAACACCAGAGAAGACGATACATAGCTGTAATGTCACATTATTTTTACAATCATATGTATTGTACTGACTGGTAAAAGCTCATGAGCTTCTCGGTTGCTAGTTATATACGAATGTTGCCTTGCACATTTTGCAAGTATATCTGACTCAAGCACTGGCCTGGAGTTTTACGACTCACTCCCCGTGGGTTCTAACCCCAACCGCTCCGTGGTGAAAATTTTGTAAGTATGTCTGCTGTGGTTGAACCTTAACACAAATGAGTTGGCGAATTTTGCTTAGATTCATTCGTGAATGATAACTCTCATTTATATTACACAATATTAATCTTTATAAGAAAAGATATATTTTGAGTCTTGGAAGCTATTTCCTGTCAATATATCTTCGTTAGAAAACTGACAGTAATATTAAACGGTCCCTTTTTCCTGGTATCATCCAAAATTAGGTCCACCGGAAGTTACGTGTAGACCTAGAAATTAATAAGTTAGTTTGTTTTTAGATATGACTCACTGTGTATCAGGATACGGTTGTGTGCTTCTCTTCCTGTTACTAGATATAATTGCTCTTCTTATTTAATAGTCAGTGAGGAATATTTAAATGACTGCCTTGAAAGCTATGTTATTTTCGTAAGGATATCAGATTTGAAAAGTGTTAATTAAAAATAAGAGATGAGTGTTATTAAACGGAGGGTTACAGGTGTCGGGAAGATGGAGGGAATATTTTGAGGAATTTTTAAATACTGATGAAGATAAGGAATCTATGATTTCGAGTATAGGACAAGGAGGAATAACATCTTATAGGAGTGAGGAAGAGCCAGTTGCGAGAGTGGGGGAAGTGCATGGGGCAGTGGGTAGAATGAAAGGGGGTAAAGCAGCTGGGATTGACGGGATAAAGAGATACTTGTTAAAAGCAGGTGGGAATATAGTTTTGGACTAGTTAGTGTTTTTATTATAATAAATGTATGGAAGAGGATAAGGTACCTAGGGAATAACAGAGAGCAAAGGGGACAAAAGAGTATAAAATTATAGAGGAATAAGTTTGTTATGTCCAGCTGGTGAAGTGTATGGTAGAGTTTTTACACTGGTCTGCGTGAATATTTTTATTGACTCTATGGTATCTTTTTCTGTATATACATGGAAAATAGTGATTCACTGTGTTTTTTATTCGTCTCTATCACATCAGGTTGTCAAGTTATACGGAAACGTTACTTTTCTCTTTTCATATAACATAAGTAAATGAGAAAGTGGTATATCACCAATATACTACTTAAATGTTAAATCTAATATATTTTTCTTTATTTTCAAATTATGAATATGTCTAGAGGCTGCATAAATTCACCAGGCATATTTTGCTGTTTCTGGGCAATTCACCCTTCAGATTCCCGGCGCAACATGACTCCTTTAATGAAGTGCTGCTATTTCGCTTATTTTGGCAGCAAACTTGGAGACCAGGACAAACCACTTGTACCACACAAAGCTTGCGAGAGTTGCATCAGTAAGCTCCAAATGTGGTCACTTGAAAAACTTAAATGTATGCCCTTTGGAGTACCAATGGTATGGCGGGAGCAGATGAACTACCATGATGACTGTTACTTTTGTATAACTATTGCAGCTGGATTCAACAAAAATGTAAACATGACCTGTTCCACACTGAAGATATACCTGTACCTGTACCACCTGAGCCATGGCAAATTTCATCAGAGTCTGACACCAGTAATTCTAAGGAGATGGAAGTAGACTATGAACCACCAACAAATGACGATCCCAAAACCTTCAACCAAGTTGAGCTCAATAACTTGGTGAGAGACCTTAACCTTCCAAATGGAAGTGCAGAGTTACTTGGCTCTAGACTGAAGGAACATAGGCTTCTAGCTCCTGGAACAACATTCGCTTGGTACCGCCATCGTGAAGCGGAATTCACTCAGTTCTTTGACAAAGACGAATATTTAGTTTTCTGTTCTAATATTTCTGGCCTTCATGAACACATGGGGATGTCATACAAAGCAGATGAATGGAGACTCTTCATTGATTCTTCTAAAAGAAGTTTAAAGGCTGTACTTCCCTACAATGGCAACACAGCTGCATCTGTGCTAATTGGCCAAAGTGTCCAAATATCAGAAAATTACGCAAATATGAAGACACTGATATCTGCAATCAAGTACCAGAATCATAATTATCTCATTTGTGGTGATTTAAAAGTTATTGCTCTCCTACTAGGTCTTCAAGTCGGATATACCAAGTATCCTTGTTTTCTGTGTCTTTGGGACAGTAGGCCAGACAGCCAGCACTATGAACAAAAAGACTAGCCACCAAGAACCAGCTTCTTACCAGGAAATCACAAAGTGAAAACTGTGCCACTAGTTGGCCGAAAAAAATTCTGCTTCCAAAACTCCACATCAAATTAGGGCTTATGAAAATTTTTGTGAAGGCCTTGAACAAGAATGGAACTGCTTTCAAGTACCTGGAGTAAAAGTTTCCTGGTATAAGTGAAGGAAAGCTAAAGGCAGGAATCTTTGTTGGCTCTCAGATTCGGGAACTGATGAAGAACAAGCATTTTGATGAAGCATTAGCAGGTGTCGAGGTGAATGTCTGGTTTTCATTCAAGCAGATTGTCCACAACTTCCTGGGAAACAGGCGCTCCTCCGAATATGAAAAAAATGATCCAAGACCTGATTTCAATACACAAATAACCCGCACATAGAAGAGAGGAGCTTACGACGACGTTTCGGTCCGACTTGGACCATTTACAAAGTCACACTAACGAGAAGTAGAGCAGGACGGGTATATATAGGCAGAAAGAGGTACTGGTAGTAGTATTAGTAGTAGTAGTAGTAGTAGTAGTAGTAGTTAGTAGAATTAGTAGTAGTAGTAGAAGTAGTAGTAGTAGTGGTAGTAGTAGTAGTGGCGGAGATGGAAGGAAGTATGTACTATATATACCCGTCCTGCTCTACTTCTCGTTAGTGTGATTTTGTAAATGGTCCAAGTCGAACCGAAACGTCGTCGTAAGCTCCTCTCTTCTATGTGCGGGTTATTTGTGTATCGTTCCAGTCACGGTATTGTGCTTTTTTTTTTATTTACCTGATTTCAAGTTTCAAACAACTTGGGTCTAAAATGAGTGTGAAGATCCACGTTTTGCACTCACATCTTGACTATTTTCCAAAAATTGCGGGAACTATAGTGAGGAACAACGAGTGCGATTCCATCGGGATATTTGCACCGTGGAAACTCGATACCAGGGCAAATGGAATGTCAGCATAATGGCGGATTGCGTAATGGTCTTGATGCACAGCACAAGTGAAAATCAAAGTGGTCCTCCTTCTTTTAATTCATTATGTAGGCTAACCATTAGGAGCATATTTTTTTAATAAAACATTTGATTTGATTCATGCTGATTTGAAATTCATATGTTCATAAAACTAACAGAATGTGTTTTTTTCATGATTACTTGCTTAATTTTAATAAATTAACAATTTATTAAAAATTCACATTTTTATTATCTTTAATTTGTATTTTATTCCAAATCCTTACGTGATAGAGAAAAATGATTTAGATATTTACAATCAGCAGCCCAAGAATATGTAAGATCGCAAGCATGAATAAAAATAAAAATTAAAAACATTCCAAATGCATATCAGTGAGAATAAGATTAAGACAGAGAGCAGAAGACCAGAAGAACAAGGACGCTTTAGGAAGGGTAGGAGGTGTGTAGACCAAGTGTTTGCAGTGAAACATATAGGTGAACAGTATATAGATAACAGTAAAGAGGTTTTTGTGACATTTATGGATTTGGAAAAGGCGTATGATAGAGTGGATAGGGGGCAATGTGGCAGATGATGCAAATGTAAGGAATAGGAGGTAGGTTATTGAAAGCAGTGAAGAGTCTTTACGAGGATAGTGAGGCTCAAGTTTGAGTATGAAGGCGAGATGGAGATTATTTCCCAGTAAAAGTAGGTCTTTGACAGGGATGTGTGATGTCACCGTGGTTGCTCAATATATTTATAGATCGAGTAGGAAGAGGAGTGTTGGCAAGAGGTGTGGGGTTAAAAGATAAAGAATCTAACACAAAGTGAAAGTTGTCAAAGTTGCTCTTTGCTGATGACACTTTTCTTTTGGGAGATTCTGAAGAGAGGTTGCATTGGTTGATTGATGAATTTGGTAGGGAATGTAAAAGAAGGAAATTAAAAGTGGTTATAGGAAAGAGTGAGAGTGACACAATTGTCTTAGGAGGGATAAAAAAAAGGCAATTTGAAAATTAGGAAAAAATGTTTTCTTACCAAAAAAAAATAGTGCATAATTCTGGCAGCATGTTGATGCAATCAGCTTCTTTTTTATATCAATTCTAAGTATGTTTTTCCAAAAAATGTAATGTTTTGTTCTTGTTGCCATCAAGAGGACATGATGGTAATTAGTATTTTTTTTTTTTTGCTCAAGAAACTGTGATTTTTATGACTGTTTCATTCTAAATACTCTACATGTCACCTTCTCTGAGGACTAAATTCAAGAGCGCGGAGTGATAGCTCAGCTGAAATTTGCAGCCCAGGCCCACAGAGTTTTACAGGAATAAGTTACTGACATTATATAAATTCTTTTGCGAAAAGTATTTATCTGAGTGTCATGATTTTGCACACGTTATTGATCAGTGAAGGTTCTTCAGTTTCAGGGTTGATTTGCGATGTCTTTGACTGTTTTGTTTTTACTGATATTTTTCCTCTCAAAAGTCCTTAAAAAATTCAACATTTTTTATTATGCAATCTATTGACATGTCATTGAAACGATATTGAAATAAAGATTATCTATCCCTTTATCTTTCATCTGATATCAACTATAATATTACACGTCTTACCAATTTTGTAGATAAAGGAGAATTTTATGCCTTATAGAAAAGGGCAACATTAATTTTTCGTATTTCGTATTATGGTAAAAATGTCACTAAAAACACAATGCGTAGGTTTCAAATACTCCTTAAATCATTGTAAAAATTTTATTGAAATTGGACAAAAATAAAAAAAAAATAAATTTTATCGGCACCCTAAGGGGATGAGGATAGCATAAAAATTATGTAATGGAAGATGGGATATCAGATTGGAAGGAGAGAGTATGGAGGAGGTGAATGTGTTGAGATATATGGGAGTAGACGTGTCAGCAGATGGGGCTATGAAAGATGAGCTGAATCATAGAACTGGCAAGGAAAAAAAAGGTGAGTGGTGCACTGAGGAATCTGTGGAGACAAAGAACTTTATCCATGGAAGCAAAGAGGGGAATGTATGAGAGAATAGTTATACCAGTGCTCTTGTATGGGTGTGAAGCATGGGTGATGAATATTACAACGAGGAGAAGGCTGGAGGCAGTGGAGATTTCATGTATGAGGGCAATGTGTGGTGTGAATATAATGCAGAGAATTCGTAGTTTGGGGATTATTGGAGGTGTGGATTACCAAAACAGAGGTCTGTGGAGGGTTTATTGAGATGGTTTGGACATGGTGAGAGGTTGGAACGAAATAGAGTGATCTCGAGAGTGTAGAAATCTGTAGTGGAGGGAACGTGGGGTAGGGGTCGACCTAGGAAAGGCTGGAGGGAGGGGGTTTTGTGTGCAATGGTGTGTTAAGCGTGCATGAGCGAGTTAAATAGGAGCAAATGGATACAAATGGTTTTTAGGACTTAATGTGCTGTTGGAGTGCAAGCAAGGTAACATTTATGAAGGGATTCAGGGAAACCGGCAGGCCGGACTTGATTCCTGGAGATGGGAAGTACAGTGCTGTCACTCTGATGGAGGGGTGTTAATGTTGCAGATTTATAACTGTAGTGTAAGTGCCCCTCTGGCAAGACAGTGATGGAGTGAATGATGATGAGAGTTTTTCTTTATCGGAACACCCTGCCTTGGTGAGAAACGGCCGTTGTGTTAATAAAAAAAAGTTACAAGTTAGAAAGTTTGCTCTTACATGTATAGGGCACATAAAATAAATTTGTCATACTGTTGCTTGTAATTATAATATTATAATATATATCATTTTTGGAGAGAAGGGAGGTGTGTACAGAGGAGAAGAAGGTGACTACGTTGTAGAAACTCCTCAGACTGTGGGTCCCAACGTGGCGATAACAGTGATGTACAACCCACCACAGAATAGCAAGAGACCAAGACAAGAGTATAATGAGAGTATCAGAGCAATGACAGACATGGTATCTGATATGGGCACAAGAAGATCGACTGGAACAACCTGGAGCCACATGGTCGACCAAAAACAAGGAAGGTTGAGGTGCCTGAGGTGATACTTAGATATTAAACTTAATTTTTGTCAAACTAACACCCTTTGCAGTAATCTAGTTCGTACCTCTTCTCCCGCTATAGATGCCCCTGGTGTCTACCCTATTTCATGGTCCTCTTGTCCTTTCCAATTCTTTGGAGAGACTGGTCGCTCTCCTTCGGACAGACTCAAAGAACACAAAAGAAGTGTTAGGAATACCGACACCAATAATGCTCATTTCTGTCATGTTAGAGATCACAGTCATCATTTTAATTGGTCCTCTTCGAAAACTGTCTACCCTACTTATAGCTTCCACAGTTGCCGTCTTGAATCTTAGTCGTGGCTTTGTCTCTGTAGATGCGTTCCTTTCCCTAACATTCTGATGCATGAGGTTTTCCAGTACCACCTATATCATCTTGGCCCTTCATGTTTCTGGTCCCTGTGTGGCGCCAGATTTTCTCAGTTAATCTACTTGCGATTGAAATCACCCACAAGTAGTAACTTTGCCCTGCCCATGAGGGATCTTCAGGTTACCTCAGCTAGTGTATCAACCATTGCTTTGTTTTTCTCACTGCAATCTTGTCTTGGACATCTGCTATTCAGTTGTGGGATGTACATCACTGCAATCACACTGCAATCACCACCTAGGAACCCCCTGTCGGAAGGGTTGATACTATGTGGTCCCTTGTTTCAGCGGCAGCAGCAGCAACAGCAGCGGCCTCCAAGCTCCATACCTTTCTTCAACAACCAGACCCACCAATGCTCTTATGATGACCTAGTTGCTTGCAAAACTACGCTACCCAACGTAGCACCCAGAATGACCAAAGACTACTAACAGTGAAACCTACAAATCAATTATCATAGAAATCAAAGGAAGGCTGTCCTCGGACCCAAAGCAACACCCCGCTGCCATCCGAATAACATAACCCTAAGCTTTGTATAACTACAATTTCTTCTTAACTACAACAACTCCTGTAGTATTATGAGGCATAATCTCAGAGGAAACAGCACCAAGGCCAGCAAGAAAACACCGAAAAATCGACTATTCAACAAGTGTACCCAGGACGACGCCGGCTTATGTACCACCCCTCTCACCACCGCCCAGGGCGACACCACAACAATAACACCAAACATGGCAGCCCCCACCTCTACCACCTCTCTCTTCTCCGGATTCAACCTAGCAAGTAGTCTCTCTGGTATGACCAACGATCCAGATACCCTAAAGTCATGCATCTCCACCTTAGTTATTGAAAATATGAATCTTTGAGAGACGCTAATAAAACAAGACACCAGGATGACACAACTCGAGAACAAAATCCTCAGTCTTGAACAAAAGTTATCAACACCAGAAACGACTAACTATGGCAAGACCATCCAAACAGTCATAGATAGCCATAGAGAACAAATAATATTTCTTAATACAAAGGTTGAGGAAACAGTAAAAGAATGGAAGAACGACTTAAATAACCAGTTCAGTGACTACTTTGCTCTCCAAGAAGATAAAACTGAGCAAGAAAAACTAGCTGACGCAGTAATAGTTAATAGTCCACTTTTTCCCAGTGATATGAACCAAACAAACAGTAAAGAAATTACTCTCCAGATCATAAAGGACCAAACAAAAGTTACAGTACCAGAGTCAGAAATAAAGGAAGCCAGGTTACCTGCAAATACCTTTGTAACTTGTTATGATTGTGACCAGACCTACCTGGAGTTCATTACCTTTGTAAATTGTGAGTTCATTACCTTTGTAAATTGTGAGTTCATTACCTCTGTAACTTGCTCAGCTATCAAAACTTTGGAGTCCAGTCCCTGGACCAATTATGTACCTATGTAATCTTTTGACTACCGCCCACAGGATGGGTATGGGGTGCATAATAAACATATTAAACTAAACTAGGATCCCATGGTAGAAAGTGGTATGCGTAGATTCCACTCACATGACAGGAAAAAAGACTTAATAACTGCATCTATTAAAGTAAAGAAAGAGGTATACATAAACGAGTGTCTTACCAAAAAACGCCAGAACCTCCTGTATAGAGTCAGAAAACTTAAGCGGGAGAATAATGACACAATACACCAATGCTTCACACTGGATGGGAAAATTCTAGTTAGGAAAACAAATGTAGGTCAACTGTACACAATCACGAACGAGAATGATCTATCACGATTTCTCAGGGATACTAATCTTACAGAGAATAACTAAACAATGTCCAACCTAAAAGCCTACGTAGTGTAGTGTATGTTTTGCTCCATTACTGTACAAATTGCACAGTACAATCTCTTAGTAATTAAAAAATCAACTACCTCAGTAATGTGATTTTACTAGTAAGAATAAGTCACGTTATGTTATGTAATTTTCTTAATTACTATAGATTGCTTAAATATTTACTTAGAAAATATTTCTCTGTCTGTATTACAACCCCACATTTCTTTAAATACTATTAATTGCTATTACTTACTAAATTTACTATTTAATACCATTTTCACTATCAGTACAACTTGCTCTTAAATTTTTGACATTTTAATTACCATTACTGGTTTAATTACCATAACCTGTTTTAATACCACATTTTACTATCTTAGAGTACTCTTAATACCTTGTACTGCCAAATAACCTCTAGTATAACTACCAGTACAATATTGAATCCAAATAAGTGTTCTTAAAATTTAATAGTTGAAATAAACATTTCTTTTTCTTTTCCCTTTTTATTAATTAATATTTTTTGTAATCATTACTACTTCCTAAAATTTTATTAAACACCATATTTACTACCAATCCATTTTATTTTTGTTCATTAATCATTATTTTATACTTTTCTTAACCTTTTGTTGCCAAATTTCCAAGTCTGTATATTCGACTCTAATTTTTGTATTATCCTTTGTACCATCTTACTATCATATTATAATCAAGTTATTGTCATTTTTATTTTTTATTTTTTTTTATTCTTTTGCTACTTTAATTTGTGTATTTTATCTTGTCAATTTCAATCTGGTTATACTCCTGCTTTTGTTAACAACTTATATTAGACCTTAGTGCAATTACAAGTGTTAGTCTTGTACCATTTTAATTTGCATTTTTAATATTATTAGTTCATAACTAGTTGTACTTTAGCTCATTCTAGCACAACACATAGACAATATCAACTTCATTATGTTTATTAGTGACTATACTCTATATGACCAAAGTGCTTTAGCTATATACTTATCCAAACTTCCCACTACTACAGATTTCAGTATTAGAACTCACCACACAATACAGGATATAAATAACCACTATTTAAACCTAAAAGACGAATGATCACGTCGATCCTGATCTAAACCTCCATAATCTAACACCCAATCAATACTTACTGGAAAGTAACTGCTTTTATTACACAGTATCACAAGCCAGCACTATCCTAAACACTGCTCAAGGTCTATCAGCTCTTAACTACAACATCAGGTCCTTAAGCAAACACTATGATGACCTCCTGGCACTCCTTGAGTCGCTAAAGGCACCCTTCTCCTGTATTATTCTTACTGAGACCTGACTTAAGCAGGACACAATAGATATCTACCCAATACCAGGATACACAGCAATCTACAACTGCAGACCATACCAAGTTGGGGGTGGTATTGAAATCTATTACTCTAACCAACTATCTTGTATTAGCACCACTTGCTTTAGTGATGAATATGGGGAATACATTTTTGCTAATTTTACTGTAAGAAACCTTAAGACGCCTATAACAGTCGGTGCCATTTACCGGATACCCCACACAAACATCCCAAATTTCAGTGAGAAATTAAAGGCACTAATAACAAACAGACAAATGAACAAGCACCACCTTCTCTTAGCTGGAGACTTCAATATCAACCTTGGCCTACCAGATGATCATCAGCCTGTAACTGATTTCATCAACAATATGAACAACACACTTCTCATACCAACAATAACTAAACCAACCTGGCTCACTGAGACAAGTGCAACCATAATAGACCACATATGGACCAATATACTAGCCCCCCCCTTTAAATCAGGAATAATCACAGACAGCACTACAGACCACTACCCTACCTTCCTCTTAACAAGCATTAGTAAAAACAACAATGGTTATAAATTACCATAATTTTTAAAGGGGTGGACCGGTAAGCCAGCGGAAGGCCTCGGTCAGATGACCAAAAGCTCCAAAGGCGGGTCATCATCTGACTAAGACCCGCGTCAGGAAACATTTGTCCTGTTTCCTGACGAACCTTACCTAACCTAACCTAGCATTAGTAAACCACCACTGGAATACAAAAAAGTTTCATTTAGACTCCATGACGAGGCCCCAATAAGGAATTTCACAGCAGACCTAGAGACTGTAGACTGGCCTACAGAATTCTCCAAGGCGATTGGACAGACATTTTTCTTAACAAATTACTTAGATTATACAACAAACATTGTCCTATAAAAAAGGAAACAGATCACGAATAAACGGCTCGGTTGTCCATGGCTAATCAGCAACATTCTGAAATCCATTGATAAGAAATACCAATATGAAAAGCAATATAGACAAGGCTTAATACACAAAGATATTCTTAAACACTATTCGTCAGCTCTCACCAAAGTAATAAAGAAAGCCAAACAACTGTACTACTCCAGCAGATTCACTGACACAAGAGGAGGTATAAAAAAGACTTGGAAAACACTTTCCCAGATTCTGAGGACCCACAAACTAAAAAAAAACAAGAATATTGTCCTAACTAAACCTAATGAAACACGACTGCATCCCACTGATACAGCTAACAAGATAAACGACTTCTTCTCAACCATAGGATCTAATCTCGCCAGTAAAATCCCACGTACCAACACCCATGCCGGGGACTACCTAGATGGGAATTTCCCAAATTCCTTCCATCTTGTACCAATTAAGCTCAGGGAAGTCACTGCGATTATAAAGTCACTTAAAAGTAGCTCAGGCAATCTGTCTCACGTCCCAACATTATTTTACTAGCGAGCGGCCCATGTCTTTTCGCACGCTATTACATTACTTTTTAACAAGTCACTGAGACTAGCACTTTCCCGACACTACTCAAGACAGCAAGGGCTACACCAATACATGAAGGTGCTGACCCTATAGATGTAAACAACTATAGGCCAATATCAAACTTACCATTGCTATCCAAAATCTTCGAGAAATTCGTGCACAGGAGACTCTATTCATTTATAACGGCACAAAACATACTCAACCCCTGCCAATTTGGATTCAGAAAAAATAAAAGCACTAATGATGCAATTGTACAAATGATAGATCTGCTTTACACAGCATTGGAAAAGAACGAATATCTGCTAGGAATTTTTATTGACCTAAGGGAAGTTTTTGACACAGTAGACCATGGCATCCTACTCCACAAACTTGACCATTATGGTATAAGAGGCCATGCACTTGCATATTTTAAATCCTACCTTACAAATAGGTATCAGTATGTCACCATTAAGGACACAGTCTCATCAACACGGCCACTTGATACCGGAGTTCCACAGGGAAGTGTCCTTGGTCCCCTGTTCTTCCTCATTTACATCAATGATCTTCCAAGCATATCCCATCACCTGATACCCATTCTCTTTGCTGACAAAACGGCTTATGTCATCTCCCACCATATTCTTGCCACCCTCAACACCATTGTTAATGAGGAGCTGTTCAAAATATCGACTTCGATGACAGCCAATAAACTTACACTTAACACTGACAAAACCTACTATATCATGTTCGGTAGCAGAGCAGGTGTTGCACAACTTAACATTAAGATCGACAACACTCTAATTGCCAGGCATAATGAGGGCAAATTCCTAGGCCTATACCTCGACAACAACCTGAATTTCAGTACCCATATCCAACACATAACAAAAAAGTATCCCAAACAGTTGGAATCCTCTCCAAGATACGATACTACGTGCCACAAACTGCCCTTCTCACACTATACCATTCACTCATTTATCCATACCTCACCTATGCTAATTTGTGCTTGGGGGTCAACTGCAGCAACACACCTAAAGCCAATAATAACCCAACAAAAAGCTGCAGTAAGAATAATCACTTAATCCCATCCCTGGCAACACACCCCCACACTATTCGTAGATCTAAACTTACTCCCCGTTCAGAGCATCCACACTTACTACTGTGCAATCTACATCTACAGGACCTTAAATTCCAATATTAATAACCTTGGCCTAAAACGCTTTCTTGATAGTTGTGACAGGACCCAGAGGCATAACACCAGACACAAACTTCTCTATGACATTCCCCATGTCCGACTAAACCTTTTCAAAAATTTTATGTATGTCAAAGGGCATAAAATCTGGAACACCCTACCTGAAAGCTCTAGAGTTGCAGACACATTCATCACCTTTAAAAGTACCATTAGACAACATCTTATCTCCCTGATACACCCCGAGAACTAACATGAAAACCACCTGTTCACACTTATACTCACTCACCCACTTGACTATAATCACAGAAATACGAATCTTAATCATAAAATAATGAATCCTAACTAGTCATAAGTTTGCCTGTGATACTACAATATAGATCCTGTGTATTGTGCCAAAACAAAAGCATCTTCATTGCTAAACTCACAAACGATAATGTAGTCTGTGAGGGAAAAGTTCAACAGATAGGAGTAGCGATCAAGTATATGGTAACAATAGTTTGATTGCCGGCTGCTTGTTAAGGTAGGGTCAGTCTAGCTCCCACTATCCCTTCCCCCCCTTTCTCCCCACCCCGAAAGGTGACGTGTGGGGCTCCGGCCAAACAGTAATCACTCGACTCACAGCTCCCAGCACAACTGTAAGTAAAAGCCTCTGTTCCTATTCTAGTGGATATTGGTTGAAAGCTTCACTTTTGACCAATAATAAACTTAGTCCTTTCAGTTTTAAGCTCCACATGAGACTTTTAGATAATCACCACTTTTTTAAGTATCTTGCACCTATCATGGAGAGTGAGTGGGTAACCTGTCTCTCTTTCCAGCTTGGAATGACAGATCGGGTCACCTGCCAACCAACGAGAAGTGTTGAAGGAGAAGGACTGAAACCGGTCTTGGGACGTCACCTTATAATCTGCCTACCTGAATAATTGTACAGGACACTACCCCTCATCTTTGTAGTGGTAAAGAACCTGCGTTCCTGTCATCTGGACTGACTATTCAAGGCTATAGACTCTGTGAAGAACTAGTCGTTGGGTTGTCACTCAGCACCTGTGACCCCCCCCCCCCCACATCATCATCAACGGCTACAATTTCTACAAGACGGTGTCAACTTCAACCAGACACCCCAGTATAACTGTACATATTAGCGTTGAATTCAAATGCCATTTTTCCATTTCATTTTTCATTTTTCTTTCAAGTAGGATACACCTTCATTTTTTTAATGTTTTATCATTGCATTACTAAATAATAAAGTGTTTATCTTTGTGAATTATTATTTCTTTTTCTATTCATTAATTTTACTGAGGAGGAGCCAGCCTTGGTAATACTGTCTGAAGTTGTTACAGGGCTGAGTAAGCCTTCACAAGTCACTTAGCCTTAATACCAGCTTACTCCATAATCTGTATTAATTGAGAGTTAAGAATTAATCTGAGTCTGCCCGAAATGCCTAGACATGCTAGGTGTACTAGTGGCCCCCTCTGTAATTATTATTTTATAACCTGTAAACCACACAATATCCAAAATCTGTAAACCCCGCATTGTAATCTTTATAGAGAATAAACTTTGACTGATTCTGTCCCCTCCTTCCAACTCCTCAAAACTCCATCGATTTTTGATGAGCAAAGCAACTCCTCCTTCCCCTCTGTTCCATCAATATTTCCTCATGATCTAATATTTGACTCACTAAATCGTAATAAAACGGTAAAACCCATGGCAAGTGAGTCGTAATACTCCATGCCAGTGCGTAAAAGGTTTTTGGCAGATATTTTGATTATCTAATTCGTATGCGCTCCAGTCGTCCCATTAAGGTTATCAAACTCGTTATAATTTAAAAATATGGAAAAATATCGGTATCAATATAAGCCGAATATTGGGAATCTGTATCGGTATCGGTATCGACAAAAATATTGGCATTGTCCCTTCTCTAATTTCTATTATATTTGGAGTGCTGAATGAGTCCATAACTCGAAATGAAATGAAATTAAGAGGCAAATGTTGAAACTCAATTTATGTTAAGTTTTAAACTTAATTATAGCAGAATAACATAAACTACCGGCTAATGATGCAAGAGTAAAAATTACATAGTTATTGAAGAAGCAGCCGAAAAATTACTTTGCAAGGATAGGTTTCAACTCTCTATATATATCGTACCCTCGTGCAAACAGTTACCAAATACTTCAGGATCACATTCTCACCATAAATCTATTAGTCAAAACTGCTGTGTCAACCCAATTTGTTTATTTGTCAGAAAACATGATAATAAGTTACAATGTGTAGAGAGTTAACACGAGTGAGATGTTGGTTGAGTGAATTAGTTAGTGGACCTTTGCTAATTCACTCAGCTATTCTTTATTGGTACGCTATACCTACATTAAACTAATGCTGACCCTCATATACATCCAACAGATATGGCGATCTGAAGACAGACTCCAGATATCTGTTTAGTGAATGTACTAAGATGAGCAGTTGACAGAAAGGCAACTTAGTCAATAACTGATGAAGTGATAAACGTAGGTTGTTGTGATAGTAAAGAGCAGAACTGGTGTTAAGCAGAACATAAGAACATAAGACAGGACGAACACTGCAGGAGGCCTGTTGGCCCATACTAGGCAGGTCCTTTACAATTCATCCCACTAACAAACATTTGACCAACCCAATTTTCAATGCCACCCAAGAAACAAGCTCCGATGTGCAAGTCCCTCTCAAATCCAACCCCTCCCACTCATGTACTTATCCAACCTAAATCTGAAACTACCCAAAGTCCCAGCCTCAATAACCCAACTAGGTAGACTGTTCCACTCATCAACTACCCTATTTCCAAACCAATACTTTCCTATGTCCTTTCTAAATCTAAACTTATCTAATTTAAATCCATTAAATCCATCACTGGTACACACAGCTCTGTTAGCAGCAGTAGAGTAACATGAAGAGTTTAAGACATAAACAGTACAAATTTTAGTGAAGGCAGTTGCAGCTGGCATTTTCCATCCAGTTCCAACTCCATTATAAATTTCACGAAATTTTACCAACATTTTCGATATTTTTCTGTTTTCATGCCGGCAGTGGCTAGTGAGAGTGGAGAGTAGTGAGAGAGACTTTTGATTTTCTGTCCATGATACACTCCAAGATAATAAACATTAGTCTTTATATAGGTAGAAGTAGAAAGTTCTCGGTCTATAGCCTCGGTGTGGAGTACCAAGTTACCTGTAATCTCTTTCCCTGATATTCTTATGCGCTCCAGTGTATCATAGTGGGTGGAGTACCATGTATCACAGTAGGGAGGGACCAAATATTAGGGTCTTCAAATGACTGTCCTGGTGGGTGAAGAAACAAGTATCCTGACTGGTGGGAAGTTATGTTTCAAAGTGGGTCGTGGACCATATTTCCCGGTGGTGTGGGACTTGAGTTTCTCGGTAAGTGGGGAAGTATGTATTCAGTTGGGCGGGGGTTTATGTGAATGCAGGACGAGTGACCGGATATCCTGCTTGGCAGGGAACCACGTAACCCTGGTGAGTGGGAGGATCGTGTATCTAAGTGGGTAGGGAAAATGTATTCTTGGAGAACCATATATCCTACTGAGTGAAGAATCGTGTATCCATGAGAGCAGTAAAGCATGTTCTCTTATGGTCGGGAGATTGAGCATCTTGATTCGTGGGGGAATACTTATTCTGGTAGGTGACGGATCATGTTTACTACTGGGAAGATGTTAGAGAGTTAGGGATAAAATATCCTAGTGGGTGGGGACCATATATCTTGGTTGGTAGAGGACCATATATCCTGCCGGACAAAAGAACCATGTATTATAGGTGGGGACTGTGTCTCGTGATGGGTAGTGACCCGTGTATAGTGCTGCACGAGAGACCGTTTGTTATAGTGAGTGGGACTCGTGGATTTTTATAGGTAAGGGACCATGTTCCTGCTGGGCGAAAGACTGTATTTTAGGAGGGCAAAGGAGAGTTACATTAGCAGTATGTGTTGACGGTGGTCATGACCTCTGTAACAACATGCAAAAATCGCATTTGTCAATTAAATTGTTTCACCTGATTTCTGACTAGGGGTCTACATGGTGTCCAGATCTCAAGCATATATATATCATACAAAGCAGAATTGCTTATACATATTTAAAGGAAATATCCACAAAATAAAATTCATATCAAGTTATTTCTTTGAGTTACAATAAGATCGTTAAAAGGATAAAACTTTATAAAATACATAATATTAAAGTATATTAACGTTTTAAAATTAATATTTTTTTAGTTTTCGTTGTTTAAACGCTCATGATTTTTTTTGGGGTGGAAGGGGGGTGGAGACTGACCTGTACTGCAGCCATGTATACCCAGTCGGCCGGTCCTACCACCAGGAGAGCCATTGAGTATCGTGGAAGAGGCTCCCGTCCATATAAGAATGACCAGTCTATTCTCGACCAGAAAGATGCGCGGTTAACTTTGTTGGTTGAGTTTTGTTCAGCGACCGTAACATGAAAGATGTTTCCAGCGACCCTTGTGGTCACATAATGTGGGTCCAGATGGACCTCAGTAGTCACACCAAGTGTCCAAACATCTCTCACAACTATGTAAAAGTCTGAACTCAACAGAAAATAACAGTTATTAAACTAGACTATATATTGTGATCTTTAACTATTTGTCAAGAGCAATGGTTCAGAGAGATTATAACTGAAAATATATATAAAAAAATTAACTCTGTTAATTAAAATATAAAATTGTGATCCGTAAAAAAATATAATTTTTAAAATCATTTACAAGAAAATATTGATGATGGTGTTAAGTATCTATTAAAACTTGACAGCTATAGTTTATCTGCTCATCAAATATTACAAATGTATTTTAAGTTACCGTATTCAGCTGGTGCAAACACTAACAAGTTGATGAATCCAAGTGACAATGTAGTCTCAGTAATAAGACTCCACATGACAGAGTTTCTCTCTATCACAGGTGACACCTTGATGTTTCCTCTCGTGGCAGATGTGTGCAGTGATATACCTCTCGCAACATTCTTGCACCGCGTTACTTAAAAAATAAAACATGAAAGAAAATGCATAGAAATGTTGTAGGAAATTTGACTTGATTGTTGAACAGGTAAACTTTCAGATAAAAAATATTTATATGAATATTTATACCTAAAAATTCACAGTATTTCTGGATAAAGTATTTTTTATAATTAAATGTATAAACACACACACAAACACACACACGCACTCGCGCGGGCGCGCGCGCACACACACACACACACACACACACACACACACACACACACACACACACACACACACACACACACACACACACACACACACACACACACACAAGGTAGGTAGGATTACTAGGAAACAGAGCTGGAACTACAAATTTGAGGCTGAGGGGTAGAGCTTTTTAGGCCACAATAACAGTACATGTCTGAGTGTGCTTGTAACGGTCGCTTTACAACCATATACCAACTACCAGACACTAAACCAACATCCCTTCCCCTCCCCTCCCTCTAATCATATCTCTCCCCCCTCACATTGTAGAAAAATTTTCTCCAGAATGGGGGTATCAGCCCCTTTCAGCCCCTTCAGCCCCTGCAGCCCTGAGGGCCCCAGCCCTCTCAGAAGGGGCAAGCATCTAGTTTACTGCTACATCAAGTAATTGATTCCAGATGCAGTACGAGCGTGTGTCACGGTCATGCGGCTCTCTGCAAGAGTGTAGTTTAAATAAGAGACAATCATTCTCTTTCCTTAGCAGGACAATTAAAGAAAATTCTGCACCCACTTTATTACCATGTTAAACATGTACATTGTTGTGTATGCTTAAGACAGCAAGAATTAAGCATTATGCATTGCTTCATGGTGGAAGTTTGGCAAAGAGGGGAAATGTGCTATGTCAGCTCTTTCTTTGTGGCTAGGAGCAGTGGCGGTGTAGGGTGCTGTGGCGTCTTCAGATTGCAATATATAATGGTACAGTAAAGACCACTTCACACTAAGAACGAAGAAATGAAGTGAATTGTGCATTGCTGTACCTCAATAACTAAAAACCTATTACCAAGAAGTGTGTTCAGCTTCTTTAATGACATTGCCATGAAAGACAAACCTTGTGGAAAATAGTGTACCAGTGTGCGTATTCCTATACTGTGGTAGACGTGGAGATTCTCAAAGACACTATTCTTCAATCAAGACTCCGATACCCGGGTGTAATAGTCCGATACACAAACACAGGTAAGTCTGCTTAGCGCATGATTATCTGGTGTTCACCTGGAGAGGGTTTCAGGGGTCAACGCCCCCGTGGCCCGGTCTGAGACCAGCCCTCATGGTGGATGAGGGTTTGATGAACCAGGCTGTTACTCCTGGCCGCATGCAAGCTGACATACGAACCACAGCCCGGTTGGTCAGGTACTGACTGTAGGTGCCTGTCCAGTGCCTTCTTGAAGACAGCCAGGGACCTATTGGTAATCTCCCTTATGTATGCTGGGAGGCAATTGAACAGTCTTGGGCCCTGTACACTTATTGTGTTGTCTCTCAGTGTACTCATGGCACCCCTGCTTTTCATCAGGGGAATGTTGCATCTCCTGCCGAGTCTTTTGCTTTCATAAGGAGTGATTTTCGTGCATGTGTTTGGTACCAATCCCTCCAGGGCCTTCCAAGTGTATATTATCATGTATCTCTCTCACCTTCGTTCGAGGGAATACGGATCAATGACCTTCAACTGTTCCCAGTAGTTTAGGTGCCTTAATGTACTTATGTGTGCCGTGAAAGTTCTTTGTACACTCTCCAGGTCTGCAATGTCGCCAGCCTTGAAGGGGGCCGTTAGTGTACAGCAGTATTCCAGCCTAGAGAGCACAAGCATTTTGAAGAGTCATCATGGGCTTGGCATCCCTAGTTTTGAAGGTTTTCAGTATCCATCCTATCATTTTCCAAACGGATGAGGTAGATACATTGATGTGGTATTTGAAGGCGAGATCCTCTGACATTATCACTCCCAGGTTCTTCACATTACTTTTCCGCTCTATTGTATGGTTAAAATTTGTGGTATACCCTGACACATTTTTAATTTCTTCATGTTTTCCATATCTGAGTAGTTGAAATTTCTCCTTGTTGAAATTCATTTTGTTTTGAGTGGCCCATTTGAAGATTTGGTTGATGTCCGCTTGGAGTCTCGCGCTTTCTTTGATGGAGGTCACTGCCATGATGATCCGGGTGTCATCCGCAAAGGAAGACACGAAACTATGGCTTACATTTCTGTCTATTTCAGAAATGAGGATAGACTGAGGGCCCTGAATCTGCACTCTCTCGAAAGGCGTAGAATTAGGGGGAATATGATTGAGGTGTATAAATGGAAAACAGGAATAAATAAAGGGGATGTAAATAGAGTGCTGAAAATTTCCAGCCAAGACAGGACTCGCAGCAATGGTTTCAAGTTAGAAAAATTCTGATTCAGAAAGGATATAGGAAAGAACTGGTTTGGTAATAGAGTTGTGGATAAGTGGAACAAACTCCCGAGTACAGTTATTGAGGCTAAAACGTTGTGTAGTTTTAAAAATAGGTTAGATAAATACATGAATCTGTGTGGATGGTGTGAGTTGGACCTGACTAGCTTGTGCTGCTGGGTCTGGTGCAGTGCTCCATCCTTGAGTGGAAATGATCAAACTGGGTGGGTCATTGGGCTAATCCGGGGGGGATCATTGGTCTAATCGGGGGGGGGACATGGACCTGCTCCACATGGGTCAGTAGGCCTGTTGCAGTGTTCCTTCTTTCTTATGTTCTTATGTTCTTATTATATATTCAAGGACTCTACCAGACACTTGCAGGGGCCAGGAACAGCTGAGCAGGAAAGACAGACCAATGAGCATGGGCCCCCCGTTTAGGAAGGGTTTTGAAGGAAGGAACGCCCATGGAAGAACTAAAACACCTCGAGGATACAATGGAGACATGGAGGAAGAAAGGAAGAGATCATTTTGGTCTATGGGCTCCAAAAGACGAAGGAAAACCTATAAATGAAAGAAACCCGGAGAAAAAAGAAATTGAAGGTGTCATGAAGGTGATAGGTGAGGGCAACATGACCCAGGTGACAAATTTTCGGAGAATTGGGTGGTTTGCAAGAAGAAGGAAACGGCCTCTCAAAACAATTTTCAAGGCAGAATCAACTCGAGCCATGATCCTGCAGGAGAAAGCACGGCTCAGAGACAAACTGGAGTTCCAGAGTATGTTCCTCGATCGAGACAGAAAGCAAGAGGAAAGGGTGGTACTGTAAGAGAATGTAAAAACGAAAGGAGGAATGGGAAGAAATGACAAAGAAAATCAGAATAACCCAGACACAGGTGGAAGAGCAAACACATCACCCAGAAACACCTGCAGAGGGATTTCAATCAAGACAACCCCAAGGCAACTGAACAGTGTAAACCAACATTCACACACTGATCCCTCTGTCCCCACCCCCACACCACAAACCCCACACATAGAGCAACCCCCTATGGGAACTCTGTGCCCAACTCACCACATCCCCCATAGGCTCCCACCAGGGCTCATGCTCTCCCAACCCCAATATTCTCCCAGGACCAGAAGTTGAAGGTTTGGTACATGAATGCAGATAGATTAATGAATAAAAATGAGAAGTGGCATGAAAGAATCAATGAGAAGTCCCCAGACAACATGGCAGTCACAGAAACGAAACTCACTGAGACAATAACAGATGCAGTCTTCCCACCAGGACATCAGATCCTGAGGAAAGATAGAAGGAACAGAGGGGAGGAGGGGTTGCACTGCTCGTAAAAAAACGATGCGAATTCAAGGAAATGGGAGGCATGGACGAGATTGGAGAAAGGGAATATATAGTAGGCACACTTCAGTCTGGGGAGCACAAGGTAGTCATTGCAGTGATGTATAATCCTCCACAGAACTGCAGGAGGCCAAGAGTGGAATATGAAGAGAGCAACAGAGCAATGAAGGATACACTGGCTGAGGAGGCAAGAAGAGCTTACTCAAGCAGAGCAAAGTTATAGTTATGGACGATTTCAACCACAAGGAGATTGACTGGGAAAACCTGAAGCCACACGGGGGTCCCAAAACATGGAGAGCCAAAATGATGGATGTGGTACTGGAAAACCTCATGCATCAACATGTTAAAGACACTACGAGAGAGAGAGGAAGAGAGAGAGAGAGAGAGAGAGAGAGAGAGAGGAGGATGAACCAGCAAGACTGGACTTTGTGTTCACCCTGAGCAGTTCAGACATTTAGGATATCACATACGAGAGACCCTTAGGAGCTAGTGACCATGTGGTTCTGTGCCCTGAATACATACTAGAGTTACAAGTGGAGAGGGCAATAGGAATTGAATGGGAAAAGCCAGACTATAAAGGGGGGACTACATAGGTTTGAGGAACTTCCTGCAGGATGCTCAGTGGGACACAGAACTGGTAGGAAAGTCAGTAAACGAAATGATGGAATACGTAAAAACAAAATGCAAGGAGGCAGAGGAAAGGTTTGTTCCCGAGGGCAACAGAAATAATGGGAAGATCAGAACGAGCCCATCGTTTACCCGACAGTGTAAGGAGGCAAAAACTACGTGCACTAGAGAATGGAAAGAGTACAGAAGGCTTAGAACACAGGAAAATAAGGAGATTAATCGAAGAGCCAGGAACAAGTATGCACAAGTAAGGAGGGAGGCCCAGCGACAGTATGAAAATAACATAGCCTCGAAAGCAATGTCTGACCCGAAACTGCTGTGTAGCCACATCAGGAGTAAGACAACAGTCAAAGACCAGGTGATGAGGCTGAGGACAGAAGGTGGGGAACTCACAAGAAAAATCACGAATTATTAGGGGAGCTCAACAGGAGATTTAAGGAAGTATTTACAGAAATAGGAAGGAATGGCTCTACGAAGACAGCACAGAGGGAACATCAACAGGGGAATTTACCGACAAAATTTGGATGACATACAAACAACGGAGAAGGAGGTGAAGAAGCTGCTAAGTGACCTTGATACCTCAAAGGCGATGGACGGACAAAATCTCCCCATGGGTCCTTAGTGAAGGAGCAAGATGCTATGAAGCTACTAACCACAATCTTCAATACATTCCTTGAAACTGGGCAACTACCTAAGGTATAGAAGGCAGCAAATGTAGTCCCCATTTTTAAGAAAGGAACAGATACAAGGCACGTTTATAGTATGCAAAGTTATCAAGAAGATTATCAGGAGAGTGGTGGAGCACCTGGAACGGAACAAGATTATAAACTACAACCAGCATGGAGTCATGGAAGGGAAATCCTGCCTCACAAACCTGGAATTTTTTGACAAGGTAACAGAAGTAATACATAGAGTTGATGTGGGGTTTGCTTGCATTTTTCCCGGACTTCAGAAGACCTTCGACAAAAGTTCCTCAAAAGAGATTAGTGCAGAAGATGGAGGATCAGGCATGAATGACAGGAAGGGCACTGCACTGGATCAGAAAAAATACCTGACAGGGAGACAAAAGATCATGGTACGTGAAGAGGTATCACAGTGGCGCCTGTTTACAAGCGGGATCCAACAGGGGTCAGTCGCAAGACCAGTGCTTTTTTTTGATATATGTGAATGACATGTGAATGATGTGATGACGTGAAGATGCAGATGATGTGAAGCAATGAAAAGAATTAAATCAATGAGATCAGGCAGGACTACAAAGAGACCTGGACAGGCTGGACACCTGGTCCAGCAACTGGCTCCTTGAAAATTTAACCCTGCCAAAATGCAAAGTCATGAAGATTGGGGAACGGGAAAGAGGATTGCCTAGGTAGACAAAGACTGCAAACCTCACTCTAGGAGAAAGATCTTGGGATGACCATAACACCGACACGTCTCCGGGGCACACATCAACCAGAAACTGCTGCAGCATATGGCGCCTGGTAAACCTGAAAAATAGCGATCCGAACCTTAGTAAGGAATCATTCAAGACACTATACACTGTGTACGTCAGGCACTACTGGAGTATGCAACCCAGTTGGAACCCACACCTGGTCAAGCACGTCAAGAAGTCAGAGAAAGTACAAAGGTTTGCAGCAAGGCTAGTTCCAGAGCTCAGGGAATGTCCTACGATAAAGGTTAAAAGAAATTGGACTGAAAACCCACTCGAGGATAGGAGGGTCAGGGGAGACATGATAACGACATACAAAATACTGCGTGGAATAGATAAGGTGTACAGAGACAGAATGTTCCAGAGAGGGGACACAGAACAAGGGGTCACAATTAAAAGCTGAAGACTCAGACGAGCACAGGGATATTAGAAAGTATTTCTCATTCATAGAGTCGTCAGGAAGTTTTAAAAATTTAGCAAGTGATGAAGTGGAGCAGGAACCATGCATACTTTAAGACGATGTATGACAAAGCACAAGAAGCAGAGAGAACCTAGTAGCGATCAGTGAAGAGGTGGGGCCAGAGCTGAGTCTCGACCCTGCAACCACAATTAAGGAGGCAGAACATACACACTAAAACACGCACACACACACACACACACACACACGCCACACACACACACACACACACAAAAACACACACACACACACACACACCACACACGCATACACACACGCACCATACAACACATTGCGTGGGTCCTGGGGGGAAACGGGGGAAAAAACCCGAGATCCTTAGCTTGTAGGGCGTGCAAACAGTTACAGTAATCAGTGGTAGTGGAACGTCAGTGAACAAAACGGTGATTTTAAAAGTTATTAGTTAAAAGAAATAAAGGGAAAGCTGAAATCATAATTTTCAAACGCAAACCGTTGGGGTTTAGGCGATGTTGCCACTTTGGGAAGGGTGGGCCTAAGAAGTAGTCACGAAAGTTGTGTCCCCTTTTATACATATAAAGTGAAGTGTAAAAGGGAAGTGATACTACATCATGAAGAGTGAAATAGCGTGAGAAGTGGGATGCTGAAATATTGGTTTTAATCACACGGGTGAAGGATCTCCAAAAAAGGGTTTTAAAGCCTACGACGACGACTTCGCATCACAGCTGGCAACTGTCACCCAATTTATTCGCCATTTGGGGTTTGCATTTGACGGCCCTGGCTGCCTTGCATACTTTTTGATACTGACTTACCCCCGGCAAGAATTACCAGAATTAGAATAGAAATAGCATAGACATAGAAAATAATGTTGAGGGTTGAAAGTAGGTGGGACAATTTTTAAAGGGGGAAACATTGTAAGACGGTGCTAGGGTCGGCCCAGGAGGGTTTGTGTCAGGTCACAAGAAGTTGGGGCCAGTCATTACACCGCAAAAGTTCTCTCTCACACACAACACACACACCTCACACACACACACATGCACACACGCACACAGGCAGTTTTTCTCCGGTAGTTATTAGAGTAAAAATACATGGAAGCTAGGAAGTCCCTCTCAATGGAACTAGGAAAAGGGTTAAAAACCCAGCAACAATTAATAGAAACCAGAAAGGGCAATAAGTGAGAGAGTGAAAATTGGGAAAAGTAAATGGACAAATTTTGTCCCTACACGACGGATCTTCAACCACACAACCTCCCCCCAAACCCCCCTCCCTCACACAAAAGACACACAAAAAAGGGTAGCACTCACACATTCACACACCACACACACACACACACACACACACACACACACCCACACACCACCACATACATACATCACAACAATACACACAAAAACTACAAAAACCATACAACACACACACAAACCAGAAACACACACACCACACACCATATACACACCATACACCACACACACACACACCACACACACACACAACCACACCACCACACCACACACACACACACACCACACATATAACCCCACACCACACACCCCACACACCCACCCACCCCACCCCCCACACACACACACACCCCCACACCACCACCACACACACAACACCACACATACCCCACAACACACCACACCACACACACACACCAACACCACACCACACACACACACCACACACAACACATACACACACACCACACACACCCACCTCCCCCCCACTTGCCCAAAAACACTTGACACAAACACTACCCCCCCCCCCCAAACCCACCTCTCCCCCTCCCAAAACCAAATCACCTTAGCCACCTACCCCCCCCCCCAAACCCACCTAACCCCCCCCCAAACCGTCTAACCACCCCAACTCCTCCCCCCCTCCAAAAACCATCTCCCCCCCCCCCATAACCATCCATCCCCTCCCCCCCCAAACCACTAACCCCTCCCCCAACATCCTCCCCTCCAAAAACCATCCCCCCCCCTCCCCCACAACCATTCCCCCCTCTCCTAACCTTTTAATTCCCCCCCCCCAAAACCGGGAAAGGGGAAAAGGGGGGTCCAAAGGGACAATCTGGGGGGAGGAATGGGAGGTAGAGTTAAAAAAAAGGGGGGAAGACGGGGGAAGGAACAAAGAGCTGGAAAGGAAGATGGAAGAGGGGTTACACAGAATCAAAGGGGGGAAGCAACGGGCCACAGCAGCAAAATAAAGAAGAAGATTAGAAGAGGGTGAGACATTAAAACACACGAGACAAAGATTTTACAGAATACACGGCAATGGCTACTCAAACAAGACAGCAGGTCTGAAGGAAGCAGGGAAATAAACTGTATCAGAGGTCCTGTCAACCCACATGGGCCAAAACAAAGCAGAGAGCACACTAGGACAAATGAGGGGTTGGACGACTTTTGAAGGAACTGGGACTGTGCAAGGCCCTTTACCAGATCCCTGGGGGGGCCCAGGAGCAGGTGAGCGGGAAAAGGTTAAACCAAGAAGCAAGGGGCCAAATGGGGAAAGGGGCTAAAGGGAAAGGAACACTCCAGGGGAAGGAACTAAAAACATCAGAGATCAAGGGAGTCACAGTGGGAGGGGGAAAAGGGGGAAAGACCGTGTTTGTCTAGGGGCTAGACGAGCTAAAGGGAAAACTTATGAGAAAAAAACAGGGGGAGAAAAAAGCGATTGAAAATCAGAAGGGATAGCGAGGGGGGCTGACCCAGGTGGCAAAGTTTCGGAGAATTGGGTGGTTCACAAAAAAAAGGAAACGGCCTCTCAAAATAATTTTCAAGGGAGAATCAAAACCCCAACCTGTCCGCAGGAGAAAGCCGGGTGAAGGCAAACGGGTTCCAAGTGTGTGCCTCGACGAGACAGAACAAAGGGCGAAAGGAAGACAATGAAAAGAAGTTCAAAAACGAAAGGAGAAATGGAAGGAAATGAAAAAAGGGAGCGAAAACCCGGATCAAATGGGAAAGGGCAACGCCCCCCCAGAAACCCTGCAGAAGGACTCCAGCCACGACCTCCCCCAAGGGAATGAACAAACCAAACCAACCATCACACACCAAACCCTCGTTCCCCCCCGCACCACATTTTCAGTATTAAAAAGAAGCTGAAGGTTTGGTACACAAATGCAGATGATTAAAGAATAAAAAATGAGGAATGGCAAAAAAAAAAGAATCAAGAGAAGTCCCCAGACACACAGCAGTTACAAAACAAAATCAGGAGACAATAGAAGGGGGAGGGGGGGGGGTGGGGTTGCTCGCTCGTAAAAAACGATGGAAACGAGAAAATGGAAGGAATGATGAACGGGGAAAAAGACTACATAGAGTACACTTCATCTGGGAACACAAAGTGGCATTTCAGTGATGTAAATCCACACAGAATGCAGGAGGCCAAGAGAGGAAAATGAAAGAAGCAAAAGAGCAATGGTGGACACACTTGCTGAGGGGGCAAGAAGACTCACTCCACAGGCAAAGTTGCTGGTTAGGGTGATTTCAACCCAGGAGATTGACTGGGAAAACCGGGGGCCACAGGGGGTCCCGAAACATGGAGAGCCAGGATTTGGACGGGTGCTGGAAAACCTATGCACCCCAAAAGTTAAGGGCACTACCAGGTGAGAGGGGAGGATGAAACCCGCAAGATTGGACCTTGTGTTCACCCCGGGAGCTCAGAATTGAGGACATCAAATATAGAGCCCCTAGGGGCTAGCGGCAAATGGTTTTTGTGCTTTGAATAATATAAGCTGCAAGTGGAGAGAATAACAGGATTGTGGGGAAAAAACCTGACATAAAAGAGGGGACTACATAGGGTTGAAAAACTTCCTGCGGGGGCCAGTGGGACAGTGAATTGGCAGGAAAGCCCCTAAATGAAAAATGGAATATGTAACAACAAAAAGCAAGAGGCAGTGGAAGGTTTATTCCCAAGGGGAACAGTAAAAACGGGGAAACCAGAACGAGCCCCTGTTTACCCGACGGTGAAGGAAGGGAAAACAAAGTGCAATAGGAATGGAAAAAGTACAGAAGGGGAGAGAACACCAAAAAAGGGAGATCAGTCCAAGCCCGGAAAAAGTACGCCCCCAGGTAAGGGGAGCCCGCGACAGTATGAAATGACAAGATCGAGATCCAAACTGACCCGAAACGTTGTAAACCACTCAGGAGGAAGACAAGAGTCAAAGACCAGGGGATCAGATTTAAGGGCAGAAGGTGGAGAAACCCCAAAAATGATCGGAGGGATTTAGGGGGCTGAACAGGATATTTTTGGAAGTTTTTACGAGAGACAGGAAGGCTGTGGGAAGAGAGCACAGAAGGGAACATCAAGAGGGAATATACCAACAAGTGTTTGGATGACATACGAACAACTGAGGAGGAGGTGAAGAAGCTCTTAAGTGACCTTGACACCTAAAAGGCCATGGGACCAGACAACATCTCCCCATGGGTCCTTAGAGAAGGAGCAGAGATGCTGTGTGTGCCTTAACCACAATCTTCAACACATCCCTTGAAACTGGGCAACTACCTGAGAAATGGAAGACAGCTAATGTAGTCCCCATATTTAAGAAAGGAAACAGAAACGAGGCACTAAACTACAGACCTATGTATTGTGTGCAAAGTCATGGAGAAGATTATCAGGAGAGAGTGGTCGAACACCTGGAAAGGAGCAAGATTATAAATGAAAACCAGCATGGGTTCATGGAAGGCAAATCTTGTATCACAAACCTCCTGGAGTTTTATGACAAGGTAACAGAAGTAAGACACGAGAGAGAGGGGTGGGTATATTGCGTTTTCCTAGACTGCGGGAAAGGGCCCCTTTGACACAGTTCCCCACAAGAGATTAGTGCGGAAGCTGGAGGATCAGGCGCATGTAAAGGGAGGGCACTGCAATGGATAAGGGAATACCTGACAGGGAGGCAGCAACGAGTCATGGTACGTGAAGAGGTATCACAGTGGGCGCCTGTTACGAGCGGGGTCCCACAGGGGTCAGTTCTAGGACCAGTGCTATTTTTGATATATGCGAACGACATGATGGAAGGAATAGACTCTGAAGTGTCCCTGTTCGCAGATTACGTGAAGTTGATGAGAAGAATTAAGTCGGACGAGGATGAGGCAGGACTGCAAAGAGACCTGGACAGGCTGGACATGTGGTCCAGCAACTGGCTTCTCGAATTCAATCCAGCCAAATGCAAAGTCATGAAGTTTGGGGGAGGGGCAAAGAAGACAGCAGACAGAGTATAGGCTAGGTGGACAAAGACTACAGACCTCACTCAGGGAGAAAGACCTTGGCGTGACCATAACACCGAGCACATCACCCGGGGGCACACATCAACCAAATAACCGCGCAGCATACGGGCGCCTGGCAAACCTGAGAATAGCGTTCCGATACCTTAATAAGGAATCGTTCAAGACACTGTACACTGTGTATGTTAGGCCCATACTAGAGTATGCAGCACC
Organism: Cherax quadricarinatus; assembly: GCF_026875155.1. Taxonomy (NCBI): domain Eukaryota; kingdom Metazoa; phylum Arthropoda; class Malacostraca; order Decapoda; family Parastacidae; genus Cherax; species Cherax quadricarinatus. Next base: position 6,310,624 of record NC_069399.1, read on the forward strand.
AGTCTGGAACCCACCCCTGGTCAAGCACGTCAAGAAGTTAGAGAAAGTACAAAGGTTTGCAACAAGGCTAGTCCCAGAGCTCAAGGGAATGTTGTACGAGGAAAGGTTAAGGGAAATCGGACTGACGACACTGGAGGACAGAAGGGTCAGGGGAGACATGATAACGACATACAAGATACTGCGGGGAATAGACAAGGTGGACAGAGACAGGATGTTCCAGAGAGGGGACACAGGGACAAGGGGTCACAACTGGAAGCTGAAGACTCAGACGAGTCACAGGGACGTTAGGAAGTATTTCTTCAGTCATAGAGTTGTCAGCAAGTGGAATAGCCTAGCAAGTGAAGTAGTGGAGGCAGGAACCATACATAGTTTTAAGAAGAGGTATGACAAAGCTCAGGAAGCAGAGAGAGAGAGGATCCAGTAGCGATCAGTGAAGAGGCGGGGCCAGGAGCTGAGTCTCGACCCCTGCAACCACAATTAGGTGAGTACAATTAGGTGAGTACACACACCACACACACACACACACACACACACACACGCATACACACACACACACGCATGCATACACACACACGCATACACACACACACTCACACACACACACACACACACACACACACACACACACATACACGCATAAACACACACACACACACACACACACACACACACATGCATACACACACACACACACACAAAACACACACACACACACACACACACACAACACACACACACACACACACACACACACCACACACCACACACACAGGTTAAGGGAAATCAACATGACGACACTAGAGGACAGGAGAGTTAGGGGAGACATGATAGCGACATACAAAATACTGAGAGGAATTGACAAGGTGGACAAAGACCGGATGTTCCAGAGATTGGACACATAACAGTTGGAAGTTGAAGACACAGATGAATCACAGGGATGTTAGGAAGTATTTCTTCAGCCACAGAGTAGTCAATAAGTGGAATAGTTTGAGAAGCGATGTAGTGGAGGCAGGATCCATACATAGCTTTAAGCAGAGGTATGATAAAGCTCACAGTTCAGGGAGAGTTGTCATGTGGGTTCGATAACGTGGATAACATAGTACGTACAATTATAACGGAAAGTATGGGAAGCACCATCAGCCACCCTGCATCTCTCTGCTCCCTATCTCAGACTGACCCACCATTGCCTAGAGGGTGAGCGGTGTTTAAAAACATGCTATGGTCAGCAGCAACGTGAATAACAGTAAATCACACAGACGGTTGGTAGTGAGTCATCTACTGGTAACTGGTTACTGGTAACTGGTACTACTGAGAGCTCGGCGATGCTAACGTATGTCGTCCCGACATACAGCTAATACAAACTAGAGATGGTAGGTGTACGGCTTGGGCTGATTCTATACAATGTCAAAGTACACAACAATTGAACATTATAACATAAGGAGAATATTGGAATTGAAGCTTACATAATTGACTATAACGAAACTTACTCTAATGAAAGTGTAATGAAACTGTAATGCCTTACAAGGTATGATATACCACAACTCATCGAATGAGACTCAACATTGGGATTACACTATAGAAGTGATAAAAAAAATTTTATTGATCGATCTGTATTCACGTGATCTACGGATTCTGAGGAAGAAAGACATACAAAGAAAGAAGTGTTACACAGAAAGACAGATTCGGTACACTCAAATCTAGACTGTTAAACCTCAGAATTCGGAGAGAACGTGAACACACAAAAAAATTCTTGAATATTAATAAGTTGATACTGAATTATTCATCTATGGGGTTTAAAAATTTAACCCAACTCGTAGGGTAAATTGACAATGCAGAATGGGTGTATCTTGGGAGGATCAAACTGTTCATGGCAAAAGGGTTTATTTGAGGCAAATCTGAATTGGAAGTTACAAATGATATTTGAGAATTTCTCAATCTGTCGTGTGGGGAATAAGATATTCGGTGATCTTTGACTGAGTTTCAAGGAAGAGGTCAGGTCGGAGGATTGTCAGGTCTGTCACATTTCCGGTTGGAAACATTATCATCACATACAAACTTCATATGATCTAAATGCGATTCTTTATACTGGGCCATACAATTTTTCAACCTTTTACTTTTTACCCGTATATGTTTAACTATCGATAAGGACCAACAAACTTTTTACAACTTTGGCATTGCAAGGGTTTTTTTTAAAGTTATCGATAACTCCGAACCTACTTGGGATTTGGACGGCTTTGCCGGTGTTTGCGATCTTGTAAATTTTGTGTTGATTTTTTGAAGTTTTCCGGATTTTCTGAAAACTTTGAGCTAAACTGGTCGGTTGCAGAAATCACAGGTTGTAATTTGGTTTTTGATTAGAATATAAAACATAAGGGAAACGTTTACTACACCTACAATGCATAATGTGGAGTGCACCTAGAAACTTGTAAGCGAAATTTATAGCCACTGCACCAGGATAACTTCATCCCAAAATTTACTGTTGGGATTGATAGGGCTCTAAGACATCAATACTTTCTTTTGGTTCGTTCCCCTAACCCATTGCTGGAGGAGATGAGGAACAATGGTGGATTTAGGATCTTGTACAAGGACACAAATTTTCAAGAATCTCATTTCAGAATCACCCCCATTATTGTTTTAAGGGGCTTGGGGTGGTATGCCTGAGATAATGCGTTTTTAAAACTTTTGCTAGTTCGGCAGTCTTACTGCAATAGGAAACTAAAATCACAATACTGGGGAATGGGCTACCCTAACACCAGATGTTTTTTTGCCTGGAGAGAAATTGGATTATTAAAAATCTAGCGCAACTCTTTCCCCAAAGGGTTTGCTAGTGTTGGTATACTTTGGTTGGATTAGGACCATTGCATTACCTTTATGTTTATGCAGCCCCTACATTTTTACTATCAGAAATATGGTTTTCCATACAGGGGCCCAAAATTTTTTCAATCTGGCTTGTTTACTGACGATCCATACCCGGGGGCAAACCTGGTACATGTGAACTAGCGTAAGGCACATTCATATACGGGAATTACTAAGGTTTAAAATTTTTGCTAGGAGTACCCAACTCGGCTGTTCGATACAGAAACTTGGTTTGCAAAAATCATGATGGGTGCTGTGGCTTACGCGAAAAAGATCTTCCGGAGCAGGAATGAATCACACCAGACCACTGGGATCTGTTCGTTGAGCATACTTTACATTTTCAGCACTAAATGGAGGGTCTGCAGTTACTATACTAACATGTCGCGATAAGGCATCGGCGACTACATTTGACTTGCCAGGTAATGTTCAAAGGTGGGATTGAACTCTTGGATAGTCAAGGTCCATCTGGCTAACCTTCCAGTAGGTTGTTTGTTCTGGAATAAAGGTATCAGTGGAGCATGGTCTGTCAAGACATGAACAGAGTACTGATAAATAATGTCTCGGAAGTGCTTTAAAGACCATACTATTGCTAAAGCTTCTTGCTCAGTTACTGAATAATTACGTTCAGCCTTCATAAGTACTCGGCTAGCAAATGCAACTGCGTTGTACTTGCCATCGGTCTTCTGAGCTAGTACGGCACCTATGCCAATTGGAGCAGATGTTAGCTTTTCTTTTACAGTTTGGAATGCTCTTTCTTGACAGAAGGTCCAAACAAAAGGAGCATCTTTCTTAAGCAACTCAGTTAGAGGAGCAGCTATGGAAGAAAAATTGGCAATGAAAGATCTATAAAAACCTGCTAAGTCCACAAAGGATCTTACGGCATCAGCAGTTTTGGGTGTTGGAAAATTTAGTACTGCAGTTACTTTACTTTGGTCAGTCGTAACCCCTCTAGGAGTGACTACGTGACCAAGAAACTTAATTTCTGATCTGAAAAATTGACATTTAGACAGTTTGATCTTTAAATTGGCTACTTTAAGCTTACCAAGTACTACATCAAGTCTTTTTATGTGTGTATCTACGTCTTTAGACATGACGATTACGTCATCTAAGTACACCATAAGGGCACTACCTATGAGACCTCTAAAGATATTAGTCATGAGCCTTGAAAACATGATAGGGGAGGATCGTAATCCAAATGCCATACAGAGGAAGTGATAATGACCTGTAGGAGTGGAGAATGCAGTTAGCTCTTGGCTGTCCTCATGAAGAGGGACTTGCCAAAACCCTTGTAACAAATCCAGGGTTGAAAAGACTTTGTTATCTCCGATGTTACGTAAAAGATCACCCAGTACAGGGAGTGGAAAGCGATCTGGAATAGTTTTCGCGTTTAACATCCTAAAGTCAATTACTGGGTGCCAAGTACCATCCTTCTTAGGCACTAGGATCAAGGGCGCATTCCAAGGTGAATTGCTAGGTGCAATAACTCCATCATCAAGCATTTGATTGATCAATTCTTCTGCGACAGCAACTTGTGAATGAGGCATTCTGTAAGCAGGTATATAGATGGGTCTAGTACCAGGTTCAAGTGGAATACGATGGGACAATAAGGTCGTAATACCCATCTTCTCACCTGGTAAGGCAATGGCTTTACGACGTTTGTTCAACAGAGTCAACAAACGCTTGACTGCCCACAGTACCCATATGTGAGGGGGTGTTTGAAATACTGCTGTAGTCAGCAGCAATATGAATACAGCCAGTGATTCACGCAGAGACGGTTGGTAGTGAGTCATCTACTGGTACACTGGATACTGGTAACTGGTACTACTACTGAGATATATATATATATATATAATATATTATATATAAAAATTTTAAATTTATTATATAATTATATAAAATATTTATAATCATATATATATATTTTTTATTATCACACTGGCCGATTCTCACCAAGGCAGGGTGGCCCGAAAAAGAAAAACTTTCACCATCATTCACTCCATCACTGCCTTGCCAGAAGGGTGCTTTACACTACATTTTTTTAAACTGCAACATTAACACCCCTCCTTCAGATTGCAGGCACTGTACTTCCCATCTCCAGGACTCAAGTCCGGCCTGCCGGTTTCCCTGAACCCCTTCATAAATGTTACTTTGCTCACACTCCAACAGCACGTCAAGTATTAAAAACCATTTGTCTCCATTCACTCCTATCAAACATGCCTGCTGGAAGTCCAAGCCCCTCGCACACAAAACCTCCTTTACCCCCTCACTCCAACCTTTCCTAGGCTGATCCCTACCCTGCCTTCCTTCCACTACAGACTGATACACTCTTGAAGTCATTCTGTTTCGCTCCATTCTTCTCATGTCCGAACCACCTCAAAAACCCCTTCCTCAGCCCTCTGGACAACAGTTTGGAAATTTCCCACACCTTCTCCTAACTTCCAAACTACGAATTCTCTGCATTATATTCACACCACACATTGCCCTCAGACATGACATCTCCACTGCCACCAGCCTTCTCCTCGCTGCAACATTCATCACCCATGCTTCACACCCATATAAGAGCGTTGGTAAAACTATATCTCATACATTCCCCTCTTTGCCCCCAAAGGACAAATTTTCTTTGTCTCCACAGACTCCTAAGTGCACCACTCACTCTTTTCGACTCATCAATTCTATGATTCACCTCATCTTTCATAGACCCATCCACTGACACGTCCACTCCCAAATATCTGAATACATTCACCTCCTCCATACTCTCTCCCTCCAATCTGATATTCAGTCTTTCATCACCAAATCTTTTTGTTATCCTCATAACCTTACTCTTTCCAGTATTCACCTTTAATTTTCTTCTTCTGCACCCCTACCAAATTCATCCACCAATCTCTGTAACTTCTCTTCAGAATTCCCCCAAGAGCACAGTGTCATCAGCAAAGAGCAGCTGTGACAACTCCCATTTGTGTGTGATTCTTTATTTTTTAACTCCACGCCTCTTGCCAAGACCCTCGCATTTACTTCTCTTACAACCCCATCTATAAATATATTAAACAACCACGGTGACATCACACATCCATGTCTAAGGCCTACTTTTACTGGGAAAAAATTTCCCTCTTTCCTACATACTCTAACTTGAGCCTCACTATCCCCGTTAAAAACTCTTCACTGCTTTCAGTAAACCTACCTCCTACACCATACACCCCAAATCTGCCACCCTTGCCCCCCTATCCACCCTGTCATACGCCTTTCCCAAAACCTAAATGCCGCAAAGACCTCTTTAGCCTTATCTAAATACTGTTCACTTATATGTCTCACTGTAAACCTGGTCCCCGCACCCCCCACCTTTCCTAAAGCCTCCTTGTTCATCTGCTATCCTATTCTCCGTCTTACTCTTAATTCTTTCAATAATAACTCTACCATTTCACTTTACCAGGTAAAACTCAGCAGACTTATCCCCCCATAATTTTTTCACTCTCTTTTATCCCCCTTTTCCTTTATACAAAGGAACTATGCATGCTCTCTGCCAATCCCAGGTACCTTTTCCCTCTTCCATACATTTATTAAATAATTTCACCACCACTCCAAAACTATATCCCCACCTGCTTTTAAATTTCTATCTTTATCCCATCAATCCAGGCTGCCTTACCCCTTTCATTTACCTACTGCCTCACGAACTTCCCCCCCAATCACAAACTGGCTCTTCCTCACTCCTACAAGATGTTATTCCTCCTTGTCCTATGCACGAAATCACAGCTTCCCTATCTTCATCAACATTTAACAATTCCTCAAAATATTCCCTCCATCTTCCCAATACCTCTAACTCTCCATTTAATAACTCTTCTTTCTTTTTTTTTTTACTGACAAACCCATTTGTTCTCTAGGCTTTCTTAACTTGTTAATCTCACTCCAAAACTTTTTCTTGTTTTCAACAAAATTTGTTGATAACATCTCACCCTCTCTCTCATTTGCTCTCTTTTTACATTGCTTCACCACTCTCTTAACCTCTCTCTTTTTCTCCATATACTCTTCCCTCCTTGCATCACTTCTACTTTGTAAAAGCTTCTGATATGCTAACTTTTTCTCCCTTACTACTCTCTTTACATCATCTTTCCACCAATCGCTCCTCTTCCCTCCCGCACCCACTTTCCTGTAACCACAAACTTCTGCTGAACACTCTAACACTACATTTTTAAACCTACCCCATACCTCTTCGACCCCATTGCCTATGCTCTCATTAGCCCATCTATCCTCCAATAGCTGTTTATATCTTACCCTAACTGCCTCCTCTTTTAGTTTATAAACCTTCACCTCTCTCTTCCCTGATACTTCTATTCTCCTTGTATACCATCTACCTTTTACTCTCAGTGTAGCTACAACTAGAAAGTGATCTGATATATCTGTGGCCCCTCTATAAACATGTACATCCTGAAGTCTACTCAACAGTCTTTTATCTACCAATACATAATCCAACAAAACTACTGTCATTTCGCCCTACATCATATCTTGTATACTTATTTATCCTCTTTTTCTTAAAATATGTATTACCTATAACTAAACCCCTTTCTATACAAAGTTCAATCAAAGGGCTCCCATTATCATTTTCACCTGGCACCCCAAACTTACCTACCACACCCTCTCTAAAAGTTTCTCCTACTTTAGCATTCAGGTCCCCTACCACAATTACTCTCTCACTTGGTTCAAAGGCTCCTATACATTCACTTAACATCTCCCAAAATCTCTCTCTCTCCTCTGCATTCCTCTCTTCTCCAGGTGCATACACGCTTATTATGACCACTTCTCGCATCCAAACCTTTACTTTAATCCACATAATTCTTGAATTTACACATTCATATTCTCTTTTCTCCTTCCATAACTGATCATTCAACATTACTGCTACCCCTTCCTTTGCTCTAACTCTCTCAGATACTCCAGATTTAATCCCATTTATTTCCCCCTACTGAAACTCCCCTACCCCCTTCAGCTTTGTTTCGCTTAGGGCCAGGACATCCAACTTCTTTTCATTCATAACATCAGCAATCATCTGTTTCTTGTCATCCGCACTACATCCACGCACATTTAAGCATCCCAGTTTTATAAAGTTTTCCTTCTTCTCTTTTTTATTAAATGTCTACAGGAGAAGGGGTTACTAGCCCATTGCTCCCGGCATTTTAGTCGCCTCATACGACACGCATGGCTTACGGAGGAAAGATTCTTTTCCACTTCCCCATGGACAATAGAAGAAATAAAGAAGAACAAGAGCTATATATATATAATATATATATATATATATATATATATATATATATATATATATATATATATATATATATATATATATATATTATATATATGTGTATATATATATATATATATATATATATATATATATATATATATATTATATATATATATATATATATGAGTGTGTGTGTACTCATTTAGTTGTGGTTGCTCCTGGCCCCGCGTCTTCAACGGGCCACTTCCCGGTCACTCTTTCTGCTCCATGAGCTGTATCACACCTCTTCTTAAAGCTATGTATAGGTCCTGCCTCCAGTTCATCACTACCCAGGCTATTCCACTTTCTGACTACTTTGTGACTGAAGAAATACTTCCTAACATCCCTGTTGTTGCTGTGTCCCATCTCTGGAACATCCTGTCTCTTTCCACCTGTCTATATCTCTCAGTATTTTATATGTCGCTATCATATCCCCCTTATCTCTCCTGTCTTCCAGTGTCGTCAGGTAGATTTCCCTTAACCTCTCCTCGTAAGACACACGACTTAGCTCCGGGACTAGTCTTTTTGCAAACCTTTGCACTTTCTCAAGTTTCCTTACATGCTTGGCTAGTTGTGGGTTCCAAAGTGATTGCAAACGTTAGGCCCAGTATGGGCCTAACGTACGCAGTGTACAGTGTCGTAAATGACTCATTATTTACACGTCGGAATACTGTTCTTAGGTTTGCCAGGCGCCCGTATGCTGCAGCAGTTATTTGGTTGATGAGTGTATCAGGAGATGTGCCCGGTGTTATACTCGCACCAAGATCCTCTTCCTTGAGCGAGGTTTGTAGGTTCTGGCTCCCTAGACTGTACTCCGTCTGTGGTCTTATTTGCTCTTCATGACTTTGCAATTGGTGGGGTTGAACTTATAATGGGGGTTATTTGGTAGGCTGTAGAGCGGTGTTAATGATATAATTCTTCGGAGGCTTCTTACTTTATTGTTAAGTCGTAGTGGGTTACTCAGGCTTGTGTGTTTGTGCCCATGGCCCGGGCAGGGCCATGACCACGAGAGAGAGCTGGGAGGCCTTGTGTGTTGTTGCTAGGCCGCTGTGAGAGTGAGCGCGAGGCAAGTCTGGGCATACTGAAGTGGCAAGGCCTATAGGTGGCAGCACCTGAGTGGCGCGAAATATGAACTAAGCTGGCAGACAGCATGGGCTGTCTGTGCAGACAGTACAGGCTGTCTACATACGCTCGGCCACCTACCGCGCGTCGTCCCGACGCGACAATACTGGTAGTAAAAGAAACTCAGTCTCTCTCTCGTAGGAACAGGGCACAGAACACAAAATAAAAACATATATATACATATGGACATGGAAAAAAAACTTCCTACAGGGAGGGAAGAAAAAACATGTGGGGTGTGCTAAACATCGTGGTCATAGGCAGTGAGCGTCGAAGGGCATCACTGCAGCGCTTCCTGCGTCTGGACAGATACTGCAACACGGGAGACATCGCTGCGGCTGAGCTGTGACGTAACAGGGTACGGTCTCCTCTGGAACGGTGAAGCAGACATCGTAGGAGTCGCTGCAGGTTTTCACTCAACCTGGGGCACGACATGCTGGTGCCCTCGAGTGAGGCGTCGACAAAACTCGGCAACTGGGCAGGACTTCTGGCAAGCGACTCAGGAGAACACTTCTCGACTGGTACTGTCGCTGGGCTGTCACTGCCGGCGAGCGTGGAGCGAGTTGTGGAGCGAGTCGTGGCAGAGACGACTGGGCGAAACATCTGGGAATCGTAACATCATACACCAGACTGCAGTGAGAGAGCTAGCAGTCAAAGTGACATCTTCTTTGTGCAGGCTGCTCACTGAAGCTTGTGACACGAGGCTGACACAGCGCCTGCCGACAGGGCTGGCTGCGGCTTGACGAGTATCATCTCTCGACAGCTGGAGTTATAGCAGAGGTTAGTCTAAGCGTCCCCAGACTTGTTTCTCTACATATAACTGCACTCTGACGGTCTGGAGGTGAAGTGAAACAAATCTCGATGGGAATCGTAGCAGGTACGATTCTGCAGAACATCACGAGCGACGAGCATAAAAGCTTTCTGTACAAGGGGGCTCATACGCTCAGGGCTGAGAAATCAGCTGTCAAACACTGGTCAGGCGGGTGACTAACACAGTGGTGCTACTCAGGTCTGGCTGGGCCAGACCTCACTGGACACACGAAACTTTAAAAACACACCGCTGTACATACGGTACAACATGGCTTAACTAGCAAATGATGCTTTTCTGTGCACAAAACTGACACTAAGACATATACTAAAATGTGAGAACACTGACTAAGAGGAATTAACACACGACATATATCTTCTCTCAATCTTCTCGACAATACTGAAATAATTACTAGAAACACTCGATGTTGACATCATGTGATGTCAGGCGTGATGTCGCAAGGTGACGTCAGCAGGGCTGTGACGTCAGCAGACATCTCGAGGTGACGTCAGCAGACATCTCGAGGTGACGTCAGGCAGACATCGGGTGACGTCACGACATCCGAGGTGACGTCAGCAGACATCTCGAGGTGACGTCAGCAGACATCTCGAGGTGACGTCAGCAGACATCTCGAGGTGACGTCAGCAGACATCTCGAGGTGACGTCAGCAGACATCTCGAGGTGACGTCATGAAGTCGGGCAGCATCGTGGGTGACGTCGATGTGATGCGGGCAGCAGACCACAGCATGTGGCCTGGGATATCTGGTAACTCACGTGGCTTTGTAGGTCTACGTGACATCGGCCACACCCAACGTGGTGTCGATCCACGTGGTGTCGTGATCTACGTGGGATGCTGATCCACGCAGCTTCGAGTGGCCTCGGGCACTCGGATACACAGCACTGGCAAAGAATTCACACGAAAAACAGCAGAAAACACAGCATAGGGAGTGGGCAGTGTATGGTAGTGTGGTGGCGAGGAGCGTGGGTGAGTGTATGGCAGGGCGAGCATCTAGCCATTCCTCCTCCTCCTCCTCCACCCACAAACACGTGGAGAAGCTCACACTGGACGCAGAAATCACCACAAAACTCACCTCTGGCTTGCTGAAACAGCTGTACTGAGCTGAACAACAACAGCAACATACAAGTGACGCTGAACACGTGACTTGAGAAACAGCGTGGGGTCACTGGGACGCTGTAGCGTGGGGTCACTGTGACGCCACTCACAATTCTCGGAGAATTTCTACAAATTTCGGCTGGATCCTGCTTGTACCTGTGTCTGGATGCTCAAACGTGCAGACACGACATCAGGATAACTCGTTGAGAGACGGATGCTTCTTGTGTAGGGTGATGAAGTGAAGATGACTTCATACCTCTTCCTCCTTCTCTCCAGGCAAACACAACTGCTGCGAGTACCGCTGTCACCATTTATAATGGGGGTTATTTGGTAGGCTGTAGAGCGGTGTTAATGATATAATTCTTCAGAGGCTTCTTACTTTATTGTTAAGTCGTAGTGGGTTACTCAGGCTTGTGTGTTTGTGCCCATGGCCCGGGCAGGGCCATGCCCACGAGAGAGAGCTGGGAGGCCTTGTGTGTTGTTGCTAGGCCGCTGTGAGAGTGAGCGCGAGGCAAGTCTGGGCATACTGAAGTGGCAAGGCCTATAGGTGGCAGCACCTGAGTGGCGCGAAATATGAACTAAGCTGGCAGACAGCATGGGCTGTCTGTGCAGACAGTACAGGCTGTCTACAAACTCCAGGAGCCAGTTTCTGGACCAGGCCTGCAGTCTGGTCAGATCCCTCTGTGTGTGTGTGTGTGTGTGTGTGTGTGTGTGTGTGTGTGTGTGTGTGTGTGTCTCAGTAGTAGTAACCAGTTACCAGTAACCACTGTGCCAGTTGACTCACGACCAACCGTCTCTGCCTGAGTCACTGTCTATTCATATTGAGCTGACCTGACAGTATTCAAAGACCCTCTCACATATGGGTACGTGGGCGGCCAGTCAGTCAGTGTTACGAGTGTGAGCAAGGAGATAGGTACGGCTGCAAGGGCGTTACACACATTATCTGTAATTATATGTACTACCAGCCTACGTGAGTATTTCTTACCTAATCCACGTGTCGAACTCCCACATGATAAATGGTGGCACGGGTGTGGAGCGTGGATTTAGTTTTTACGAGTAATTCAAGACGTTAGAAGGCTGTTTGTGCGTAGCCGGCAGGGTCAAAGGTGAACTCTCACCCACCAGCTACTACCCTCACGCACCACCTCCAGCCTGCGAGCCTGTTGCAGCTGTTTCAAGCTTCCTGGCTTAGTTCGTGTGCTAATTGCTTCAATCTCCGAGGGGTTGACCCGGATTTTGCAATTAAGCCAGTCAGTAAGCCAGACTGTGGAAGTGAATGCCAGTCAGCCTATCATCCAGCCTGTCTCCTGTCATCCAACTGCTCCTCCGTGCTTTGTGCATCGTTACACGTCTTCCAGCCAGCCATTCTCGTGGGGTAAGCCAGTCAGCCAACCCAGCTTCTAACCCAGCTGTGAGAGAGAAGTAAGCCACGCAGTAAGAAGTAAGCCAAGTTCCTCTGAAGTATTGTCTATATCGCTTTGTGCTCCCTGTTGGATGCTAAGAGTGGTTTTCACCATTCCTGTGGCATAGAGTGGCTTATCAAGCCACCTTCGTGGGTAGAGTGGGGTGCGCGGCAGTGCCCCAGCGAGAGTCTCTCACCCACCACACTCTACCTCCACCACTCCCACCACCAGCCACCAGCCACCCACCACCAGACACCCACCTACCTGTGGTTGTTTGCACCCTTGTACCGGGTCCTACTACTGTTTTGGCTCACATAATTGGTCAAGAGATTGTAAGTGAGCGCCACCGATAAAATCCAATTATGGGAGTTTACCGAGAGAGCGCATTTCTTCCGACAACAGTGAGTGTAGGAATTGTCAGTCGTCACCGCGCAGGACAACCTACAACCTACCCTCATCACCAGTAATCACCCGACTACTACAGACTTCAGTGATAATTTAGAGTCATTTTTCTAGCATTTAAAGACATTTGCGTGTGTGAGACATTTATAGTAAATTGCTTGTGTACTCTAAACCTTGTGTTTTCAGTGTAAACGCAGTATTTCTTTGACTCATTATTTTTATAATATTTTTCAGTGTTTTCACTTATCTTATATTTTTTTTTTATCTGTGTTTTTTTTTCTTTATGCTACTCCTGTCTCTAGTAAGATTTTTGTGTAGTGTACCAGTCAGCACTCGTGTGAAGTATTCATTTTTTTTTATTTATTCTTTCAGCGTTTTTTTTTCTCCAGAATTGTCATTGTATTTCATGCAGTGATATTCACCCCATATAAAAAATTATCCATTTATTTCTATGTTGTCTTTTTTCGTATCCGCAGTGTCTCATTCCTCTAATTTTTTCGCAGACTGTTACCATTATTTTTGCCAGCAAATTTTTGCGTATCAGTCACGCAAGATTTTGTTGTTTGTCGTATCGCAAGCGGGATTTTGTTTAAGAATATATTAAATAATGAAGGTGCCCCCCACTGTAAGTGTTAACCACCCTTTTTTGTCCTTTGTTTTATTTTTTTATTTTTTTTTTATATTTCTTTGAACAAATTCACTCTTATAAAATTTAATTACTTTTAACAAAAAGGTTTTCCTTACTCTTTTTGATAATTGTTTTGTCAAATTTTAAATTTTTGATTTAAAGTGTTCAACAGTTTTTTCTTCATATTTTAAAATTTCTTTTTTAACCTGAGTTTTTCCCAATTAACATTTAAAAATTTTATTTTATACTTTTCTTGATTTAAAATTTTAAATTAATTAATTTTTTTATTACAAGAGAAAAGGGACAGTATTTTGCATTTAATTAGTCTCCATAATATTTTTACTTGTTATTTCAATGAAAAATTTTTTCTTGACCTTGATTGCCCTTTTCCTCTTGCAGTGTATTTAAATTTTTTTTTTTTCCCTTCTGCAGAATTCGTTGCTATCTTTTTTTTCAATTCTGAATTTTATATCATTTTTATTGTTCTTTATTTTTCCCTTTATTTGTTTTGTGCTATTTTTCCCCATTATGTCTCACATACCGTCAAGTGATACTTTATGAATGTCGACATTTCCGACCTCCAGGCTACACTGCCCCTGTATCAGTCCTCACATTTCCTTACCAAATGAAGACCGCCCAGACCCCGAGATACATAGTTTTACCTGATTCCCTTGATGCGTTACCTTACAAGGGCCATGACTATCTTGAAGCTGGTTTGCACCCATTCTTTCCGTGCTAGTGCTCTGTTGAAGGTCCCCCTTTCGGGGAAAAAGTCTTATCAGACTTGCTAAAGAAGCTTTTATGACCCCCCTGCTGCTGTTCACGTTGAGATCTCCTTGTTTATGCAGACTTCAGGAATTTTACTAAGTGGTCACAATATGAGGAACGATTGTTTTTTCCTTGCCCCGTAAAAACAGCTATCCATATGTCTTCTTAGGGAACATAAATGCTACACCCATGAGAAGAACGTTGATGCTTTTGCTTTTTAGATTAGAAAAATTTTTAAACTCATTTATCAATGCTGTCCAATCATCACTTTTGTCCCTGACAGAAAACCCATCCACACACGTTTGAAAAATGGCAGCTTTTGGAGCAATTAAAGAACTAATGCCACCTGTTCCTGTGTGCTTATGAGGCCCCCCCCAACGTGACGAGGGAACCCACTTACACCCTTTAAAATCATGTACGTTCCTTGTGCCCCCAGGGTACTTTCCCTTGTATCAAAAGTAATGTCACAATATGCCTCAGTCTGCACCACCTCTTTTCCCCCCCACAAGACAAATCGTGGTCGTCAACCATCTCAGAGATCCCCAAAACCCCAGTGTACAGAGTCGTTATAAACATTAGTATTCATATACATTCAGAAACCATAGTGGGCGGACTTGTTATAACTGTGGTTCCGGGGCCAATTGAATTAATTGTCCTGATATTACCCTAAAGACCGCGATGATGATACCCAGTCCCCCTAACTTACTTATCTAGAAACATGGACATGACACATCTGGTGCAAGTCTCTAAAACCTTCAGTACCTAGGTCTTTCTGGGGCCTTTTCCAAACCGCAGAACCCGTAGAGCAAACAGATATCTGGTTCTCAAAAAAACCAAAAACCAGGCCTTTTCCCAATTCTAAAATAACCAAAACCAGGCTCTTCTTCCAAATTCGGGGGAATTTCGAGCCCCCCCATCAAACCGCCCCAAAGGGACAGAGGGGATAAGATAAAACCATCCCCTTTCACAATTCCTTTGAACCCTTAAGCAGTCTCGAGAATGACAATCCGCTGATGATTTGCTTCCATTTCTCTACATAGATGTTTTGGGGATGAAGTAGAAAATATTTTCTGTGCAATCCCTTTTTTGTTTGCACATCTTCCAATGCAACCATGGCCCTATAGTGCAAGCTTGTTTTAATGCGCCCTTCATTTTTTTGGGGACTCTGGTGCCAAAAATTTATTAGGTCTAGTTTGTTTAAGGAAAGCAGTTCCCGACATGCCCTTCTCGTAGAACCGACTCATGTGTCCTCCTTAGTGGAGTATCTGGTTCTCCCGCTGTCCGGGTCGGACTTCCCTAATTTTTCTACCCAAAGGGTAAGACTTCACTGCTTCCTCCTTGTTGCGCCCCAATTTTCTTTCCCGGGGCCCTCTAGGGGGATTTGCTTCCATGCGAGACTTACGCTTGTGCCGCCCCTTTCGATGGCATCCCCAAAATTTGAGACTTGACTTTCCATTTGGGGTTCCACTTGGACAAAAAATCTTTTATACTGCTGCGAGTAGATGTGGGGATTAATCCTTCAAGCTAATGCATTCCCCAGTAGCGACCCAAGCGTCGGGCACTGGAAAATCTGTCACCCCCCTCAGTTTTCCCACCTATCCCTTCAACTTGCGGATAGCCCCTGCCTCAAGGCCCGGGGACACTCAGATTGCCTTGAGGCACAACCTATCCCGAAAACCCTGCTATTGAGAGAGTTTCCCCACAGGGGATGCCTTGTCGAAAACATTATTTGCAACTAGAAAACCCATCTCTTGTTGATGTCACATCCCGCTGCAAAAAGACGTCCTCTGTTGGGCTAGTGCTCTCACTAATGTCTGTTGTTGTTCCTATTTTCCAGATGGTGATAACCCCCTATTTACAGTGTTTTCTTGCAAAGTAAAAGGTCTTTTTGTTGAACCATCCTTACATGTTGTACGAGATAGTAAACCATTTCTACCGGGGCCCAACACTTCTGGTCACATGTTCGCCTCAGAGCAAATACCAAATCTTGTTGACCTTGTTCACTATCCTTCCCGGTTCGGGTTTGGATGTTTTGTCACCTACCGGGGGTCGTGCTTTTCTCCCGGGGGAGACCTCATCCATTTCACTGGATCAATCGTTCCCCCGGGAGGGAAAGCTTGCCCCACTGATTCCCAGATGAAGTCAAGCTTTTGTTAAATCTGTTGAACAAACGTCGTAAAGCCATTGCTTTACCAGGGTGGAAGTTGGGTAAACAACTTATTGTCCCATCGTATTCCCACTTGAACCTTTTTAAACAAATTTTACATCCTGCATAGAATGCCTCATTCACAATTTTGCGTCGCAGAAGAATTGATCAATAAAATGTTTGATGAGGGGATTTTATTGACCTAGAAATTTCCCCCTTGGAATGCACCTTGATCAGTCCCTAAAAAGGATGTATTTGGCGCCCATGATTGACTTTGGAAGTTAAACGCGAAAACCATTCCGATCGTTTCCACTCCCCCTACTGGTGATCTTTTACGTAATATCGGGGATAACAAAATCTTTTAACCCCGGATTGTTACAAAAGGGTTTTGGCAAGTCCCTCTTCACAAGGACAGCCAAAGCAACTGCATTTCCCCCACTCCTACAGGTCATTATCACTTCCTCCTTGGCGTTTGGATTACTCTTCCCTACACGTTTTCAAGGCTCATGACTAATTCTTTAGAGGTCTCATAGGTAATGCACTTTTGGGTACTTGATGATAATCGTCATGTCCCAAAGACGTTTGGGTACACACTTTAAAAGACTTTTGAAATACTTTGGAACTTTTAAGAAGCCAATTTTAAAAATCAAACTGTCAAATGCAATTTTTCGATCAGAAATTAAGTTTTTTGGTCACGTAGTCACTCCTAGAGGGGTTACGTGACCAAAGTAAAGGAACGGGAGTACTAAATTTTTCCCAATCCCAAAACTGCTGATGCCGAAAATCCTTTGTGGGCTTAGCGGTTTTTATGATCCCCTTTATTGCCAATTTTTCTTCCTCTGCTCCTCTAACTGAGTTGCTTTAAAAAAGGCTCCTTTTTTTTGGGCCTTTTCCGTCAAGAAAGGCATTCCACACTCTAAAAGAAAAACTAAAAACTGCTCCAATTTTTAAATTCCCGATTTTTCTAACCCCCTTTTATTGACAACTGATGCTAGTTCAATTGGCACAGGGGCCGTACTAGCTCAAAGACCCAGGCATACAGCATTGCATTTGCTAGCCGATCCCTTTCAAGGCCCGAAAAGTAATTATACGTAAGAGCAAGAAGCTTTTGCAATATATGGTTTTTAAAGCACTTCCGAGACATTATTTATCAGTACTCTGTTATGTCTTGACAGACCTGCTCCACTGAACCCTTTTCCAGAACAAAAAACCTACTGGAAGGTTAGCTAGATGGGCCTTGACACCAAGAGTTCAACCCCCCTTTTAGCATTTCCTGGGAAGTCAAATGTATCGCAGATGCCTTATCGCGACATGTTAGTAAGTAACTGCAGACCCTCCATTTAGTGCTGAAGAGTAAAGAATCTCAACGAACAGACCCTGGGGTTGGTGTGATTCGATTCCGCTCCGGAAGATCTTATTTTGACTGGAAACCCCAGCACCCTCAGTGCTTTGGGCATAACCAAGAATTTTCGTATCGAACGCCGGTTGGGACTCCAGCAGAAGAGTAACCCTTATAATTCCCCCAGTCACTAGTGAATGACCTTACAGCTAGTTCACGTGTACCAGGTGTTGCACACCCTGGTAGGATGTTAGTAAAAAAACCCAAATTTAAAACTTTTTGGCCCGTATGGCAACGATATTTCTGAGAGTTAAAAAATGTGGTGTCCCGCTCAACATAAAGGCAATGCTAATGGTCCTAACCCCAAACCAAGTAAATCCCAAAACTAGCAACCGGGGAAAATTGCGCTAGATTTGTTAACTAATTTCCAAGTTCCCTCCCAAAGGGAACAAAAAATCGTGGTTATGGTGACCATTTCCCCAGATATTTGAATTTGTTCCTATTGCAGAAAGATGCCAGACAGACTAAAATGTTTTAAAAAACGCTTTTCTGCAGGCATACCCCCCCCTAAGTCCCATAACAATAATGGGGTGAATTCTGTAATGAGATTCTGAAATTTGTGTACCTGTACAAGACTCTAAATCCACCTTGTTTTCCCCCATCCTGCCAGCAAGGGGAGCGAACGAACCAATAAGAAAGTACTTTATGCTTGAAGCCACTATCAATCCAAACAGTGAAAATTGGGAGAAGTTATACCGAGTCAGTGTGCAAAATTCGCTTACAATGTTTCAAGGTGACACTCCACTTTTCATTGTATGGTGTAGATAAAAGTTTTGCCTTATAGTTGTTATATTCATCCGAAACCAAATTACAACCCCGATGATTTCATACAACTGTACCACTTTGCTCAAGTGTTTTTTTTAAAAAATCCTGAAACACTTCATAAATCAACAGCGAATTTACAAGAGTCCAAAAAACTCGAGCAAAGCCATCCAAAATCAAAGTAGGTTTTCGAAGTATCGTTTCTTTAACAAAAAGTCTGCAATGCAAAACTTGTCAAAAGTTTGTTGGGCCTTTCGAGTAGTTGAACCATCACTGGGAATAATAAAAGGGTTTGAGAGATTTACTGGCAGATAAAGAATCGCATCAAAACATAAAAGTTAGTATGTGATATAAGTGTTCCAACCCGACAATGTGACAGATCTGACAATCCCCGATCCTGTACTCCTTCCCCTGATATCAGTCAGACTCAAACCCGAATGTCGTTATTCCCTACTAACGACGGGATGAAAATCCCAAGTATCATTTGTAACTTCCAAATTTAGATTTGCCTCAAATACACATGAGTTAGCCAATGAAAAAGAGTTTATCCCCCAGAGATGACACCCATTCTGCTATTCAACTCACCCAACGTCTAGATTTTAGTGCACCGAAAACGCCTTTCTGTTAAACACTCTTTTTTTATAAATTCCTCCCTCAGAATCCGAGATCACTGAAATACAGATCGATCGCAAAATTTTTTTTATCACTTCTATTGGAATCTCAACGTTGAGTTCGTTGTTATTTTTTAGTTTTTTAATTGTCTATATTAAAAACCCTTTTATTGCTTACATTTCAGTTACGTAAGCTTCCATTCCCAAAGTTTAACTTTTTTATGTTTTTAAAAGTTTAATTGTTGTGTACTTTGACTTGTAAGAATCAGCCCCAAACCAACCTGCCCTCTCAGTTTGTATTATTGTATGTCGGGGCGACATACGTTAGCTCGCCGAGCTTCATAGTTAACCATTACCATAACCCCTTGCCGTTGACTCCGACCCAAACCCTCTCTGCCTGATACTGTTTTTTTCATATTGAGCTTACCGACAGTATTCAAAGACCCTCTCACTATGGGTACGTGGGCGGCCAGTCAGTCATGTTAAGTGGAAACAAGGAGAAGGTAGGCTGCAAGGCGTTACACCATTATCTGTAATTATCGTACTACCCCCCTACGTATATTTTTACCTAATCCACGGTCAACTCCCCCAAAGATATGTGTTGGGGTGTGGGATTTTGGGGTAACTCACCTAATGATGGTTGAGGGGCAAAGACCAGCCCTGGCCCCCCCTCTTCACGACGTATAGGTCCTTTTTCCTCTCTGCTTCCCAAATTTTGTCATACTCTTCTTAAAGCTATTATGGTTCCTGCCTCAACACATCACTTGTTAGGGTATTCCCCTTCTGACGACCTATACTGAAGAATATTCCTAACATCCCCAGACTCGTCTGGTCTTCAGCTTCCCCAAATTTTGACCCTTGTTTATGGTCCCCTTCTGGAAAAACCATCTCCCTCTACCCTTTTCATTTCCCCGAGTATTTTGTATTGTTATCATTCCCCCGACCCCCTTCCTATAATTGTCAGTCCCATTTCCCTCAACCTTTCTTAGTAGGACGCCCCATGCGCAGCATTATCTGGTTGATGTGTCCCCCGGGGGAAATGCCCGGGTTAAGGCACCCAAGATCTTTCTTTTTTGACGAGAGTTGCAGTCCTTGGCCACCTAGTCTCTACTCTGTCTGCGGCTTCTTTGCCCTTTCCCCACTTCATGACTTTGCAGTTGGGGGGTTGAATTCAAGAAGCCAGTTTTCTGGACCACATACCCATCCTGTCCAGATCTCTCGAAGTCCTGCCTGGTCCCATCAGATTTATATTCTCCTCATAAACTTCACAGTCATCTGCGAACAGGACATCTCTGAGTCTATCCGTCCATTATGTCATATCACCGATACCAAGAAATAGCACTGTCCAAAGGACGACCCTGTGGGCCTCCGCCGTCACAGACGCCCACTGTGTATACCTCATTCCCGTACCATGACTCTTCTTTGCCGTCCCTGTCATGTTATTTCTCTGATCCATTGCAGAGAAGCCCTTCCCGTTTACGCAGCCTGAGCCTCTAGTTTCTGCACCAGTCGTCTAGAGAACTGTGTTGAAGGCCTTATCTTGCAGTCCAAGAAAATGCAAACAACCCTCTCCCTCTCTTCACGGTCCACACTACCCTGTAACTTTAGTAATAGAACTCCTGAAGGCTTGTGACACAGGAATTTGCCTTCCATAATCCGTGCTCGATATCGTTTATAATCTTGTTCCGAATTCAGGTGCACCATCACTCTCCACCTGATAATCTCAATCCATGACTTTGCTACAAACAGGACTGTCACAAAGGTCTGTAATTTAGTGCCTCTTTTCTGTCTCCTTTTTAAAAAAGGCGGAACAACATTTGCGTGTCTTCCATACCTCAGGTAGTTGCCCAGTTCAAGAGGGATGTGTTTGAAGATGTGTTAATGGCACCACAGTATGTTTGCTGCTCCCTCCCCTAGTGTCACCACGGGAGATGTTTTCCGGATCCCAACGCCTATGAGGTATGAAGACATTTTAGCAGCTTCTTCACTTCTTCACCTCCTCCTCAGTTTTGTGTGTCATAAACGTCCAGCACTGTTAGTCTTTCCCTGTTGGTGTCCCCCGTCTGTCCTTCTTCCCAGAGTCCTCAGTCTCCACTGTGAAAACATCCTTAAATCTCCTGTTGATCTCCTAGCATTCCTCTTCTGATCGATACGTTTAGATTCCCCCCACCTTCTTCCCTCAGCCTGATCACCTGGTCTTTGACTTTCGTCTTTCTCCTAAAGTGGCTAAACAGCAGTATGTTGTGTGTTGCTGTGTTTGTGTGTGTGTGTGTGTGTTGATGTATGTGTTGTGTGGTGCGATGATGCGTAGTGTGATGTGTATGTGTGTGTGTGGTTGTGTATGTATGTATGTCTATGTATGGTCATGTATGTATGTGTGCGTATGTATGTAAGTATGATGTAAGTATGTAGTATGGTTTTTTGTGTGTATGTATGTATTATGTATGTATAGAATGTAATGTATGTATGATGTATGTATGTATGCATTTAATATGATTTATGTAGTAGGTAGGTAAGGTTCGTCAGGAGAACAGTAAAAATTGTTTTCCTGACGCGGTCATAGTCAGATGAAACCCGCCTTTCCGAGCTTTTGGTCATTGACGGAGGCCTAACCGCTGGCTTACCGGCCACCCCTATTAAAAATTATGGACATTTTATAACCAATATTTCTGTAAGTAAGTATGTTAATGTGAGTATGTATGTAAGTATGTATGTATGTATGTAATGATATGTATGTAGTATATAATAGTTACGTATGTATGTAATATGAATGTAAGTATTTCTAAAGCGCTTATTTACATTTACCTTATTATAAGTTTTCTTTTTTACAAAATGTGTGTTGGCGATAATTCGATCAGTTTTAACAACTAATCACAATAAAGTACACTAACGTAAGCAGAGGTAAATATGAAGTGAGGCAAGGTTGGCGAGAAATCTCTGGTAGCCGCTCATATGCTTAACAAGACATAAATATAGTATATTATGACTACCTACCCAGAGACGGGGACTCACAGTAACAGAAGCATTTTAGGTCCTCAACGTCAACCTTGATCCTCTGTTGTCACTGAATCTTCTCTCACCTGAAAAGTATAATAAAATCAATAAAAGAAATCTCTCATCTCTCCTCTCTCTCTCACTCTCTGTCCTCTCTTTTTCTGTCTACTCGCATCCTCTGCTCTCTCTGATCAGTCTGTCTGTCTCGTCTGTCTGCGTCTGTCTGTCTGTCTGTCTCTGTCTGTCCTGTCTTTTGATCTGTCTCTCTGTCTAGCTTAGTCTCAGTCTGTCTGTCCTCTTTTCTGTCTGTCTCTTTCTGTCTTCCTCTGTCTGTCCTGTCTCAGTCATGTCTGTATTAGTCTCCCTCCTTATTTGTCCTCTCACTCTCTGTCACTCTGACTTCCTGTCTGTCTGTTCGTGTGTCTGTCTGTCTCTCTCTCTCATCCTCTACTTCTCTCCCTCTCTCTCTCTCTCAGTTCCTCCCATCTCTCTCTCACATCCTCTTCATCTTCCCCCCTCTCTCTCTCACTCTCTCCTATCTCCTCTTCTCTCCCTCTCTCTCTCTCTATCCTCTCTCTCTCCTCTCGCTTTCCTCTGTCTCTGTCTCTGTCTCTCTCTGTCTATCCTGTCTGTCTCTCACTCGTCTCGACTCTCTTCTACTCTCTCTCTCTCCTTCGATCTCACTACTCTCCCACATCTCCTCTATTCTCTCTCTCGTCTATCATCTCTCTTCTCTCACTCTCCCTCTCTCTCTCTCCATCTCTCCATCTCTCTCTCTTTCACCTCTCTCTCCTCTCCTCTCCTCTCGTCTCTCTCTCTCTCACTCTCGTCTGTCTCTCTCTCTCTCTCCTCTCTCTCTTCTCTCATCTCACTCCAACGTATGCTCTACTCATCCTCTCTCCACTCTCTCTCTCTCACTCCTCTCTCACTCTTTCTCTCTCTCTCTGTGTCTCTGTCTCTCTCTGTCAGTCTGTCTGTCTCCTCTGTCTGTCTGCTCTCTCTCCTCACTCTCGTCTCCAGTCACTCCATCATCTCACTCTCTCCTCTCCCCTTCCCTCTCTCTCCTCTCTTCTCTCTCTCTTCCCTCTCTCTCTCTAATCTCTCTCTCCTCACTTTCTCTTCTCTCTCTCTCACTCTCTCTTCTCTCTCTCTCTCTTCATCTCTCTTCTCCTCTCTTCTCTCCTTCTCCATCTCATCACACCCACTCTCTCACTCTCTCTACCTCTCTCTCCTAATCTGTCTCTGTCTCTCCACTGTCTGATCTGTCTCTCTCTGTCCTGTCTTCCTGCTCTCTCTCTCTCCTCTCCCCCACCCCCACACCCCCCCCCCCCCCCCCCCCACCCCCACCCCCCCCCCCCCCCTCTCTCATCGTGTCTCTCCAATCGTTGGTCTCTCTTCCTCTCTCCGCCTCTCTCTTCTCTCTCACATCTCTCAACTCTCTCCTCTCTCTCTCTCATCTCTCTCTTTCCTCTTTCTCTCCTCTCTCTCCCCCTCTCTCTCCTCTCTCATCTTCCTCTCATCTCTCTCTCCTTCTCCTCTCTCTCCTCCTCCATCTCTTCCCTTCTCTCTCTCTCTCTCGTCTCCTCTCTCTCTATCTCACTCTCTCTCTCTCTCTCTCCTCTCTCCTCTCTCTCTCTTCTCTCTCCTCTGCTCTCTTATTCTACTCTCTCTCTCTGTCTCAGTCTCTCTCTGCTGTCTTTCTCTTCTCTGTCTGTCGTCTGTCTGTCTGAGTCTCTCTCTCTCTCTCCTCTTCTCTCTCTCTCTCTCTCCAGTCTCTCTCTCTCTCTCTCTATCTCCTCACTCATTCTCCTTCTCCTCTCTCTCTCTCCTCCTCTCTCATCACTCTCTCTCTCTCCCTCTCTCCTCTCTCCTCACACTCTCACTCTCTTTCGTTTCTCTCCTCACACTCCTCACTTTCAAACCGGCCCTCTCTCATATTATAATTACATACATACAATGTTGCCACCAAAAAATTACAGGGATGGCTGTATAACAATTGGCTCTTTAAAATTACTAAAATACAGGTCCCCAAATGACGATGTAGAGAAAGAAGCGAATAAACAAAGAATGATAGACCAATCTGTTGCTAATAATCAAGCAGACCACATATATAAAATTAATTAATAAATGTCCACTCACAAATATACTCTAAAACACATTACTTACATACAAACTGGTGATCAAGGAAAATTCACACGCCTACATGGGGCTGGCTGATTTCTAATTCAATAATAACCCAACTTCTGATGTTCTGTAATATAGGTATGCCTGAAGAGCACTCCTACCTCCTTCCCCTGCCTCCGCCTCCTGACTCCTGCCCCTCTCCCACACTGAGTTATGATCGTATTTGCTTGGACCTCCTCCTCATTCTGCAAACACAGCAAGCTACTGAGATGTGTTGATTGGCAACATTAAACCTAGACTATCATTCACTTCCCACTTGGTGTATGTGCATCTTGGTACGCTTGTTACTTCGATATTTGATTAAAATTACAATAAACAGTGATATCACAACATGCCAGAATAACCACTGTGAGAAAATAGTGAAATACCAAGCGCTTTTGTGATTTCTCACATTATCAAGGAACTATAAAAATAAATATTAACAGGAGAAGGCACATAAAGACGAGACTACACACCTCAGCGGCCATCGAACAACACCTGACTTTATTTATGATGATTAGGAAGTTAGTCATGATCCGATAACACAGTCGTTAAGGAATTAAATTTTTCTAACGTTCTAAAATACCCTGGGGTTAAATTTTATTAATTCACTTAACTAAATCCAATTTGCACAGCCCAAAAGCAATATTCATATTAATTTCAAGGCAGGTCCAAAACGACATGGGAATTCAAAAATCATCGGCTAGGTCCGCATGTGTTTGTATTGACTGAATACCACTCCATACCACGGGCAGGATTTTGAACACCCGCGGTCAGAGAGTCTCAAAACTCACAGACTGTCGGCGTACTTATCCACAGGTGCCAGCTAGCTTCAAATCTAAGTTCGTACCAACTAGGTATATTTTCTACGCCAAATGAAGGTTACAAGACACCACAGATGTCCACAAAATGCTAGCTGGCCCAGTGGCTAACGCGACGGTCAAGGAGTTTTTGAGACAGACCGTGGAGATGCAATCGTGTCATTACGATTTTCCGTGAGTTAATACCACTCCGTTCGTATAATATATATATATATATAAAAATATCTATATAAATAAAATATATATAAATATATAAATATAACAATACAATATATATATCTAAATATATAATAATAAATATATATCCATGGCACGTATAAAAAATTCGGTCATAACCAATAAATTGATATAAATAACATAAGTACCTAACGAATTTATGTTGCCAGTTTATATAGGTAATCACAGTAATTATCTTAGAAGGGACCATTTAAAGTGTCATATTAATTGGAGATATCTGTAAGATATAAAACGGGAGGACAATGCTGGATATGGAATAACATGAATTATGCATACCAAAATTAAAGGATAGACCATGGTAATTGTCTCAGAATTTTTGCACCTGCTCTAGAATGTACATAATCTGGTAAATGCTTCTCTGAGAAAGGAGCCCATTAAAAGGGCTATCATTTTCACGAGGAAAGCATCTGTAATTTCAAAGAAGGACAGCCAAAGTTAATTCATCCCACAGGATTCTGAGGCAAACTCTGGATCAGTCCCAGAAAAATAGGCAGAAAAAGTTGGCCCAATTCCTAGGTGAGGCACTACATTTTAGATAGTCCAATGCAATCCATATAATAGCCTGAAATTTGACAATGTACAACTGTCCTCAACTAAAAACGAATCAAATTTGAAACAACCCACCACTGTTACGAATAATGAATGTTTATTCATACTTAAATAATTGCCGAATTCTACAACATTTCCTTTAAAGCCAAGAGCGACAAGAGACGATGAGACTCTTGCTTCTGACCAATTGCCGGTTATTGAGCAAGCTTGAATGTGACTGAAAATCGCGTATATTTCAGATTCCTGTGCAAGAAGTCTATACGAATACAACGGTGGTTTGTGATATCCTAACATCTAGAGTTTGCCAGTCTGTATTACATAGGATAGTTTCAACCCATTGTAACAATTAAGTAGACACCACCTACACACTGCGGGTGGAGGATTAACGTTCCCTTTATCAGAACTTCTACTAACAGTCTATCGTGAAATTCATTAAAAAAAATACATCTTTGAGTGTTTAAATAAACAATAATAATCTTATAAACTACTTGTATATTAAATCCTTTTTAGAGCATTCGGCATAAGAAAAATTCTCACTGTATGTGAGAAGTAGCACATTTCTTGCGTCTGAGTGTGTAGTCCTAGGTACTGTTCGAGTTGATAATTTTTTCTTTGCCAGTCCTAGCAATTCCAGATTCAGAAAACTTTTTAGGATACTGACTGCAGTTTTTTCATGACAATGTCCAAATATTTTCCAAATTTCTTTCTTCATTAAAATCTCCGAGCTGCACACTCTGTAAGCATGCAGAAAACAAGTAACCCAAAAATAAAAAAAAACCAAACTCATTTTAAACTCATGTCTCACACTGTTGGAATAGTAGAGTATTAAGAGCACAAATAGTGCCTTCCTATATACTGAAAACTATACTATCTGTCAACTCCGTGGAGTTATCAGCAACATCGATGTCGAATGGAAGTTTGATTTCACCTATGTTTCATCAAGAGAATTTAATGACAGGACCAAGGCGTTACATTAAAAAATGTATCCCTGAACCAAATCAATGGGGCCAAAGACCATCCCATGTCCATTCATATAATTTGAACCATTTATGCCTACAGGGTAAGATATCTTTCCCACAGCCTAGACCCTCGAACAAATTCCATATATAAGATTTACAATATGGATACAACAGATTATCCCATCACCATATCTCCGCCTTTGAGGGTGATATTCCCTTCAAGCTTCAAATTTTAAGTCAAACAATCCACAACATAATCAATTCAGTAATGGTAATTTTACCAAAAGGCAAGGAGAACTCATCTAATTTAGGGTCTTTCCAAATAAGATAGCAAGTCGGCTACAGGGACTCTCGTGGAACAACTGCCGTGACAGATCAAAACTCACTAATGTAAAACTCTTGATATATTTGCAATTTGATCAGTTAAAATTTAGCATGTTTTATGAGGGCTTCGGAAATGTTGCCTAACAAAGAGAAGTTAATTTTATAACCAACCACTATTGACTATTGCATATGATGAAGATCTTATCAGAGCTAATAATAAGTCTTGCTGGATAAACGGACATGTAGATTATAGTCAAACTGAACACATAAGTGGAGTGTCGCAGACTTCGGCCTGTATAAACAGTTTAAATGATTCCTAATTAACATTTCAGAAAGGTACTAAGCTTATTCATTAACCTGGTTCCATGGGTTCTAACTTAAGGGGAACGAAAGTACCTACTTACTTCTAATAAAATGTATGTTTTTTTTATTTTCCGTTATAATCCTAAATTTCCTATAATAATTAATCGGCATTTGCTTTACCTTCTTTCGTATGGTGAAGTCTAGAAATCATTCTATTAAATTCATGGTATGAACTATAACAAATTTTTGAGGGAAACTTCGGTACGACAGGTGTAAGCAAAGCCCATATTCCATGTTTTCGCAAATTTTAAACAATTCAGGGGATATGGACCCTTGTTTTATCCAGACTGCAAAAAGGTCTTGGCAAAATCAACATAATTAGTGTTCCCACTAGTAAGGCGTGCGACGTCTTAACACACATCCCAACACCGACAAGTTGATCAACGAACTCCTGCTTGCATGGTAAGACAAGTCACTTTGTTGCTGTGATATTGTTTACTTCCTATCACCATAACACTCAGTTTCAGTATTTCCTTATTCTCAGTCCCAACAAGTGTAATCTAATACAAGAACATGATTCGAGAGTGGTACATGTTGAAAAACCATTTGTCAGGGTCTTTCTCACTTTCAATTAATAATATTTACCTTTCACATTTAATCAGATCAATATCTTAGTAAGGACACATAGATATACCAAACCTGTTTTGTTAGAACGGTCGGAAATACCTCTCAACTGTAGGCACTGTCGTAAATGTACTAATCTTAAAGACCTTTACGGGCCTTAGTGAAGAAGAATTGAAAGAGAAAACAGCAAAGGACGAGAAAGAGAAAAGTCTAGAAAACTGGGGTTAAGATTTGGCAAGTTGGTATCCATATTAGCAAATATCGCGAACAGCGATACAAGAAGTACAAAACCACCACATGGTGAGATGAATTAAATAGTCTAGGCCCACAATTTTCCTAGTTTATTTTCTTTCTCCCTTCCATTCTTATTTTAACTTAGAAATATAAAGCCTACAGAGCGTCTTAAATAAAAAAATTAGATTTTATAACGAAAAGTGCCCTCAGTGAACACGGAATACTGAAATCATTATCCTACAAAACAGGATGATTAAATAATCGACCCCCAATCTGTATAAACATCAACAGATTATTAATGTGGTAGACTACTTGTGGCCTTTGGCCAAATGAAATGACCCTGGATACATATTTTACTAAGACTTAAAATGCTTTTGGGATCCCGTCTACAGTTCCCCCGGTGTCCTAGTGTTTCGATTTCCCACGAGGTAGAAACATTAGGCGCGTTACTTTAACACAGTTCGTCTATGTCCCTATTTCCAAATTAGAGAGCTAAGGAGTAAACTTAAGGCACAATGAATAGAGAACTTTATAACCTGAGTAGAGGCGGGTTGACAAATAGACACCAGAGAGAGATTGCATTAAAATGTGGAGAAATCAGGATGGAGTCCACAGGAGTCATGGTTGGTGGGCCCTTTGTTTTCACAATTTAATATAAACGAAATTGGAGATGCGAGGGAATAAATAGCGACATAGAAAGCAAGTTTGCAGATGGCAAAAACCAAAATAGTCGCCTAATTCGGGGCAATCTAATAAGGAACAGTAGACACTCCAGGAGGATTTGAATAGACCTGATGCAAATGGTTTAGAGAAAATGTCAGAAGCAGTGATTTTATTTAATAACATATGCAAAATTCACACATTGGACAAGAAAATAACCATGCCACATTTAAACTATAATGATGTAGTCTTAAGATTACTGAATGCAGAAAGGATTTGGGAGTTCTGGTTACCAGTAATAATCTAAAACCAAGACAATAAGAGAACAATCCTTGGCTCATATCAAGAAATATAAAATAATAGAAGTCCTCAGGTTGGTTCTTACAACACTATATATCTTTGTGTAAGAGGCCACGTTTAAGTTTATGCTGCAGGGAGTTTCTTGTCACCCGAGATATAGAATGGATTACAAATGCAATGGAAAAAAAACGTCAAAGGAGATGACAAAGTTTGATTCTCATGTATTCAGATAACTTCCTCCCGATTGTAATCCTGAGACGCCAAAAGACTTCGAACATGCGATAAATGACATGCCTAACCATGCACACTGCCCCATGGGCAGACTCATGAACACTAGTGTTTCCATCACGAACTGCAAGAAGCCCCCAATCACGAGCCTTTTCCATCCTATGGAGAGGGCGCATGGGACACGTGGGTCGTTCCCGTCAGTAACTAAAAACAACATGACATAGCCCACTCCCACAAAATGGGGCAGAAAAGCAACAGCAAGAGAACTACAGACCAATACACTAACATCCACATAACATAAAAATACTTTGAAAGGTCCTCAGAAGCAAGATCAAACCACCCATCGAGAAACCAATCAGTTTACAACAACCCAGGGCAACAATGGGTTTAGAACAGGTCTGCCTCCAAGCCCTGTCACAACTACTGAACTGGATCACACGACAAGTTCCTAAATGCACTAGAAGACAAAAAGAATGCAGAAGTAATATATACAGACTTTGAAAAGCCTTAGGACAAGTGTTGACCATGGCGTAAATAGCGCACAAAAATTACGCGCGAAAGGAATAACAGGAAAAGTCGTTACAGATGATCTCTAATTACCACCACTAACAGAACACAGAGAGTAGTCACGTCAACCGAGTAAAGTCCGATGGCAGCTACGGTGAAAAGCTCTGTTCCACAAGGCACAGTACAT
The DNA here is from genome assembly GCF_026875155.1 of Cherax quadricarinatus. Taxonomy (NCBI): domain Eukaryota; kingdom Metazoa; phylum Arthropoda; class Malacostraca; order Decapoda; family Parastacidae; genus Cherax; species Cherax quadricarinatus. Next base: position 6,340,999 of record NC_069399.1, read on the forward strand.
GCTCCCATCATTGTTCCTCATCACCTCATATCCGACATAGACAGAGGATGTCAGCCACAAGCACCGTGGTCTTCACTTTGCAGATGACACCCCGAATCCGTGCATGACAGTTTCTTCCATTCAGACAATGCAAGGCTCCAGGATGACATCACCCAAAATCTCAGTGGGCTGCAGAAAACAATATGAAGTTCAACGATGATAAATTTCAAAAAACTCAGTATATGGTAAACATGAGGAAATAAATCTTCCATCAGAGTTACAAAAACAAATCTGGCCACAAAATAGAGCGAAACACCAACGTCAAAGACTGGGAAGTGAGATATGTCCTGGAGGAATCTCACCACCTTCCAGGACCATAACAATGTATCAATCGCATCTGCTAGAAAAATGACAGGAATGGATAATGAAAACCTATCAAACTCGGGAGCCCAATGCCCATGAACACTCTTCAGGCACTTGTTCTATACTATGCTGGAATATTGTCTGCACACTAACAGCACCCATTCAAGGCAGGTGAAATTGCCCGACCTAGAAAAGTACAAGAACTTTCACGGCGCGCATAACGGAGAAAAAACACCTCACTTACTGGGGTTACGCTTGAGTTTCAAAACCAAATTCCCTGGGAACGGAGCAGAGGGAGATATACATGCTTATAAACACCTGGAAAATCCTAGAGGGACTATACCCGAATTGCACACGAAAATCCCTCAACTTACTACGCAAAGCAAAAGTACTTGGCCGACTATGCACCATCCCCCCAATGAAAAGCAGGGAGTCACTAGCCCCCCACGTTAAGAGACCATACCATAAGTGTACCAGTGGTCCCGAGACTGGAATCACTGCCATCCCAGCCCACATAACAGGGGTTATTACACCAACATACCCCTGGCAGTCTACAAGCAGCGGCACCGGACAAGCACCTAAAGTCCAGTTCCTGATCAGCGAGCCGGCGTGGCTCGTATCGTTGGTATTGCGTGCAGCCCGCAGCAACAGCCTGGAGGAATCAGGCGCTGATCCACCAGGAGGGCCTTGTCACAGACCTGGGGCCGCGGGGAGCGTTGAACCCCCGAAACTCTCTCCATGTAACTCCAGTTATAAGGATAGACTGAGGGCCCTGAATCTGTCTCTCTAGCAAGGCTTAGGATTAGGGGAGATATGACCTGAGGTGAAATAATGGAAACACAGAAATAAATCAAAGAAGAATGTCAATAGCGGTGCTGCTAAAAATATTTAGCCAAAACAAGACTACTCAGCAATGGTATTTAAGTTGGAAAAATTCAAATTTCAGTAAGGATATAGAAAGCATAGGTTTGGTATAGTAGTGGATGAGTGGAACAAACTCCCAAGTACCGTCATAGAAGCTAGATGTTGTGTATTTTTAAAAATAGTTGGATAATAATACATGAGTGGGTGTGGGTGGGGAGAGTTGGGACTGGCTAGTTCGTGCTAATAGGTCTGATGACGTATCCTTCTTAAGCGGATGCAAACCTGGACGTGGACTAGATGGGTTATTTTGTTTAAGCCTGGAGGTGGACTTGGACCTGCTCGCATGGGCCAGTAGGCATTGCTGCATTGTTTCCTAACATTCTTATTTTCTCATAGTGTAGGTGGCAATCCTGGGACAAAACCTGACCAAATTGCCCGAAATTATCTGTATAACAAGCGGCTTTCTGTATAGAGTATGTCATTGAAGTCATCAAGACCTGTATACAATGTACGTGACTGTAGAAATAAATGATATTATTATTATTATAATTATAATTATTATTATATATATTATTAATTATTATTATTTATAATTATTATTATTATTATTATATTATTATTATTAATTCACTGTGGTAAAAAGAGGAGGACTCTAAAACGTCCATTCCTAGATTTGTTTGAAACGCCGATTTGATAGAAAGTTTAGTTTACAGTCATATATGAAGGCCACCAACGTTGCTCATACCTTCACAACTATTACCAGTGTGCACATACCTTCACTACCTATTCCCACCATGAGACAAGAGTTAAATCAGTGTATTTCTTACAATGTTCCTGAGAGCTTTCAAGAGTGTACAGCCCGAGTATCTACATGAAAGAAATTAGGAAAAATTGGCATGTCCATGAAACCGCGGTATCCTAAGGAGTTCGTGGAAATCTGTGTTTATTGCTGGTAATCAGAGGAAAACTTCTCATAAACAGAGCCTAGTATAACACTTCAGACCACGAATGTGCTACTTCTCCCATAAAATGAGAATTGACCTGTCGCTACCGAATGTCCCTTAATTAGTGATTTAGTTTTTATCAAGACTTTCACCAGACATGTCATAAGCATATTGATGAAAGACTTCACCGCAACATGTAGAATTAGCGGTGAGTCTTCAGAATTGGTTGCTTAACAGCGTTGAGGTTTTGTTCAATTATGTCTTTGTTTTTATGTTTGAAGGTAACTAGTACATAGTCAAAAATCGCTGCTCTTATATGAATGTGAATAACTATGGACGTCTTGAAATTATGTGCCTCTTTGTGACTGCCCACTTTTGGATGTACGAAAATTTCCTAAGACAATTACCAGAACATCTATACAGTTTTGGTAAAAGTAATATTATTTATAAAAATCCAGCTGTTTGTCCTTCACCATAAAAAATGTATTCCCTCATTTGAACCTGCATTCTCGTGTGGCAGCAATCCTAAGATAATACAGATGATACTTACAACACTGGCAATATAAAATATTATTGTATAGTAAACTTAATTTCATACCAAAGCATAATATGACAGAAATTTTGATAATTGTCAAGGCACGTATGTTAATCCACTATTACACAACCAGCGTTTATGATAAAGTACAGACGCTATAAAACAACAAATCATAGACATCCTCCAGAGAATACATAGAAGGTCTTTTTCTGATGTATTTTTTTAGGCAAGAAGACATTATATTACTTTTGTCCAGTAAATCCTTGTAAAACTACAATAAGTTTTATAGTGCTTTAGGATTTGCAAATGATAAGAGAAACATCTAAAGAAATAACAATTAAGATGTTTATTAAACAAAGTTTGTCCTAGGAGGACAAAATCAAGTAAACTGAAATATGATATAAATTAGACGTATAAGCTCCTCCACAGTTCTCCTACGTAGTGCGCATAAACAGTAATTATACAGTTGAATACTGCTGAAGGAACATTTCATATTAGTAGTGTGAGAATGTGTGTACGTTCTCAAAGTTGCTCGTTATGTCCCCGTAAGACTGCGACTCAGACATAAATCAGATACTGTACACTACGTTCCCCTACAAAAAATCCTATCTCTTGAACAACATTCAATTAAAACAGGTCGTTTGAACAATAAGACGAATGATTCGCCGACAAATAATATAACAGCAATCACAGCATCAACAACAAGGAGACAAATAACGAGAACCCTAACTGGGGACCATCAGTCAGAGCTTTCCATGAAAGTTTGTAAAACTCCATAATACTGAGATAGGGTAAGTTCAGCATAAGCAAACCCCGCAAAGACCGTGGCGTAGATGAGTCACATAAAATTAGGTCAGAAACTGTAGCTTGGGACCTGGATTAACTTAGAGTGTCAGTACGACGACGCACAACCTTCATCAAAACGTGAAAAAATCACAAAGTCTGACTATGCTCAAGTGAACAGAGTTCTATCAGAGTTTACCACAGAAGTATTTTCGACTCACCAGCGAAATCATACTCTTACAAACAGTCTAAATAATGAACAAACAGCCAAGACAAGAGAGATCACTAGGGAGATGGGAGACATAGGTCTGATCAACCTAGGACCCGCATTAGAGAGAGCGATCAAGAGAGGACAGGTTTCCCATCCTCCAGGTGCGATCACATTGACTCCCCTGCTACACCAGACGATGCCGAGTTTCAGCCTTACGCAAACGATTGAAGATGAATGTTTCACAGATCCGACACTTAGTAAATAAGTTTTAAACAAGTAGTTGCCAGTTGAGGACAGTCACTCCACAAATTCTCAGCAGAGAGAACAGCGAAGTGTAAATGTTACATCCTACCTAATGACCCAGCTAAATCAAATTAATACAATAAAGCAATATATTTTCAAATAAGCTAATAATGAAAATATCAGCAATATAGAAGCAATATGATGATAATATACATGAAATATACATTATAAACATTGGGACTCCCATTCCGGGGCGCACGCAGCAAATGTGGGCTGGCTGTTTTTCAAATTCAATAATATTCTACCTTTTCCTCTCACGATGGATACTGTTAGCCTGGGGTACTTCCTGCCTACCTGCCTCCCTTCTCTCAACGCTTCAACTTCGACAAAGCTTTTCCAGTGATCGAGTTTGCTTCGACCTTCTCCTCTTTTCTGCCACATTGCCACTCCCTGATGATGTGTAGATTCCAATAAAGGAAAAACCGCGAACTATATTCATTATCCCTTTGTGCTGTTTTGTGCCATAATATACATATATGACTATGGAAAACAACATATGTACACATGTAAACATCCACATTTTCCCTGATGAATCTGACCAAAGCGTCTGTGCAATGAAAGTCCACTGTCCTGCAACT
>NC_069399.1:6350558-6403570 GCF_026875155.1 Cherax quadricarinatus
TCTATTTCTGCCTTGCTTACCGTGGAGTGCACTATATTTATCACTGTACATAGTGTACATATTGCTGTTATAATTGGTGAAGGATAATATAAGTCTAAACTTTTTCTACTGTGTTTATTTGCTCCCATTACACCTGGGATAACTGGCCTGTTATCCCAGGTGTAATGGGAGCAAATAAACACAGTAGAAAAAGTTTAGACTTATATTATCCTTCACCAATTATAACAGCAATATGTACACTATGTATAGTGATAAATATAGTGCACTCCACGGTAAGCAAGGCAGAAATAGAAGCCACAAGATAGCAGACCGTGCTTCAACCAGCTCTAGAGTGGGAATGACAAGGGCAGACAGGAGAGCGGTATCCACATAACCTCTGCGATTGTCAATCCCACCTTCTTATTGGCTAGAACCTGGTCACTAGTTGAACGATGGGGCCCCATCATCAACTCTTAGCAACCTGGTTCGCTGGTTGGGGGAGATAGCCTGTAAATGAGGGTGTGTCCATGCGCCGAATAAAGGTTACGTACTCTTTGCATGCCACAACTATCATTCAACTTCCCACTTGGTTGTTGTGCATCTTGTATCGCTTGTTCTCGATATTTGATTAAAATTACAATAAACAGGTGATATCACAACATGCAGAATAACCACTGTGAGAAAATAGTGAAATTCCAAGCGCTTTTGTGATTTCTCACATTATCAAGGAACTATAAAAATAAAAGATTAACAGGAAGGCACATAAAGACGAGACTACACCTCGCGGCCATCTGAACAACACCTGACTTTTTATGATGATGTAGGTAGGTAGTCAATGATCCGATAACCACAGCGTTAAGGATTTAAATTTTCTAACGTGTCTTAAATTCCTCTTAAATTTTATTAATCATAACTAAATCCAATTTGCACAGCCCAAAAGCAATATTCATATTATTTTCAAGGCAGGGCCAAAACGACATGGGTTCAAATCTTCGGCTAGTCGCAGTGTTGTTATTGACTGAATACCACTCCATACCACGGGCAGGATTTGAACCCGCGGTCAGAGAGTCTCAAAACTCCAGACTGTCGCGTTAGCCACTGGGCCAGCTAGCTTCAATAAGATTCGTCCAACTAGGTATATTTCTACGCCATAGGAAGGTTAGCATAGACACCACTGTGTCCACAAATGCTAGCTGGCCCAGTGGCTAACGCGACGGTCTGGAGTTTTGAGACTGACCGTGGGATGCAATCGTGTCATTACGAGTTCGTGAGTTAATACCACTCGTTCGTATATATATATATATATATATATATATATATATATATATATATATATATTATAATATATATATATATATATATATATATATATATATATATATACATGGCAAGTATAAAAAATTCGGTCAGACTATGATATGATATAAATAACTTTAGATACATAACGATTATGTTGCCAGTTATATAGGTATCACTGGTAATTATCTTAGAAGGGTCCATTTAAAGTGACATATTTAATGGGAGATATCTGTAAGTTATAAAACGGGAGACAGATGCTGGATATGGTATACATGATTTTGCATACCAAATATAAAGATAGACCTGGTAATTGTCTCAGGAATTTTTGCACCTCTAGGAATGTACATAGATCTGGTAATTGCTTCTCTAGAAAGGAGCCCATTAAAAAGGGCTCATTTCAAGGAAAGGCATCTGTAATTTCAAAGAAGACAGCCATAGTTATTCATCCCACAGGATTCTGAGGCAAACGCTGGTTCAGCCAAGAAAAAAGGCAGGAAAAAGTTGGCCCTAATTCCTAGGTGTGGCACTACATTTTAGATAGTCCAATGCATTCATATAAGAGCCTGATATTTGACTATGTACAACTGTCTCAACTAAAAACGAATCTAATTTGAACAACCCACCACTGTTACTGTATAATGAATGTTTATCATACTTAATAATTGCTGATTCTACAACATTCCTTTAAAGCCAAGAGAGACAAGAGACGATGACTCTTGCTTCTGACCAATTTGCCGGGTTATTGCAAGCTTGAATGTGACTGAAAATCGCGTTCGATTCCTGTGCAGAAAGTATCGAATAACGGTGTTGTGATATCCTAACATCTAGAGGTTTGCCAGTCTGTATTACATAGGATATGTTTCAACCATTGTAACCAATTCTGTAGACACCACCTACACACTGCGGGTGTGAATTCTTTATCAGAATTCTTCTAACAGTCTGCGAATTCTTAAAAAAAATACTTCTTTTGAGTATAATAATAATCTTATAAACTACTTGTATATTAAATCTTTTTAGAGCATTCGGCAGGACAGAAAAATTCTCACTGTATGGGAGAAGTATCACATTCTTGGTCTGAGGTGTTAGTCTAGGTACTGTTCTATGATAATTTTTCTTAGCTGCCTGCAATGCAGATTCCAGAAACTTTTTAGGATACTGCAGTTTTCTGACAATGTCAAATATTTTCCTAATTTCTTCATCTAAAAGCTCCGAGCTGCACACTCTGTAAGCATGCAGAAACATAGTAACAAATACACTCATTTTAACTCATGTCTCACTGTTGGAATAGTAGTGGATTAATGAGCACAAATTAGTGACCTTCCTATATACTGTAAACTTTAACTTTCTGTCAACTCAGTGTATCAGCACATCTATGCGAATGGAAGTTTAGATTTCACTACTTTCTTCAAGGTGAATTTAAATGACAGGACCAAGGCGTTAAATTAAAAATGTATCCAGGACCATATCATTTGGCCAAAGACATAATATGTCATTCATATATTTGAACCATTTAGCTCTACAGGGTAAGATATCTTTCCACAGCCTAGCCTCGAAAAATTCCATATATAGATTGTTCAATAGGGAGACAACAGATTACCCATAGCCATTCTCTGCCTTTGAGGGTGATATTTCCCTTCAAGCTCAAATTTTCAGTCAACTATACACAACATAATCATTTCAGTAATGGTAATTTTACCAAAAGGCAAGGAGAACTCATCTAATTCGTCTTCCAAATATGATAGCAAGTCGGCTACAGGGACTCTCGTGAACAACGCCGTGACATCAAAACTTACTAATGTAAAATCATGTTGATATTTTGCAATTTGTCAGTTAAATTAACATTGTTTTTTATGTGGGCTTCGGAAATGTTGCCTAACAAAGGAGTTAATATTTTTACCAACCATTTTGACAAGGCATATGATGTAGATCTTTCAGAGCTAATAATAAGTCTTGCTGGATAAACGGACTTGTAGGTTTTAGTCAAACTGAACACATAAGGGAGTGTCGCAGACTTCGCCGATAACTGCTTAATGAATTCCTAATTACCTTTCAATAAGGTTCTAAGCTATTCATTAACCTGGTTCAATGGGTTCTAATTAAGGGGAACGAAAGTACCTCTGACTTCTAATAAAATGTTTGTTTTTCCGTTATAATCTAAATTTCCATAATAATTATCGCATTTGCTTTACCTGCTTTCGTAAGGTGAAGTCTAGGATCTTTCTCTAATTCATGGTATGACTTAACAAATTTTTGAGGAAATTTCGGTTCGACAGGTGTAAGCAAAGCCCATATTCCATGTTTTCGCAAATGTTGAACATTTCAGGGGATAGGACCCTTGTTTTTCCAGACTGCAAAAAGGCTTGGCAAAATCAACATAATTAGTGTTCCCACTAGTAGGTGCGACGCTTATTAACACACATCCCAACACTCGACAGGTTGATAACGAACTCCTGGCTTGCATGGTAAGACAAGTCACTTTGTGCTGTGAGATTGTTTAGCTTCCTAGCACCTTAACATTCAGTTTTCAGTTTCATTATTCTCAGTCCCCCTACATGTGTAATCTAATACATGATCTTGTAGTTCGAGTGGTACGATGTTGAAAAACTTTTGTCAAGTCTTTCTCACTTCAATTAATAATATTTTCCTTTCATATTTAATCAGATCAATATTCTTAGTAAGGACACGATAGATTAACCAACCTGTTTTGTAGAACGAGTTGGGAAATACCTCTTCACTGAGGCACTGTCGTAAATGTACTAATTTTAAAGACGCTTTACGGGCCTTAGGAAGAAGATTTGTAAGAGAAAACAGCAAAGGAAGAGGAAGAGAAAAGTCTAGAAAACTGGGGTAAGATTTGGCAAGTGGTATCCATATTAAGCAAATATCGCGAACAAGCGATACAAGATGTAAAACAACCACATGGGGGAGTTGAATTATAGTTCTAGGCCCACAATTTTCTAGTTTTTTCTTTCTCTTCCTTTCTTTATTTAACTTAGAAATCTTAAAGCCTACAGAGCGTCTTTAAAATTAGTATTTTTACGAAAGTGCCTCAGTGAACAGGTATTACTGAAATCATTTCTACAAAACAGGTTGATTAATTTATCGTCGACCCAATCTGATAAACACAACAGATTAGTAATGTGGTTGACTTCTTGTGCCTTTGGCCAAATGATATGACCCTGGATACATTTTTACTAAGACTTAATGCTTTAGTCCCGTCTACAGTGCCCCGTGGCCTGGTGTTCGATTCCCAGCGAGGGTAGAAACATTGGGCGCGTTTCTTTACACTGTTTGTCTATGTTCCCTAGTTCCAAATTAGAGGCTAAGGAGGAAACTTAAGGCACAAGGAATAGGAGAATTTTTTTCCTGAGTAGAGGCGTGGTTGACAAATAGACACCAGAGAGTTTGCATTAATGGGGAGAAATCAGGATGGTGTTCCACAGGAGTCAGTGGTGGGCCCTTTGTTGTTCACAATTTATATAAACGAAATTGATGAGGGAATAAATAGCGACATAAGCAAGTTTGCTGATGGCACCAAAATAGGTCGCCTAATTCATTCTAATAAGGACATTAGAACACTCCAGGATGATTTGAATAGACTGGTGCAGTGTTCAGAGAAATGACAGATGCAGTTTAATAGACAAATGCAAAATTCTAAACATTGGACAAGAAAATAACTATGCCACATTTAAACTAAATGATGTAGATCTTAAGATTACTGAATGCAGAAAGGATTTGGGAGTTCTGGTTAGCAGTAATCTAAAACCAAGACAATAAGAGAACAAAATCCTTGGCTTCATAACAAGAAATATAAATAATAGAAGTCCTCAGGTTGTTCTTCAACTCTATATATCTTTGGTAAGGCCTCGTTTAGTTTATGCTGCACAGTTCTGGTCACCGTATTATAGAATGGATATAAATGCACTGGAAAACGTACAAAGGAGGATGACAAAGTTGATCTCATGTATCAGAAATCTTTCCTATGAGGATAGACTGAGGGCCCTGAATCTGGTCTCTCTAGAAAGGCGTAGGATTAGGGGAGATATGACTGAGGTGTATAGATGGAAAACAGAAATAAATCAAGAGAATGTCAATAGCGTGCTAAAAATATTTAGCCAAAACAAGACTCGCAGCAATGGTTTTAAGTTGGAAAAATTCACATTCAGGAAGGATATAGAAAAGCATTGGTTTGGTAGAATTGTGGATGAGTGGAACAAACTCCCAAGTACCGTCATAGAAGCTAAGATGTTGTGTATTTTTAAAAATAGGTTGGATAAATACATGAGTGGGTGTGGGTGGGGAGAGTTGGACTTGACTAGTTCGTGCTAATAGGTCTGATGACGTATTCCTTCCTTAAGCGGATGCAACCTGACGTGACTAGGTGGGTTATTGGTTTAAGCCTGGTGGTGACTTGGACCTGCCTCGCATGGGCCAGTAGGCATGCTGCATTGTTCCTTCTTTCTTATGTTCTCATGGTGTAGGTGGCATCCTGGGACAAAACTGACCTAATTTGCCCGAAATGATCTGTATAACAAGCGGCTTTCTGTATAGTAGTATGTCATTGATGTCAGCTAGACCTGTATACAATGTACGTGTACTTGTAGAAATAAAGATATTATTATTATTATAATTATTATTATTATTATTATTATTATTATTATTATTATTATTATTATTATTATTATTATTATTATTATTATTTAATTCACTGTGGAAAAAGAGGTGGACTCTAAACGTCCATTCCTAGATGTGTTGATACGCCGAGTTGATAGAATGTTTAAGTTTACAGTATATAGGAAGGCCACCAATGTGTGCTCATACCTTCACTACTATTCCAACCATGAGACAAGAGTTAAAATCAGTGTATTTCTTACAATGTTTCTGAGAGCTTTCAGAGTGTACAGCCCGGAGTATCTACATGAAGAAATTAGGAAAACATTTGGCAGTGTCATGAAACCGCGGTACCCTAAGGAGTTCGTGGAATCTGTGTTGCTGGTATCTAGGAAAACTTCTCATAGAACAGAGCCTAGGATAACACTTCAGACTAAGAATGTGCTACTTTTCCCATAAAATGAGAATTTACCTGTCCTACCGAATGTCCTTAATAGATTTAGTTTTTTCAAGACTTCACAGACTGTTAGAAGCATTCTGATGACTTCACCGCAACAGTGTGTTAGTGGTGTCTTCAGAATTGGTTGCATAACAGCGGTGGGTTGTTCAAATTTGATTTGTTTTTAGTTGAGGTAACTGTACATAGTCAAAAATTGGGCTCTTATATGAATATGAATAACTATGGTCGTCTTTGAAAATATGTGCCCTTTTGGTAAGTAATATCATTTATATAATATCCAGCGTTTGTCTCCCATTAAATGTATCCCTCTATTTGAACCTGCTTTCTCGTGTGCAGAAAATCCTAAGTGATACTTACATCACTGGCAATATAATTATTTTGTATGTAAACTTATTTATATCAAAGCATAATATGACAGAATTTTTTATAATTGTCATGGCACGTTTGTTAAGCCACTATTACAATATCAGCGTTTGTTATAAGTAGCGCGATATCTACAAATCATAGACATCTCCAGAGAATACTAGAAGGTCTGTTTCTGAGTTTTTGTAGCAAGTAGTCAGTATACTTGTCCAGTTATCCTTGAAAAATACAATAAGTTTTAATAGTGCTTTAGGATTGCAAATGATAGGATACTAACTAAAGAAATAAAAATTAAGTTGTTTATTAACAAAGTTGTCTAGGTGGACAAAATCAGAGTAAACGAATTTGATATAAATTAGAGTATAAGCTCCTACACAGTTCTCTCGTAGTGCATAAACAAATTATACAGTTGTATACTGCTGAAGGAACATTTCATATTAGTGTGTGAGAATGTGTGTATGTGCTCAAAGTTGCTCGTTATGTCCCCGTAAGACTCGACTCAGACTTAAACAGTGACTGACTTACGTCTACAAATAATCTATCTTCTTGACCAACAGTTCAATTAAAACAGGTCGCTTGAACAATAAGACGAATGATTCGCCGAACAATAATATAACAGCAGCACAGCATCAACAACAAGGAGACAAAATAACGACCCTAACTGGGGACCATCAGCAGATCCTCCATGAAAGTTATAAAACTCCCATAATACTGAATCTAAGTTCAGCATAAGCAAATCCCCGACTAAGACAGTGCGTAGATGCCACATAAATTAGGTCAGAAACTGTAGCTTGGGACCTGGATTAACTTAGAGTGTCAGTACGACGCACAACCTCAGCAAAACGTGAAAAATCACAAAGTCTGAACTATGCTCTGTGAACAGAGTTCTACAGAGTTACAAGAAGTATGTTTCGACTCTCCAGCGAAATCATACTCTACCAAAACAGTCTAAATAATGAACAAACAGCCAGAGACAAGAGAGATCTCTAGGGAGATGGAGAGAGGTCCTGATCAACCTAGGACCAGCAGAGGAGAGAGCGATCAAGAGAGGACAGTTTCCCATCTCAGGTGCGATCACATGACTCGCCCTGCTACTCCAGGACGATGCGAGGTTCAGCCTTACGCAAACGATTGTAGATGAATGGTTCACAGAACCGACACGTTGAGTAATAGTTAACAAAGTAGTTTGCCATTGCGGACAGTCACTCACAATTCTCAAGGAGTGAGAACAGCGAAGTGTAAATGTTACATCCTACCTAATGACATAGCTAAGTCAAATAATAATATAAAGCAAGATATTTTCAATTTAGCTAATAATGAAAATATCAGCAATATAAAGCTATATGAAAGATAATATACATGAAATATACATTATAAACATTGGGCCCCATTCAGGGGCGCAGCAGCATTTGTGGGCTGGCTGTTTTTCAAATTCTAAAATTTTCCCAAACCTTTCCCCAACAGGGTTACTTTTATCCGGGGGGTACTTCCTCCCTCCTCCCTTTCCCTTTTCTCTAACCTTCACTTCGAAAAAATTTTTTCCCCCAGTGATCGTTTTTTGCTTCGCCCCTTCTCCTCTTTTTTTTGCAACTTTTGCAAGCTCCTGATGATGTTTGATTCCAATATAAAAACCGAAACTATATTTCTTTTCCCCTTTTTGGGGCGTTTGCAAAATATATCCAAAACTGAGCTAGGGAAAACACATTGTAACACATTAAAAAACCACTTTTTTCCCAAAGACTAAAACTAGCGTCTGTGCAATGAAGTCCACTGTCTGCAACTACCGAATGAGTGAGGGGTTGGTGATCATGCATCATTGGTGGGCGGGCCCCAGTGGTTGGGGGGGTCGACTGTGTTTTTCAAGCCCCAAATTTCCCAACTTTTTCGAAAATTTGTGGATTTTTTACAAGTGTTCTTTACTTATACAATAAACCCAGTTTAAATGTTATAAACTATAATTTTTTGGAACAAATGCGTAATATCCTTTGGGAAAAGTAATTTTTCTCACAAAACAAACATTTTTTTTTAAAATTACGGGCCCAAATCCCAAACTTGTTTTTTTAAAAATCTAATTTTTTTTCCCGAGGTCTTTTAAATTTTAAGACGGGTTGTTATTTTTAAAATTTTAAGGGTCCAGAAGTAAATTGATAGCATTTTAAATTTTCATTCCTTTTGGGAAAAGGATATTGTGGATACGCCAATTTTAACGGTGCTCCCAAGTGGATCCAAACCCTCTTTTTTTTGGGGGTTTTTTTAAGGGTTGCTTTGTTAAATGAAAAAGGTATAAAAGAGAAGATTTTTTCCCATGATTTATGTTTTGTCCCCTTGCTCCCATGATTTATAAATTTATGTTCCCCTTTGCTTTTCAAAAAATGATTTACCCCTTGCTCCCAAATGATTTATGATTTAAATTGTCACCTTCCCTGCCTTTTTTTTTATGATTTATTTAAACCTTGCTGCCATGATTATGATTATTTTCACCTTCCCGTAAATATTTATGATTTAATGTCACCTGCTGCCAGGGGTTTAATGATTATGTCCCCTTTGCTGCCATGATTTAGGGGTTTATGTCACCTTGTTTCCCAAAATTTAAATGAGTTTATGTCCCCTTGCGGGCCATAAATTTATGAGTTATGTCACCTTCCCTTTTTCCATGATTTATGAGTTGGTCACCTTGCTGTCATGATTTATGATTTAGGGCCCCTTTGCTGCCATGTTTTTTAGGGTTTAAAAAGTCACCTTGCTGCCATGATTTATGATTATGTCCCCTTTGCTGTAAATGATTTATGATTAAAGTCCCCTTTCCCCTCCCATGTTTTTATGATTTTATGTCACCTTGCTGCCACGTTTTATGAGTTATTTTCCAACTTCCCTGAATTTTAAATGAGTTTTGTCACCTTGCTGCCATAAATTTAGGGAGTTAGTCACCGGGTTTCCATGATTTATGAGTTTTTTGTCCCCTTTGCTGTCATAAATTTATGAGTTATGTCACCTTCCCTGCCATGATTTTTTATTTAATGTCACCTTGCTGCCAAATTTATGATTTAAATGTCACCTTGCTGCCATGTTTTTATAAATTATGTCACCTTGCTGCCATGTTTTTATGAGTTAGGGTAAACCTTGCTGCCAGGGATTTATGAGTTTTTCCCACCTTGCTGCCATAATTTTTAAGTTATTCACCTTGCTCCCATGTTTTTATGAGTTTATGTCCCTTCTGTCATGATTTATGAGTTATTCCCCTTCCCTGTCTTGTTTTTAATGATTTGTAAACCTTTGCGTCATAATTTATGAGTTATGTAAACCTTGCTGCCATAAATTTTATAAATTTAAAAGTCGCCTTGCTGCCAGTTTTATGCGTTTTTTGTCCCTTGCTGCCATGTTTTAGATTTATTCACCTCTGCCAGGTTTTATGAGTTATTTTCACCTTCTGCCAGGTTTTATGGATTAGGTAAACTTTTTCATGATTTATGAGTTATGCCCCCCTTTTGTTTGCCATGGTTTATGAGTTATTCACCTTTCTCCCATGATTTAAAGTTTTTTTCCCCGGGGGCTGTCATGATTTATAAAGTTATGTCCCCCTTTGCTGTAATGATTTATAAATTATTCCACCTTGCGGTCGTGATTTTTTGAGTTATGTCACCTTGCTGTCATGATTTATGAGTTTGGCCCCAACTTGCTCCCCTGGATTTATTTTATGTCACCTTGCTTATGATTTTGAGGATTCACCTTCCCGTCATGTTTTAAATGATTTATGTCACCTTGCGGGTCATGATTTATAGTTATGTCCCCCTTGTTGCCATAATTTTTTTAGTTATTTCACCTTGCTGTCATTTTTTATGATTAAAGTCACCTTGTTTGGCCATGATTTATGAGTTATGTCCCCTTGCGGGCCATAAATTTATGGGGTTAATGCCCCTTTGCTGCCATTTTTTAGAGTTATGTCACCTTGTTTCCCCAATAATTTATGATTATGTCCCCTTTCTCCCAAATGTTTTTAATGATTATGTCACCTTGCTCCCAAGATTTAGGGTTTAAAGTCCCCCTTGCTGTAATGATTTATGGGGTTATGCCCACCTTGCGGTCATGTTTTTAATGATTATGCCCACCTTCCCGTCAGGGAATTTATGAGTTATGTAAAATTGCTCCCAAATGTTTTATAGTTTTCCCCCCTTGCTGCCCAAAATTTATGAGATGTAAACCTTGCGTCATTTTTATGTTTTTAGTCCCCCTTCCCGTCATGTTTTTATGATTATGTCACCTTGCTGCCATGAAATATGAGTTATGGCCCACCTTGCGCCAAATTTATGAGTTATGTCACCTTTTTGGCCAAAATTTTTATGATTTGTCCCCCTTGCTGTCAGGATTTGGGGGTTTTATGTCACCTTGCTCCCCGGGATTTGATTTTATGTCCCCTTTTGCTGTCATGATTTATGATTATTTTCCCCCTTTTGCGCCCAGGGATTTATATTTTCCCCCCTTGCTGCCATGATTTTTTGATTTTATGTCACCTTGCTGTAAAGTTTTAATGAGTTAGTCACCTTCCTGCCAAAAATTTAGATTTATGTCACCTTGTTTGCCAAAATTTATGAGTTATTCACCTTTTTTCCCAAAATTTAGAGTTATGTCACCTTGCTGTCTTTATTTTTTTATTATGTCACCTTGCTGCCATTTTAAAATTTTAAGTCCCCTTTTCTGCCATGTTTAAAAATAGTTATGTCCCCTTTGCGGCCATAAATTTTTGTTTTTTTGTCCCCTTTTCCCTGCCAAAAATTTATGATTTTAGTCCCCTTCCCTGCCATGATTTATGATTTAATTTTAAACCTTGTTTCCCCATTTTTATGAGTTTTGCCCCAACCTTCCCCTGTCATGATTTATGATTTATGTTCCCCTTTTGCTGTAATATTTATGATTTTATGTCCCCCCTTGTTTCCCCGTGATTTATGAGTTAGTCCCCTTTTCTGTCTGTTTAAAAAGGTTAGCCCCACCTTGCTGCCATAATTTTTTAGTTATGTCCCCTTGCTGCATGATTTATATTTAAATTCACCTTGCTGCCATGATTTATGATTTAGTCACCTTGCCCCATGTTTTAAATGATTTTATGCCCCTTTGCGCCATAATTTATAAAGTTATGTCCCCTTTTGGCTGCTTTTTTTTTATAAATTTATGCCCCCTTTGCGGGCCAAAGATTTTTTGAGTTATGTCCCCCTTTGCGGGCCCATGTTTTAGATTTTAGGGGGCCCCACCTTCTGCCATGATTTTGATTTTTTTTCCCACCTTGCTTCAGGGTTTTATGAGTTTTGCCCCAATTTGCTCCCAGGGTTTTATAAATTTATTCCCCTTTTGCTGCCATGATTTAGATTTTATTTTCAACTTGCTGTCATGATTTATGAGTTTTGTCCCTTGCTGCCATGTTTTTATGAGTTTTTTCACCTTGCCCCAATGATTTATGATTTATTCCCCTTGCTGTAAAGATATATGAGTTATGTCCCCTTTGGGCTGCCATGTTTTATGATTTTATTCACCTTGCGGGCCATAAATTTAAGAGTTATGCCCACCTTGCTGCCAAATTTTATGAGTTTGTACCTTGTTTCCCAAATGTTTTATAATTTTGTCCCCTTTGCTCCCCATAAATTTATAAAGTTAAGTCCCCCTTTGCGCCATGATTTATGAATTAGGTCCCCTGCTGCCAGATTTATGAGTTATGTCACCTTGCTGCCATAAAAGGTGAGTTATGTCACCTGCTGTCATGATTTATGATTTAATTCCCCTTTTTGGGCTCCCCATGTTTTTATGAGAAATTTGTCCCCTTGCTGCAGATTTATGAGTTAGGTCACCTTGCGGGCCATGTTTTAAATGATTTAAAGTCCCCCTTTTCTGCCATGATTTATAAAGTTAGGGTCAGCCTGTTTGCAATGATTTATGAGTTATGTCCCCCTTTTGCTCCCCATAATTTATGATTTTATTTTCCCCCTTGCTTCATGTTTTTAATGAGTTTCCCTTTGCGTCATGTTTTAAAATTTATGTCACCTTGCTGCCATGTTTTATGAGTTTTTGTCAACTTGCTCCCCATTTTTTAATGAAATGTCACCTTGCTGCCATTTTTATGGTTATGTCAATCTGCAGCCCGTAAATTTATAAAAAATGTCAGCCTGCGGCCATAAATTATTTATTTAGTAATTTGAGCATTTATAAAAGGGTACAAAAAAAAAAAGTAAAAAAGGGCAGCCTTTGATTTTTTGATTATTCACCTTCCAGTAGTTTTTTTTTAAGATTAATGTCACTTTTCGGGCAGTTTTTTAAATGAAAATAAAAACCCTTTACAGATTTGGATTTTGGCTTACTGACTATTTATTGGGGTCATTTGAGGGTCAGTGGAGACCTACATTAGCCAAAAAATAGCTTCTTGGGGCTTCAGAAACTTGGGGAGTAAACCCAAAACCCTTAATTTTTGGCCCTTTTTTTTTGGGCCTACTTAAATCAAACGAAAGAACCTTAGGTTAGGTAAGATTTTGCCAGGACACAGGAGAAGATTTTTCCGACGCAGGTCCGATTTAAACCGCCATTAGTTTGGGGGATGTTTTTAAAGTGAGAAAAACAAACCCAAATTTTTTTAAAATCCCCCCATTTTTTTTAACTAAAAACCCCAAACCCGCAAAGGTCCAAAATTCCCATAAAGCTTCCAAAAAAAATTGCCCAAAAACCCTAGACATTTACTAAAACCATTTTTTTCCCCTTTTTCCCTTAGTTAAAAACCCCCCGGTTTTTTCTAGGCTAAAGGGGCTCTCCATTTTGAATTTCAACGTCCCCTCCACAAAAATTTGATGGTTTTTTTTTTCCCATTTTTCCCCTCTAGAAGCATATTGCTTTGGGCCCCAACAATGTTGACGAATTTTGTTAAAAAACCCGGTATATTTTTAGGGGGGTTAAAAAAATGGAGGGGGTTTAAACCAGGGTAAGGTTGATTTTTGTGTCTCTTCCCCTGATAACAACCCAAATCTAGCAAGTTTCCGTTTCAAAAGAATTCTTTAAATTTATCCACCAGAACCCCAAATTGAAAACTGTTAAAAAATGCAAAATTTTCTAAAATTTTTTTTCACTTATTTTAACCAATTCATCAACAGACGTACAAAAAACCCAAGGGTCTTATAAATCCCAAATAAAACCAAAAAAGTTGCAGAATTTTATAAGAACTTGAATTTAAAAAAAAAATTTCGACAAAGCTTTCAGACAAATAGGGCTAAATCGAGAAATCTCAAAATTTTTTAAGGTAATATTAAATATTTATTTTTTTAAAATTTTATATGGGCCCGCCCCGATTAGGGAAAAATTGTAATAGAAAAAAAATTTGAAAAAAATTTCACCAAATTTTTGAAAAAAAAGTGTCCCAAACTTTTTATTCATTAAAAATTTTTTCAAAAGACCCCACGGGGCGACCTGCATTTAATTAAACATTCGGTAAAATTTAAATGAGCTGAAAGTCTGTCAATTTTACATATTATTATTATTATTTTCACACGGCCCATTCCCACCAAGGCAGGGTGGCTCGAAAAGGAAAAACCCTTTTTACCATCATTCACTCCATCACTGTCTTTTCCAGAATTGCTTTTTCACAAAAGTTTTTAAAACTGCAACATTTAAAACCCCCCCCCTTTAGAGGCAGACAAATGTACTTCCCCTCTCCAAAGGGCCAAATTTCCCGGCCCGCCGGGTTTTCCCCGAATCCCTTTTATAAAAGTTACTTTGCCCACACCCAACAGCAAAGTCAATATTAAAAACCATTTTTCCCCCATTCCCTCCTATCAAACACGCTCAAAAGTAGCCCGCTGGGGAAAAACCCAAACCCCCCGCAAAGCAAAACCTCCTTTACCCCCTCCCCCCCAACTTTTTTCCCCCGGCCGACCCCCACCCCGCCTTCCTTCCACTACAGACTGATACACCCCCTTTAAGTCATTCTGTTTCGCCCCCTTCTCCTACATGTCCGAACCCCCTCCAAAACCCTTCCCCCACCCTCCCGGGCAACAGTTTTTGGGAACCCGCCCCCCCTCCCCAAAATTCCAAAATACGGAATTTTTTTCATTATATTTACACCAAAACCCTTGCCCTCAGACATGACATCTCCACTGCCTCCCCTTCATCATTCATCATTCACCATTCATCAACTGCACATTCAAACACCCATGCCCTTTACTTTCCCTATAAAGTGTTGGTAAAACTATACCCCCATACATTCCCCTCTTTGCCCCCCCAAGGACAAATTTTTTTGTCTCCCCAGACTCCTAAATGCAAACCCCTCACACCCCCTTTTCCCCCTCATCAATTCTATGATTCCCCTTTACCCCCCTTTCCCTATACCCATCCGCTGACCCTTTCCCCTCCCCCAAAAACTGAATACATTCACCTCCCCCCAAAACTCTCTCCCTCCCTTTTTTTTTTTTTTATATCCAATCCCTTCAAACACCTAATTTTTTTTTCTTATCCTCATAACCTTTACTCTTTCCTGTATTTACTTTTAAATTTTCCCCTTTTTTTGCATACCCAAACCCAAAATTTATTTCCCCCAACCTCTGCAACTTCTCTTCGGGAACTCCCCAAAAGCACAGTGTCATCAGCAAAGAGCAACTGTAAAAAATCCCCTTTAAGTGGATTCTTTATCTTTTAAAATCCACGCCCTCTTCCAAGACCCTTGCAAAAAATTTAAATTCTCTTACAAACCCCCTCTATAAATATATTAAACAAAACCCCGGGACATTTACACATTTCCCTTTTCAAGGCCCCACTTTTTTCGGGGAAATTTAAACTCCCTCTCCCCCTCCAATACTCTAACTTTTAAACTCACTATCCTCCCTAAAAAATCTTCACTGCTTTCAGCAACCAAACCCCCTACAACCCTACACCTGCAACACTTTCCAAAATTTTCCCCCCAATCCCCCCTTCATACGCCTTTTCCAAACCATAAATGGCCCCCAAAAACCTCATTAAACCTTTTTTTAAATACTGTTCACTTATATTTTTTCACTGAAACAAAACCCGGGCCACACACCCCCTACCTTTCCTAAAGCCTCCCTTTTTTCATCTGCTATCCTTTCCCATCTTACTCTTAATTCTTTCAGAATAACCTTCCCTACACTTTACCAGGTATACCAACCCAAATTTTCCCCCTAAAATTTTTTTCACTCTCTTTTGTCCCCCTTTCCTTTAAACAAAAGGAAATATGCATGCTTCTTTCCCTTTCCCCAGGGACCTTACCCCCCTTTCCCTACCCTTTTTTTAAATAAATTGGGACCAAAACCCCTCCAAAACTATATCCCCACCTATTTTAAGATTTCTATCTTTTTTTTTCCCTCAAACCCGGCTGCCACCCCCTTTCATTTTTTTCTACGCCCCACGAACTTCCTGCCACTCACAACCTCTCTTCCTCCACCCTACAAGATGTCATTCCCCCCCTTTACCTATAAAAACGAAATCACCGCTTCCCTATCTTCACAAAAAATTTTAAAAATTCCTCAAAATTTCCCTTTCCCTCTTCCCAACACCCCCAAAACCCCTCCATTTAAAAACTCTCCTCTTTCCCATTTTTAACTGACCCAAAACCATTTGTTTCCCCTTTGGGTTTCCCTTTAATTGTTAATTTTCCCCTCCCCAAAAATTTTTTTTTATTTTCCAAAAAAAATTTTTCTGGGTAAAAAATCTCACCCACCCCCTCTCATTTTCTTTTCTTTTTTTTCATTGCTTTCCCCCCTCTCTCTTAACCCTCTCTTTTTCCCATATACCTTCCCTCCCCTTCATCACTTTACTTTGTAAAAAACTTCCCCATATGCTAACATATACTATACTTTCCGATAAAATTTTACTTAAGTGTACTTTTAAACCCATATAAACTTACGCACTATCGGCATGTAAGGGAAAACATTAAAAACACTAAGGTGTCCTTTTTAATCCCTTTAAATGCCATATTAATATTTTAATAATAACCCAAAACCAATAAAAATCAATCTGAGGGGCAAATTTAAAAATCGTATATTACGTTAATTTTTCAAACATTTTTATTAATTCATCTATGATATTTTTTTTTTGAAATTATATAAAAACATCCTACATAACATAAACTTAAAAAATACCCCCCTAGAGTAGAAAAAATTTTCGTAAAAAAATGAAATGCTTGGTTTTAGATGAACGTGAATCCCAAAGAAAACAAAAATGGGGTTTTTTCCCCGTTTAAAATTTTTCGCGTGTCTTCCTCTCTGATTTCCCTTTTAAGGGAGGTTTCCTTACGCTGGTGAGGGGCCCTTGGGGCTGGGAAAAATTGGGGGGAAAAGTCCCTGTTTCCCCGAATTGAGCCTGAAAAACCTTCCATTCCCCCCCCCCCCCCCCCCCCCCCCCACATCGCTGTATAATCCAAAGGGTTTTGCGCTCCCCCATGCCTTTTAATAAAAAAATAATGGGAAAAATACTCCGATTTTTTCTCTCTCGTTTTTTCGTTTTTTTTATCGTTTACCCCACTTTTTACCCTACATTAAGACTACAAAAAATTTTTAAAGGGAAAATAATGAGTGAAATTTTATTGTTTGTAAACGCTCTAAAGGGCGCTTTAAATGTCGTAGTAATTTTTACGTTGTGTGGCCCGGGTACCATACCTCCCGGTTTAGAAAGACAAAGTAAGCAAACAAATATAACATATTTATTAGAAAACGTTTTGGTCCGGGGCCTTTATCCTGGGGCCTTGGGAAATGACAAGGTCCCAGGGCCGAAACGTTTTTCTAATAAATATTTTTAGTGTTTTGCTTACGTGTCCCCTTTCTAAACCAACTTGTGGATTTATTACCAAGGTTTAAAAACCACCATACCTTTCCCACAACCTAAATTCCTACAAAATTTAAAAACTACTCACTTCTTTACCCTATATTAAAACTACACATATTTAAGGTTTCAAAAGATTTTTCTGCGTGTGTGTTTTAGTTTTTAGTGTTTTTAAAAGCGGGAGTTTTATTGATAACTAATTTATGTTTGTTTAAATTTTTTTTCCAGCATTTAAATACATTTATTAAATTTGAAAAAAAAGGGGTTCCACTTTACGGGGGAATTTTATTTTTTTAGAAAGGCAGTACCTGGAAACCCAAACCCCCATATAAAGGGGGCCCTACTGTATTTTAAAATCAATCCAAAGTGATTTACTAGAGCCCTTTGGGCCTTATGGTTTTGTTTATATCCCCTATGTTTTGAACGCTCAAAGTGAAGGGGAAACTCCAGCCTTTCATGTTTTTCGTCTCCCTCTCTCCTTGGTTGTGTCCCCCAACATGTTGTGACATGACTTTTTTCCCGTTTCTTCCTCCCCCATTTTGACTCTCCCGCCCCTTTCCCCCATGGGGCTTTCCCCCTTCTCCCTTTTTGGTTGAAATCCCAACCCAAAGAGTAAACCTTTTTCCCTGGCATGTGGGCCCCCTTTTGGCAATCTCCCATATTTTATCCACCATCATTCTGTTGCTCCTTTTTTTGGGCCCCCTGCTGTTTTTGAGGTTTTAAATCACTGCTACATCACTATCGTCCCCATTATGAAGTGTTTTCCACTATGAAATCACCCGCTACTCCTCTGACTAGTCTTCCCACATCCTCAAAACTCCATTGGCTGTTGATGAGTAGTACAACTCCTCCTACCCTTCTGTGCCCCTGTCTTTGCTCAGCATCTGATAACCAGTCATGAAGATTGCATCTGTTATCACTTCCGTAAACCTTGTCTCTGTGATTATCATGATATCTGGGAATACCTCAGTGATTCTTTCCTGCCGCTCCTCATTTTTATTTGTAATTCTATGTGCGTTGGTGAGCCATACGTTCAGTTTCCTTTCTAGAACCGTATTCTGGGGAGTGGGAGTAGTTGGTGGTGGCTGTGGGTGTGGTAGGAATGTTTGGATATTGTTGGTAGTCTGCTGGAATGGCAGTATTAGTGCTGGGGTTGTGTAAGACTGTGGGTGTGGAGTGTGGCACAGCTCTGATTATTGTAGAAGATTAAGGCATTACCCCTCTGAACAGCAGCGCTGAGTCGCTGGAACTGAAAACTAGCTGCCCTGGGATCCCTAGTTACCCTGATGAGTCTTTTACCTAGCTCCTTAAGGAACTTAGATGCACTCTTTCCCCATGAGCCAAGGGTCTCTGAGCCTATGGGAACAAACATGTAATGATGGGCAAGTTCTTCATATTTCTAGACTTTTCTAAGCGCGCTGGCCCAACTAGACAGGTCCTTCACGCAACCCACAAACAAACGAGAGCAGGTAGAAGAAATTGTAGTAATTGTGGTAGAGATAGTGGTTGTAGTAGTTGTAGTAGTAAGTAGTGCAATAGCGGCAGAGGTAGTAATAAGCAGGGAGTAGTAGCAGTCAGAGAGTGGAGTGTAAGTCAGGCAGTAGTAGTAGTAGTAGTCATAATAGTAGTAGTGGAGGTATTCTGAGGACAAGAGAACAAATAGAATAAAAAAGAGCACTGCAGTAGAGCATTATTCTACCACTATTTCGACCATTTCCTCTACCTCTTCTCGTTCTCTGGACCTGATCGCCTCTCTATCTACACACACACACACACACACCCGCTTGTTATAATAAGGTTAGGTAAGTTTTCTAACGTTTTCTTGGTACAGAATCATTAATTTTTATATATGATTGTTTTATGAGTTGTACATTAAGAGCAGGTTTTTTGCACGTTTTGATACTAATATATAAATGTTTTCATCAGCAACTAAATTTTCTAATTATGTTCAGATATTTTTTGTCATCACAGGCATTGATTCATGTGCTTTTGGTCTCTTAACTAGATTTTCTTTGGTATTTCTGTTTAGCTTATTATGTACACCTTATAGTTCATAAATGACTGGTGAAGGACGGGCATCATAACGCATTATTGTCCACAAAGATAAATATTCATAGAATAAATCTGAATTAAAATATGAAGTAAGACTTATTAATTTGGTAATTTTTGAAATATATTTAGAAAAATATTGTTTGAAAATATGTAAACAATTCTGCACTATCATCACTGTTTTGATATGAGTATTATTAAAGTTTTCAAGAAGATTAAAAATTATTACTGAAAATTTATTTTAAAAAATCTGCATCCGGCGGCCATTTTGGTTACGTTATAATTTGTTTCAGTTGTTTAGGTCCTAGTAAATATATCTGAGTAATTAGTTTGGCCACGAGGTATTTGTGCAGCAAACATACGCCACTATTTCTACAGTTTCTTACCTGCTTGATCACTTGCAGGTTCCAGTCTCTTGTTTACTATAAAATGGTCTTGATTCATAACGTATATTAGGTAATGACAGATTATTCTTTGGAATTGTAATTCATTGAAGCTAATTTTACATTATAAAATTTACATTTGATGCTCTGCGTCTCCTGCTATGCTTTTTCTTAGTTTTTTTATTACTTAGATTGTATCATATATTCCTTGAGCCTGTTTCCAGTTCCGGTCTTCTTTTCCTATATCTAATTTTCATATTACAATGTCTCTCATGGTTGAATATCAGTAACAACATCTGCAGTTTGTCCAAGTCCGGCAGTACATTCCTTGTCATTTTCGGACTTATTCTCCTCATTAATTCACCGTACCTACGGCCGGAAATATATTTTATTATCTTTATTTGCAGTTACTCCTATTTTCATTGTAAATATAAGAACATAAGAACATAAAATTGAAAGAACACTGCAGCAGGCCTACTGGCCCATGCGGGGCAGGCCCATGTCAACCCTCGGTTTAGAGCAATGGCACGCCCAGTCAGGTCACTTCCACTTAAGGAAGGAACACGGCACCTGACCCAGTGCCACCAGCTAGTACATAATTTTGAATGATTTGGTTCATAAGAACAAGGAAAACATATATACAGAAAAAAAACTGCTCTTAAAATATAAAATTGATGAGAACAATTATATTTGGGCAAATCAGCGTTGAATTTATTATTTTATAATTTTCGGAAAATAAAATTATATTAACTTTCAGCATTATTAACTATGTAATATTTTTATTTTGCTTAAAATGTTTTCAAAGAATTAATTTACATTACTTAACTATTAATATGTTAACTTACACATACATAATACGTGTTCATACACGTCCATTACTTGTAAAATGCATTATTAAAAATAACAATGGTTATAAATGACCATAATTTTTAAAGTGGTGGACCGGTAAGCCAGTGGAAGGCCTCGGTCAGATGACCAAAAGCTCCAAAGGCGGGTCATCATCTGACTAAGACCCGCGTCAGGAAACATTTGTCCTGTTTCCTGACGAACCTTACCTAACCTAACCTGCATTAATAAAGATATAAGTCAAATATGCTTAGACAATATATTTGATATAACTCACAGTTCTACTAGAGTATTTGTTATGTTGTGCCTTAAATACTTTATGTTTTAAGAGCAACATTGGTGAGGAATGAGTGAAATTTATATTATTTTCGTTGCTAATTTTTGCTTGCTTTTAACATTTTTTATTAATCATAAATGGATTTCTTCTAAATACGTAATCTACGATAGTTTATAAACATTATTTTCAGTAAGCATTTACATATTGCTATAAATCCTATTTGATTGTGACACCGTCAGAAAATTGTCAAAAAATATATTTTTTCTCTCGTTCTCTTGACCCCGATGTTTTTCATTGAAAAATGATTCATATGTTTGTTCTTTTAAGCTTTTGTTCGAGAAAAACTGAACTACCCCATGGTTGCCAGATGTTCTCCTCTCCCAGGTTAATCTAGCTTAAAATTAAACCCAAAGAAATCTAATCTTTCAGCAAGATAATAATACAATACTTTCTCGATGTAACAGTGACAAGAGAAAACACTCAATACAATTTCTTAGGATAACAGATAGTAGGTAGTAGGTTGGTAGACAGCAACCACCCAGGGAAGTACTACCGTCCTGCCAGATGACTGTGAAACAAAAACCTGTAACTGTTTTGCATGATGGTAGGATAGCTGGTTTCTTTTTCTGTCTCATAAACACGCTAGATAACAGGGATATCTTGCTACTCCTACTTACACTTTGGTCACACTTCACAGACACGCACATGCATATATATATATATATATATATATATACATACATCTAGGTTTTTCTCCTTTTTCTAAATAGCTCTTGTTCTTCTTTATTTCTTCTATTGTCCATGGGGAAGTGGAAAAGAATCTTTCCTCCGTAAGCCATGCGTGTCGTATGAGGCGACTAAAATGCCGGAGCAATGGGCTAGTAACCCCTTCTCCTGTATACATTTACTATAAAAGAGAAGAAAAAAAATTTTTTAAAAAAGGGGGATGCTTAAAAGGCGTGGATGTAGTGCGGTGCAAGAAACAATGATTGCGAGTTATGAATGAAAAAGAATTGGAGCCCCGGGCCCCTAAGCAAACAAAGCTGAGGGGGGGGGAGTTTCAGGGGGGGAAATAAATGGATTAAATTGGGTACTGAGAGTTGGGCAAAGGAAGGGGGGTACAGTAAGTTAAAGATCATTTTTGAAGGAAAAGAGAAATGAAATGTGTAAATTTAAGAATTTTGTGGATTAAAGTAAAGGGTGGATGCGAAATGGGTCATAATAAGCGGGATGCCCGGGAAGAAGGGGAAAGCAGAGGAAGAGAGAGTTTTGGGAGAATTTTTTTTAATGAATGTAAGGAGCCTTTGAACCCAAATGAGAGAGTAATTTTGGTAGGGACCTGAAAGCTAAGAGGAGAAAATTTTGAGAGGGGTTTGGGAGGAAGTTTGGGTGCCAGTGTAAATAAATGGGACCCTTTATTGAACTTTGTAAGAAAAGGGGGTTTTGTATAGGGAATACTATTTTAAAAAAAAGATAAATAAGTATACAAAATAATTGGGCGAAAGACAGTAGTTTGTTGGTTATTATTGGAAAAAAGACGTTGAGTAGACTTTAGGGTGTACATGTTTTAGAGGGCCAAGATATCAATCACTTTCATTGTAGCTACACTGAAGTAAAAGGTAAATGGGATACAAGGAAATAGAATATCAGGGGAAAAGAAGGGGAAGGGTTTTTAAAAAAAAAAGAGGGGGCAGTTAGGGGAAATAAAACAGCTTTGGGGGATAAAGGGGTAAAGAGAGCATAGGGAATGGGCAAGAGGTATGGGGTAGGATTAAAAATGTATGTTTGAGTGTTCACAAAAATTTGTGGTTACGGGAAAGGGGGTGCGGAGGGAAGAGACGTTGGGGGAAGATGAGTAAAGAGAGCAGTAAGGGAGAAAAAGTTAGCATTGAAAGTTTTACAAAGTAGAAGTGATGCAAAGAGGGAAGAGTATATGGAAAAAAAAGAGAGGTTAAGAGATGGTGAAGCAATGTAAAAAGAAGCAAATAGAGAGTGGGTGAGATGTTACAAAAAATTTTTGTTGAAAATAAAAAAATTTTTGGGAGTGAGATTAACAATTAAAAAAGCCTAGAGAACAAAGGATTTGTCATTTAAAAAATGGGAGAGGAAGTTATTAAAAAGGAGATTAGGGGTATTGGGAAGAGGGAGGGAATATTTTGAGAATTGTTAAATGGAAAAGATGGGGAACTTGATTTTGTGTATAGGAAAGGGAAAATAACATTTTTGGGGAGTGGGGAAGAGCCAGTTGTGATGGGGGGGAAGTTCGTGGGGCAGTAGTAAAATGAAAGGGGGTAAGGCACCGGGTTTGATGGGATAAAGATAGAAATTTTTAAAAGCAGGTGGGGAATATTTTTGGATGGTTGGTGCAATTATTTAATAAAGTAGGAAGAGGGGAAGGGACCTAGGGGTTGGCAGAGAGCATGCTAGTTCCTTTTTAAAAGGGAAAGGGGATAAAAGAGAGTGCAAAAAAATAAGGGGGAAAAACTGTTGAGTGTACCTGGTAAAATTATGGTAGATTATAATTGAAAGAATTAAAAGTAAGACGGAGAATAGGATAGCAAGAAAAAGGAGGCTTTTTGGAAAGGTAGGGGGTGGTGGCCAATGATTACAGTGAAACATATAAGGAACCGTATTTAGATAAGGCTAAAGAGGTCTTTTTGGGGATTTATGGATTTTGGAAAAGGGGTAGACAGGGGGAAGGGGGGCATGTGGGGAGATGTTTTTAAGTGTATGGGGTAGGAGGGAGTTACTGAAAGCAGTGAAGATTTTTTTTCGAGGATAGTGAGGCCAAATTAGGTAGAGGAAAGAGGGGAAATTTTTTCCCATAAAATAGGGCCCTTGACAAGGATTGTGTGTCACCGTGGTTGTTTTAAAAAATTTTAATGGGGTTTTAAGAGAATAAATCGAGGGGCTTGGGAAAGGCGTGAGTTAAAAGATAAAGAATCACACACAAAAGGGGAGGTTTTCCCGTGTCTTTTCTGAGACACTGGCTCTTGGGGGAATTTTTGAAGAGAATTGCAAGATTGGGGGATGAATTTGGGAGGTGTAAAAAAAAGAAAATAAAAGGGGAAACAGGAAAGATAAGGTTTGAGGATAACAAAAAAATTTGGTGATGAAGATTGAATATCAGATTGGAGGAGAGAGTAGGAGGGGGGAACGTATTCAAATTTGGGAGTGACGTGTCCCGCGGATGGGGCTATGAAAAAAAAAGGGAATCAAGAAAAGATGAGGGGAAAAAAAGGGGGGGGCCTAGGGTCTTGGGGACAAAGAACTTTTTCCTTGTAGGCAAAGGGGGGGAATGTATGAGAGTATATTTTTACCAACGCTCTTAAGGGTGAACGGGGTCATGAATGTTGCACGGGAAAGGGCGGGGCATGGAGATGTCAGTCGAGGGCAAGTGGGTGTAAAATAAAAAGCAGAAATTTCGTAGTTTGGAAGTTAGAGGAGTGCGGCATTACCAAAACGTGCCCAAGGGCTGAAAAAAGGGTTGTTAGTGGTTCGGACATGTGAGAGAAGACAAAACAAATGATTTAAAGAGTGTACAGTCTTATTGGAAAAAGGGGGAGGGGTCGGCCAGGAAAGGTTTGGGGGGGGGGGAAAAGGGAGGTTTTGTGTGCGGGGGGCTTGGACTTCCAGCGGGCATGCATGAGCGTTTTGATAGGATAAAGGGGAACAAAGGTTTTAAATATTTTACTGCTTTTGGGAGTGGAGCAAAGTAACTTTTTATGAAGGGATTCGGGGAAACCGGCAGGCCGACTTAGTCCTGAGAGGGGAATACGTGCCTGCCTCTAAGAGGG
The DNA here is from genome assembly GCF_026875155.1 of Cherax quadricarinatus. Taxonomy (NCBI): domain Eukaryota; kingdom Metazoa; phylum Arthropoda; class Malacostraca; order Decapoda; family Parastacidae; genus Cherax; species Cherax quadricarinatus. Next base: position 6,375,420 of record NC_069399.1, read on the forward strand.
GTTTAAATGTTCATTTTAAAAACGTAGTGTAAAGCCCCCTTCTGGCAAGAAGTGAGGGAGTGAATGTGGTAAAAATTTTTCTTTTTCGGCCAAACCCTGCTTTGGTGGGACGGCCATGTGATAATAAAAAAAAAAAACAGATAATTGGATATTTCTACAATTACCTTTTTTCGCTAATGAGGGAAATACTTCATTTTAATTGTTTCAGTCCTCAGTACGCTTTTACAGTTTTATTTTTGGATTGGGTTAATTAGCTTACGAAAATAAACTAAAATAATGCCAAATGTCTGTTAGGGAATAGTAGAAAAATGAAAAGGTAGAAGGAATTCCGGAGGTCCATAATTTTTTTTAATTACCCCGATTTTATTGACATATTTTCCTCTAATTTTACCCCCGTTTTTTTGCACGTTCAGAATATTTTTTCAACACTCTTACTTGGGAAGGAAAATTTTGTTTTAGGGAAAAATAACATTATTGCTCTCGAAAATAATTATTCATTTTTTCCCCGATCTTATTTATATGTCGAGTAATTTTAAATAAGACTGTAAAGCACATCAGTAAGGGCCCTGTATGTCGTACCAACGTAGTTTTTTCGAAAATCGATGAACAAATTTTGCATCCATCACTCGCAGTTTCGTTTCAAAAATTTTTTAACAAACAATATAATTTATTTAGTTTATAATCGCGCGGGGGCATAATAAATGGAGAAGGTGGGGGTATTTGGGGGGTTTGTCCTGCGTGTGACGAGAGGGAATTTGTTTGGGTAACCAAGTGGTGGGGAAAGCGTGGGATTTTTCGTGTTTTAAAACGTGGAATTCGGTTGAACAACTGCCTCTTTTATTGTAATTTTTGCTGGTCCCCCTTTAAATGGGGCCGCTTACATGTAGAAACGATGTACCATCTGTAAACAGGGCAAACTGAAGCCTTTCATAAGCGTTTCACGGGGGGACTTTCCGCTACTCCCTACTGAAAAAAGGGTTTCGTTCACTCGCATTCGTTGGTTATACTTGCGCCATCCCATAAAAATTTAAAAACCCTGTGGAAAAAAGATAGTTGAATAATTCCAAAAGCATTTCCTCGGGATTTTTTTAAAATTTTTCTTAAATTTTTCAAAAAAATTCCCTTTAAAAAAAATGCCAAATTTTGGAAAAAAAACTCCCCGGAAAAGGTTTTCTAATAAAGTTTTAGGGGGTTAGATTAAAGTGATTTTTTTAATTTGCATCGCAAACAAAAGTAAACATTTATTTAGAAAAAGAACATTATTCTTTGCCATTTAAGAAAAAGTATAAATTATTTATATGATAAGTTACTAGAATAAACTCTTTCTCATGACACGAAATCGTCATGACGCGATTGTAATAAAGTTGGTAGAATTACCGACAATATGTAAAGTAAAAGGACAGAAATGCAACTAATGTGACATTTTATTGTGGCAACGTTTCGCTCTCCAGGAGCTTTATCAAGCCATTACAAACAAACCCTCTGTGTCCATGTATTGTTTGTAATGGCTTGATAAAGCTCCTGGAGAGCGAAACGTTGCCACAATAAAATGTCACATTAGTTGCATTTCTGTCCTTTTACTTTACATGACACGATTGCAAACAAGCCACACCACGGGCGGGATAGAACGCATAGGTCTGGAGTTTTATGACTCTCCGATCGCGGGTTCTATTCCCGCCCGTGATATGGTCTGTTTCTCATATTTAACAAGTTATATCAAGTTTTTAAAAGAGTGTTTTAAGAAATATATTAAGCAAGACAGATCGGAATGACCATTAAATATTTTTTATTTTATTCAAAACAAGCAATTTTAAAGATAATTAAGATAAAGATGATAAAGATGATTAAGATAAAGATGATAAAGATGATTAAGATAAAGATGATAAAGATGATTAAGATAAAGATGATAAAGATGATTAAGATAATGATAAAGATGATTAAGATAAAGATGATAAAGATGATTAAGATAAAGATGATAAAGATGATTAAGATAAAGATGATAAAGATGATTAAGATAAAGATGATAAAGATGATTAAGATAAAGATGATAAAGATGATTAAGATAAAGATGATAAAGATGATTAAGATAAAGATGATAAAGATGATTAAGATAAAGATGATAAAGATGATTGGGTTATCACAGGTTCTCTACACATATGCTGCTATGTATGATAATCTGTGTAACTGTATTTGTGTATATCTGAATAAACTTACTTACGTCATGTTTGCCTCGAGGTTTTTAAATTTGCTATTGTTTTCCTTCTTCCAAGTTCCAAACATTCATCATTATTCCCGTTAACTCTCATAGGACATAATCGCGCACACCTTTTTTTTTTAATTAAATCTTTGATTTCTGATGCACTTTGTTTATTAGATAGTAGCCAGTAAGTTTTGCCTGTGTATTATGCATATTTAACAAGTATTCATATTAGTATCAAACTTAGCATCCTGGGATTTCCAGTAAATACAGGAGGCGAATTTCTGATAGAATTAATTATATTCGGCGAAGCCGAATATAATAAATTCCATCAGCGTGTGAAGCTCTCGCTTCACACGCTGAGGGTACGGGATCGATTCCCGGCAAGGGTAAAAACACTGGGCGTGTTCATCCGTCAGTAAAATGGGTACCTGGTTGTTAGTCGACTGGTGTGGGTCGCATCCTGGGGATAAAACTGACCTAATTTGCCCGAAATGCTCTGCATGGCAAGGGGCTTTGTGTACAGTAGTGTCATTGATGTCAGCTAGGACTGTATACCTTGTTCATGTTATTGTAGAAAATAAAGATATTATTATTATTATTATTATTATTATTATTATTATTATTATTATTATTATTATTATTATTATTATTATTATTATTATTATTATTATTATTAATGACACTTTGAATTATTTAAATTTTTATTTGCCTTTAATGTTAAATAAACTGATTTCCGTACACAAAATGGCTTCAAATCTTATGCGCTCTTACATCTTATTAATATTTTTCTTTTTCAATTTGATGCATGTAGGTGCCAGTTTACAAATTTTGAAGAATTTGAAAAAATTAGAGCTTAAAAAAAAACATTTTTTTATATAGGATAGTTAATAAGCGATTTCTAAGAAAATTGAAAATATGCGATTGAATATTTACTTTTCTTTTAATCTCACAAGTGTAATAATTACAGTAGTATCCAATCTGCAATACATTATTCAGTTACATTCTCCTTGCTTAATGGTCAATAGAAATTAGAATATTCAATGGTTTCCTTTCCATGTGATAACTTGAGAAAGCCTCTTAACACCGTCTTCAGACTTAACAAGGCATGGGATTGTTATGGGTGTGCCAGAGATTGTTATGGGTGTGCCAGAGATTGTTATGGGTGTGCCAGGGATTGTTATGGGTGTGCCAGGGATTGTTATGGGTGTGCCAGAGATTGTTATGGGTGTGCCAGGGATTGTTATGGGTGTGCCAGGGATTGTTATGGGTGTGCCAGGGATTGTTATGGGTGTGCCAGGGATTGTTATAGGTGTGCCAGGGATTGTTATGGGTGTGCCAGGGATTGTTATGGGTGTGCCAGGGATTGTTATGGGTGTGCCAGGGATTGTTATGGGTGTGCCAGGGATTGTTATGGGTGTACCAGGGATTGTTATGGGTGTGCCAGAGATTGTTATGGGTGTGCCAGGGTAATAATAATACTGACATTGCCTCTGCTGGCAGGTATAAATTATAGATAGCAGATTCACTAATGGAAAGGATAATGTCCTATGAATATAATATATATCGGTGAAAAATCTGGAAATATGCGAACATGGGTAAAGAACTTTAAATCATTATGCTACGTAAATAACAAAAAAGGCACAATACCGTGACTGGAACGATACACAAATAACCCGCACATAAAAGAGAGAAGCTTACGACGACGTTTCGGTCCGACTTGGACCATTGACAATGTCAATGGTCCAAGTCGGACCGAAACGTCGTCGTAAGCTTCTTTCTTTTATGTGCGGGTTATTTGTGTATTATGCTACGTGTAATAACTGAATAAGCTTCTTATGGTCATATTTAAACTTTTAGAGTTAATGTGTTTTGTAAAAGGGAAAAATCTTCTTAATACCAATTTTGTTAAACATTGTTATTTTAATTTTATCTGAAGAATTACTCATCTGATCCAATTAAAGCTAATACGACGTATATATTAATAGGTTACATTGTAAACTATAAGATTAGATTGTAAAGATGAATCTGTGCCAATTGATAAAGTTAATTAAAAACGTTGAAATCGTTTGATTCCTTTCAATAATTATCGCCATTTATAAACAGCGAATGCTTTGTATCTCTTGCTTTGAACTTCCAGCGTTAGTGTTCCACTCTTTTAGAGAGATTTTTATATTTGTGTGGGCTTGGCTACATATAATTAGCAGATTTAAAAAAAAAATAATGTTGGGGAATAGTACTTATTGCTACGGATCACTGAGAATATGAACTATCAAGGTGAAAAGTTAAACAAACACATGCATATAAAAAATGCTAAAAAAAAATATTTTATGAGTAATAACATCTGTATACACTTTACCTTGCTGCTCCAAACTGAAATAAAAGCTTGTATATGTCTCTGGATGTTTAAGTAACTTTTTGAACTGCACGGAAGAACTGAGGATAGAGCAAACACAAGTAACAGAAGCAGCAGAATGAGTCCAGACACTTACCTTCACTTCATTTATAAGGGACACAAGCTCCATGATTGGGTATCACCAACAGGAGGCGTGTTCAGAAACACAAAGAAATTAGCCAACCTCTCTCCTCCTTCCCTCACTACATTCCTCCCTCCCTCCCTCTCTCTCTCTCTCTCTCTCTCTCTCTCTCTCTCTCTCTCTCTCTCTCTCTCTCTTCTCTCTCTCTTCTCTCTCTCTCTCTCTCTCTCTCTCTCTCTCTCTCTCTCTCTCTCTCTCTCCCTCTCTCTCTCTCTGTTAGGTAAGTGTTTTTAAGGGGTTCCTGCCTTAGTTTAAAGGATACGAAACGTTACTTGCCATATTTCATTTGAGTGCGTCTTTATAGTTAGGAAACATACAAATAGGGAACAAGAAGAAGTTAGAGCCGTCTGTGGGCCATCAATACCATTTGGTCAAATGATTTTTTCAATCGATGTCGTTAGGCTGCATGAACATATTCCAAATTCGACCCATTCTGATCTTAGATGTGGCAATGTTCTTGACAGAGGTGCAGCCAGAATGTGGTTTCTGCTTGCGGTTCATATTGTGGAACTGAAGCTGCCTTCTTCCTGTGTACGAAGTAGACCTGAGTCAGGTACCTTGACAACATTGTCCTGGTACATAAATGAAAGGTCGCTCACATCTCCCCAATTTTTAAAGAGGTTCTTGACATAATCAGATTACCCAAAACTGGGTCCGGCGATCGATTTAAATATATATATAATTTATATATTTTAAAAATTTATATATTTATATATAATATATATATATATATATATATATATTTTATATGTCGTGCGAACAGTAAAACGGTCAATTAGCAAGAACTCTTTTAAAATTAAGTCCTTTCTAAAAATTTCTCTTATACGTTTTAAGATATTTTTTTTCTTAATGTTAAGAAAAAAATTTTAATTTTGCACCAAAAAATTTTAAAAACTTACCAAACCCAATCATAACAAGCGCAATTTATTTTAGCCTAATCCTACTAAATAGTTTTAAATTCGTTTACAATAATTTAATATAAAAAAACACAATTTTCCCAAGGTTGGTGATTCGAGTCCCCTTTCTGACAAGATCAGTGTTTGTGTATATTCCCCTGCTTTTGCGAATTTCCTTGCCACCACACACACACCCAACAACCACACATATATATTAATTATTAATATAATATATAAGATATAATAAATATATATAATAAATTTATATATATATATATATATATTATATAAAACAAAAAACACTCCCAATACCAAGGACTCAAAAACCCATGCTGCTTTGGGGTCTGCCTCATGGTGGGCAAAAAACACTGACCCCCTTAAAATTGGGCCCTACGATCCTTTAGGAGTAGTGCATCCAGCGGAAACGAATATTGTACTCCTATCCAAGGACACACGATAGTGTGGATGATTCAGGCTAATTTCATTCTTCCTCTTTGGTTACTAGACAATGAGCAGTTTTTTATATTTTTGTGCCCACGAACGAGGGGTATTGATCAATAAAACGCTATCTAGCCAAGGAGTCGAACCCCGTTTTGGCCCCTTCATGGTGAGGAAAGCGCATGACGGTTTAGCCCACTAGACAACACAACTTAACAAGGTGCATCCAGCCAAGTTGTTGTACCCACCATCAAAGGACACTCGGGGGTGGGGACGCCCCGATCAAATTTCATTCTCCCCCAGTTTGTGTACTCTAACAACAGTATATTTATATTAATAAATAACAACACTGCGACAATCAATGAGGTCACAGACCTGGGTGCTTTGGGGATTAGCGTGGACGGTTACAAAGCATGGCTTCTTCTGCAGGTTTTAAAATTGGGGTTGGAGAGTTGAAGGGGGAGGGCTTTTTCTCCAGGAGGAGATTAGGAGGGTGAAGGTCCACCTTAATGGGGGCTGGGAAGAGTGTGAGGGGGCTGGGGTTGGGTTCTACAGTGAGGTGCAGTCTGTCTCTCGCGTGAGGAGGCGTAGGTGGGAGGGGAAAAGGCACCACGAGGTCGTCCAGCACCGCTACAAGGGCGAGTGGTAACCGTAAGGGAGGAGAATCAGAATAAGGAAAGTTAAGATGAAGATCGAAGGTGGAAATCGCTTTTTGTTTTTCAGGGTGAATGTACTTCAGTGGCCAGTGAAGGTAAGGGTATATGCCCCCGCTAACAAGGTAAGCGCATTCTTTGGTTGGGGACTCTCAGTAAAGGAAAAAAAAGGGGTGAGGATAGAGTGTGCTTCCTGGGGTGGGGTTGGGGAAAAGTTAACAGGCTGGATAATATATGCCCGGTAAAGGGAACAGCCCTTATCGGGTTTATGCTGGTGGGAAAAAAATTGGGGGGGTAGGAAAAAAGCTGCTAGATAAATAGAGGTCGCTATAGATTTCATTAATCTAAGGGAGGGGGGACCAATCATATGTAGCAATTGCCAGAGGGGGTAGGGGAAAAGATGGTTGTCTGGGGAATTGGTGTAAATTGCTGGGTAGACAGTATGCAAGAACTTGCAACCCCTTCATTGACAATGGAAAACTTTCAGGCAAAAATGATATGTAGCAAGGGATGGGGTACATCTCTCTGGGGTGGGGGGGTAGCACTGCAAACTCAATTGAAAGGCCATTGGGAAATGCCCGTGATTTTAAACTGATAGAAGATAGAGGTATGGGTGTGTGGGAAACAAGCAGGTTGCAATACTAGGGGTTTGGGAAACATAAATGTAAAAAGGCATTCAGCGAAATTATAAAAAAAGACAATAGATCAGGGCACAAAAAAAGGGGGCACCAGAGGGAGGAAGGGATGCTCCCTTAAGGTTTACAATAATAGCAGGAGTGTAAAATAAGATAGATGGCTAAAATTAATTGCAAGTGCAGCTATAAATTATTCCACACTGACAGGGTCAACAGGAAGGGTGGTGGAGTAGCAATGTATGTCAGAGACAATTTAAATTGTTGTGTTAGACAAGATATAAAATTAGGAGCGTCGGCCACTGAATCTGTTTGGTTACAGCTTCTCGAGGTCCGAGAAAAACTAATTTTGGGTGTGATTTACAGGGCCCCAAATCTTGATAGGGAGTGCAGTAAACTTCTATGGGACGAAATTCATAAGGCATCTACGTACGAAAATGTTGTGCTAATGGGAGATTTCAACTATAGACAGATTGACTGGAGCAATTTGACAGGAAATTTAGAGTCAGGTGACTTTCTTGATACGATCCAGGATTGTTTTTTAAAACAGTTTGTGACAGAGCCAACTAGGGGAAATAACCTCCTTGACTTGGTTCTTGCCAGTAGGGAAACACTAATTAATAATCTTGAGGTTAATGATGAGCTTGGGGAAAGTGATCACAAATCCCTCAGTTTTAATATATCATGGAATTCACCTAATAATGGCAATCAAGTCTCCATCCCTGACTTTCGCTTGGCTGATTTCATAGGACTGAAAAATTACTTAGGTGGGCTGAACTGGAATGACCTGACTAAGGGTCAGGTAGGTGGTGATGGTTGCCGATATGAAGCTTTCCAGGGCATAGTTCTAGCTGCTCAGTCAAATTATGTTCCAAATATGGAAATCAGATCAAGCAAAAATGATCCTAAATGGATGAACAATAGATTAAAATATCTGATTGGTCAAAAGAGAGGCATATATAGGCAAATCAAAAGAGGAGAGGGGCAATTAAGAAATCAATATATTCAGTTAAAGAGAGAAATAAAAAAGGGAATTAGAAAAGCAAAAAGAGATCATGAGGTTAAAGTTGCAAGAGAATCGAAGACTAACCCAAAAGGATTCTTTCAGGTATACAGAAGTAAGATCAGGGACAAGATAGGTCCACTCAAAAGTTCCTCGGGTCAGCTCACTGACAGTGATAAGGAAATGTGTAGAATTTTTAACACATACTTCCTCTCAGTTTTTACACAGGAGGATACTAGCGATATTCCAGAAATGATAAATTATGTAGAACAGGACGATAATAAACTGTGCACGATTAGGGTCACAAGTGACATGGTCCTTAGGCAAATAGATAAATTAAAACCTAACAAATCCCCAGGCCCTGATGAACTGTATGCAAGGGGTCTAAAGGAATGTAAAGAGGAGCTTAGCAAACCTTTGGCTAATCTTTTCAACATATCACTACAAACTGGCATGGTGCCTGATAAGTGGAAAATAGCAAATGTGATACCTATTTTCAAAGCAGGTGACAGGTCCTTAGCTTCGAACTATAGACCAATAAGCCTAACCTCCATAGTGGGAAAATTTATGGAGTCAATAATTGCCGAGGCAGTTTTGTAGCCACCTTGAAAAGCATAAATTAATCAACGAATCTCAGCATGGTTTTACAAAGGGGCGTTCCTGCCTTACGAATTTATTAACTTTTTTCACTAAGGTATTTGAGGAGGTAGATCATGGTAATGAATATGATATTGTGTATATGGACTTCAGTAAGGCTTTTGACAGGGTCCCACATCAGAGACTATTGAGGAAAATTAAGGCACATGGAATAGGAGGAGAAATTTTTTCCTGGATAGAGGCATGGTTGACAAATAGGCAGCAGAGAGTTTGCATAAATGGGGAGAAATCAGAGTGGGGAAGCGTCACGAGCGGTGTTCCACAGGGGTCAGTGTTGGGCCCCCTGCTGTTCACAATCTACATAAACGACATAGATGAGGGCATAAAGTTTGCCGATGACACCAAAATAGGCCGTAGAATTCATTCTGACGAGGACATTAGAGCACTCCAGGAAGATTTGAATAGACTGATGCAGTGGTCGGAGAAGTGGCAGATGAAGTTTAATACAGACAAATGCAAAGTTCTAAATGTTGGACAGGACAATAACCATGCCACATATAAACTAAATAATGTAGATCTTAATATTACGGATTGCGGAAAATATTTAGGAGTTTTGGTTAGCAGTAATCTGAAACCAAGACAACAGTGCATAAGTGTTCGCAATAAAGCTAATAGAATCCTTGGCTTCATATCAAGAAGCATAAATAATAGGAGTCCTCAGGTTGTTCTTCAACTCTATACATCCTTGGTTAGGCCTCATTTAGATTATGCTGCACAGTTTTGGTCACTGTATTACAGAATAGATATAAATGCTCTGGAAAATGTACAAAGGAGGATGACAAAGTTGATCCCATGTATCAGAAACCTTCCCTATGAGGATAGACTAAGGGCCCTGAATCTGCACTCTCTAGAAAGACGTAGAATTAGGGGGGATATGACTGAGGTGTATAAATGGAAGACAGGAATAAATAAAGGGGATGTAAATAGTGTGCTGAAAATATCTAGCCTAGACAGGACTCGCAGCAATGGAAAAATTCAGATTCAGGAAGGATATAGGAAAGTAATGGTTTGGTAATAGAGTTGTGGATGAGTGGAACAAACTCCCAAGTACAGTGATAGAGGCCAGATCGTTGTGTAGCTTTAAAAATAGGTTGGATAAATACATGAGTGGATGTGGGTGGGTGTGAGTTGGACCTGATAGCTTGTGCTACCAGGTCGGTTGCCTTGTTCCTCCCTTAAGTCAATGTGACCTGACCTGACTGGGTTGGGTGCATTGGCTTAAGCCGGTAGGAGACTTGGACCTGCCTCGCATGGGCCAGTAGGCCTGCTGCAGTGTTCCTTCGCTCTTATGTTCTTATGTTCTTATGTCGTTTTAGTCCGCATCATGGAGAGCGAGAATCACATGACTCTAACCAAGAGAACCACCAAATCCTACAAGTATCAAGCACCCAGCAGAGCTAGGTGTTTTTCCTTGATCCGAGGACATACGGTGGTGTGGGTGTCGGTGTGTTAATTTCATTCTACTCCCCATACTAGTGACGCTAGTGCACCAAACGGGGAGTAGAATGACATTAGCTCAGAGGCACCCACGCCACCGTATGTCCTCGGATCAAGGTAAAACACCTAGCTCTGCTGGGTGCTTGATTCTTGTAAGATTTTGTGATCCTGTGCGTTAGAGCCTCATGTTATTTTCGCTCACAATGAGGCAAGTCAAAACGACGTAGGCTTGAATCCTTGACAAGTCGCAGGGTTGTTATTGATTAACTACCACTCATTCGTGAGTGTGTTAGATAGGAGTGAATGGAGACGAATCGTTTTTGGAACCTGACGATCTGTTGGAGTGTGAGCAGGGTAATATTTAGTGAAGGGATTCAGGGAAACCGGTTATTTTTATACAGCCGGACTTGAGTCCTGGAAATGGGAAGTACAATGCCCTTACTTTAAAGGAGGGGTTTGGGATATTGGCAGTTTGGAGGAATGTGTTATATATCTTTATATATGCTTCTAAACTGTTGTATCTGGGCGCCTCTGTAAAGACAGTGATTATGTGTGATTGAGGTGTGTTACAAAAAACGCGATTTCTAATAAGCATAGAGATCTCCAGTAAATACTAGAAAGGACTGCCCCTCTAGCATACAGCCTGTTACTGGGTATTTGTAACAAGTAGTCAGTATCCTGGTCCAATTATCCATTAGAATTTAGTAAGATTCAATAGTCAAACCATACCACGGGCGGGATTTGAACCCGCGGTCAGAGAGTCTCTAAACTCCAGACCGTCGCGTTAGCCACTGGACCAGCTAGCCACAATAAGACTCGTCCAACTAGGTATATTTCTACACCATAGGAAGGTTAGCATAGGCATAACTGTGACCACAAATGCAAGTTTTTACAGACGAATCTCCAGCTAGCGTGGCCGTGACGAACTCTAGCTCAAGTCCCCTCAATGCTATCAACATTTGTGGTCACAGTGGTGCCTATGCTAACCTTCCTATGGTGTAGAAATATACCTAGTTGGAGGAATCTTATTGTGGCTAGCTGGCCCAGTGGCTAACGCGACGGTCTGGAGTTTCGAGACTCTTGACCGCGGGTTCAAATCCCGCCCGTGGTATGGTTTGTTTGCAATTGTGTCATTACGATTTCCTGAGTCAGATTCAGTAGTGCTTCAGGGTTACAACTGGTAGGCTACTAACTAAAGAAATTAAAATTTAATAAGTTTATTAACAATTAAGTTGTCTAGGCGTATATTATCAAAGTAATTTAAAATGATCAAAATAATCGAAATTATCAAAATAATCGCTTCTCTCGTGTACAGTAGTATTGTGCTGAAGGCACATATCACATCTAATGGCTTTTAAGTACCGTCTGGTACATTGTTAGCATTTAATAACAAATACATGTATATACAAGTAAGTTTGTGTGTATGTGTATGTGCTCTAAGTAGTTCGCTATGTCTCAAGACTCGACTACCAGTGACTGACAAAGTCCTCACATAAACTAACTTCTTGACCAACCTGGCAATCAGAACAGCTTGCTTGAACAATAAAACGACTGATAAGCCGAATAGCAGTATAACAAGCAACAGCAACACAGAATCAGGAACAAGGAGATAATATAACGACACTAAGTAGGGACCATCTGCAGATCCTCCACAAAAGTCACGAAACTCCCAGACTACTGAATCTAAGTTCAGCATTAGAAAATCCCCGACTGTGACAGTACACAGATACCAGTACAATTTAGGTTAGAAGCTACAGCTCAGGACTTGAGTTTCTCAGAGTGTCTATGTGACACACAACCTCAGTACAACGTCGAAAATCACTAAGTCTAGGCTATGTTCTGTGAACAGAAATGCACAGAACCAACAACAAGTGACAGAGACGATCTTCCTACAAGAGCCCACAAGGGAGAGTAGTAGAGGGACCTATTGTTAGAAGCACGTCCAACAGACAAGAGGCAGCGCAGACCAGACAGACTACTCCAGGTGAGGTGTGATCACCCCCCCTGATCACGTGACTCTCCGTGGACTGCTGCTGCCTAGCAACACAGAATCCGGCAGCATAACGAGCGGAGAGAAAACACAGTAGTTAGACAATGCTGTCAGGTACTTAACACTCGAACTATGAGCACTGAATAATATATAAATGTTACATCCTACCTAATAAATATAATTAATTCAAATAATAATATAAAGCAATATATTTACGATTTAGCTATTATTGCAAATATAAGCAATATAAAATTATATGAACAGGTAATATACATTATATACATTGTGACCCATTCAGGGGTCGCAATAAGGTGAAAATGTTGAATGATGATGAAAGCATTTTATTTTTGGGGATTTTCTGTCTTATTGGGTCACCATGCCTCAGTGGGAAAAGGCCGACTTGTTGAATACATACATACACACACACACACACACACACACACAACACACACACACACACACACACACACACACATATATATATATATATATATATATATATATATATATATATACAGAGAGAGAGAGAGAGTAAAGCTAGGGATCCTTAACCTAACCTTGTCAAACCCTGTGTAAAAGAGAGAGAGAGAGGGGGAGGAGGATGGAGACAGGGAGACGTTGTAGTAAACAGGATTCGAAACCACGTCTGGGGAGTCACATTATTTCCCAAATTATGCTGTAGACCACTCAGCCACAGATGCATGAAGCTAGGCAGTGTGGTTACAAGCCATGTTTCTTCCTATCCCCGGAAACACCAGAGAGCTTCAAGCATGGTCTCAGACTATTTTATTTTCCTGTATGTTCTGATTATGCGAGGAATTTTATATTACGTGAAAGACGAGGTAGTCTTAGACACAACTCTTATAAAAATTTGTCATTTCAACAAATAATAAGAGAGACGAAGAGCACAGGCTAAGCTGAGATCTAGCTGCCCACATTGTCTATCATGCGTCGGATGACACAAGCTAAGTCACACTGCTAAAAAAAAAAAAAATATAACAGTTAAGAACCACGATAAGCAATCATGCACATTCTAGACAGAAGACCTTAATTAAAAAGAAATGACTTTGAAAAAATACGTTTATCAACGTAAGTGAAGTCAGGTCCAGTTAAATTACTACTACTACTACTACTAATAATAATAATAATAATAATAATAATAATAATATCTTTATTTACTGCAAGTACATGCACACGGTATACAGGCCTAGCTGACATCAATGGCATACTACTATGAAGATTGAGAAACTTATGCAGCATATGGGAATCTTTATTCAGGAAACGTTTCGCCACACAGTGGCTTCATCAGTCCAATACAAAGAGGAAGGCGTAAGGAGAGGAGGAGAATGAGGTAATCAGTCCCTCAACCTGGAGTCGATGTGTTCAGTCCATCAATCTTGTAGAATGTACAGCATAGGGCCGTAGACGTGGCTTATATACTGTAGTGAGGTGACGTGAAGCAGATGGAGGCGGGGTCATAGTGGTACCATCCACTAGTCGAAGTAGGTCTTCGTCCAAAGGTTGAACAAGTGTTGAAGAATTCTTTGTAACAAGACCCCATGATGCTGCCGTGTCTGACAGTTGTGATGAATGGTTTGAAAAACCGACAAGTTTGAAGATTGAGACACTTATGCAGCATATGGGAATCTTTATTCAGGAAACGTTTCGCCACACAGTGGCTTCATCAGTCCAATACAAAGAGGAAGGCGTAAGGAGAGGAGGAGAATGAGGTAATCAGTCCCTCAACCTGGAGTCGATGTGTTCAGTCCATCAATCTTGTAGAATGTACAGCATAGGGCCGTAGACGTGGCTTATATACTGTAGTGAGGTGACGTCTACGGCCCTATGCTGTACATTCTACAAGATTGATGGACTGAACACATCGACTCCAGGTTGAGGGACTGATTACCTCATTCTCCTCCTCTCCTTACGCCTTCCTCTTTGTATTGGACTGATGAAGCCACTGTGTGGCGAAACGTTTCCTGAATAAAGATTCCCATATGCTGCATAAGTTTCTCAATCTTCAACTTGTCGGTTTTTCAAACCATTCATCACAACTGTCAGACACGGCAGCATCATGGGGTCTTGTTACAAAGAATTCTTCAACACTTGTTCAACCTTTGGACGAAGACCTACTTCGACTAGTGGATGGTACCACTATGACCCCGCCTCCATCTGCTTCACGTCACCTCACTACAGTATATAAGCCACGTCTACGGCCCTATGCTGTACATTCTACAAGATTGATGGACTGAACACATCGACTCCAGGTTGAGGGACTGATTACCTCATTCTCCTCCTCTCCTTACGCCTTCCTCTTTGTATTGGACTGATGAAGCCACTGTGTGGCGAAACGTTTCCTGAATAAAGATTCCCATATGCTGCATAAGTTTCTCAATCTTCAACTTGTCGGTTTTTCAAACCATTCATCACGGCATACTACTATATAGAAATCCCTTTGTTATGCTCAGCATTTCGGGCAAATTAGGTCAGTGTCCCAGGATGCGACCCACACCAGTCGACTAACACCCAGGTACCCATTTTACTGATGGGGAACATAGACAACAGGTGGAAAGAAACACGCCCAATGTTTCTACTCTGGCTGGGAATCAAACCCAACACTTAGAATATAACAAGAAATAGGAGTGGAATTCCTTCCTTACATATATGATGGGAGCAGGAAGTCAAGTGGTTTAAAACTCGTTGAGGGTCCCTTGTCAACTCCCATCAGGTGGAGTAAAGTGGGTAGGCTGGGTAGAGAGGTAACAATTCCCGACCCTCAGTTAACAAGTATTCGCCTGTGTACACTACCACCACCATTCATTCATGCGTCCACTCATCATCATGGCCTCCCCCAGACATCGTTCCACCGCTGACCTTGCTACTGGCAAGACAGTTGTTTTGCACTCATGAAGTCTTCCTTCGTTCCCCGCTGGGGAGGGGAATTTATATTCTACAAGTGCCACCTTCTTTCTCACAATGCATCGTGTAAAAATCAAGCCTGTGAATGGTGTAATCAATGACTCCTCGAAGCTAGCTTTACCTACCGCCGTTAGAACCTGCCTGCAGGTCAAATTTGCGGCAATCTACTCTCTGAAGGACTCCTTCACTGTCGTCTGCACAGACAACACGAAACCATCTAAACTAATGGACGACTCTTCACTCAAGACCTTACAAACACGACAATTCACTATATCCCCGTCTCCATTCTTGAAGTTGAAACGTTCGGTCTTTGTGAAAAGACTGGACAATATCGTATTGGATAGCAACAGTGTATTAAAAATAACAAGTGTATTAGATAATAACAAGCGGTACAACACTGAGTCGCGGTCTCATGAGGCCAGGCATCAGTGCCAGCCATCGTAAATGATAAGTGATAAGGTGTGACCCCAAGGCAGTCAGTGAAGTGCAAATCTAGTGCCGTGACTGAAGCATTGTAAATGGGATCAAAATACAGATAGAGAAGAAATTGAAGTGGAACCAGGAGTCAGGAGTCAACGAGTTCAACGCTGCCAGCAGTATGCACTTGCCTAAACGTGGTGTTGGGGGTCGGGTCCTGCCAACTGTAAGCAAGGAGTCCTTTCTCAGTGTGAGCAAGAAATAGGATAATAACCAGCAGTAACTGGTACTTAAATCCAGAAAGCGTAATAAGTGGAGAAGGTACCATTACTAGGAAACACAGCTGGAACTATAAATTTGGGTCTGCATGATAGAGTGCTTGTAAAAGTTACTTTTCAACCACATACCAACACCTCCTCCCCTACCCCTCCCCCAAACCATCTCTCCCCCTCCCCCCTAAACCATCAATCCCCCATCCCCCTAACCATCTATCCCCCTTCCCCAAACCATCTCTCCCCCTCCACTTACCCATCACTCCCCTTCCTCCTAATCATCTCTCCCCCTTCCCCTAACCATCTCTCCCCCTCCCCCTAGCCATCTCTCCTCCTCCCCCTAACCATCTCTCCCCTTCCCCTAACCATCTCTTCCCCTCCCCCTAACCATCTCTCCCCCTTCCCCTAACCATCTCTCCCCCTCCACCTAATGATCTCTCTTCCTCCCCCTAACCATCTCTCCCCTCTCCCTAACCATCTCTTCCCCTCCCCCTAATCATCTCTCCCCCTTCTCCTAACCATCTCTCCCCTCCCCTAACCCTCCCTCCCCTCCCCCTAATCATCTCTCCCCCCTCCCCCTAACCATCTACGTCCTCGCAACTCCCCCACCCCGAACACACGAATGCACACATGAACACAAACACACACACACACACACACACACACACACACACACACACACACACACACACACACACACACACAACACACACACACACACACACACACACACCATACACACACACGCACACACACACACATATATACACACACACACACATATATACACACACACACACACACACATACATACACATACACACACATACACACACACACACACTCAACAACTACAGACCAGTGTCACTGACATGTATAGTATGCAAAGTCATGGAGAAGATTATCATGAGAAGAGTGGTGGAACACCTAGAAAGAAATGATCTCATCAACAGCAGCCAACATGGTTTCAGGGACAGGAAATCCTGTGTCACAAACCTACTGGAGTTCTATGACATGGTGACAGCAGTAAGACAAGAGAGAGAGGGGTGGGTTGATTGCATTTTCTTGGACTGCAAGAAGGCGTTTGACACAGTTCCACACAAGAGATTAGTGCAAAAACTGGAGGGCAAAGCAGGGATAACAGGGAAGGCACTACAATGGATCAGAAAATACTTGTCAGGAAGACAGCAGCGAGTCATGGTACATGGCGAGGTGTCAGAGTGGGCGCCTGTGACCAGCGGGGTCCCACAGGGGTCAGTCCTAGGACCAGTGCTGTTTCTGGTATTTGTGAACGACATGACGGAAGGAATAGAGTCCGAAGTGTCCCTGTTTGCAGATGACGTGAAGTTGATGAGAAGAATTCATTCGATCGAAGACCAGGCAGAACTACAAAGTGATCTGGACAGGCTGCAGACCTGGTCCAGCAATTGGCTCCTGGAGTTCAACCCCACCAAGTGCAAAGTCGTGAAGATTGGGGAAGGGCAAAGAAGACGGCAGACAGAGTACAGTCTGGCCAGAGACTACAAACCTCACTCAAGGAAAAAGATCTTGGAGTGAGTATAACACCAGGCACATCTCCTGAAGCGCACATCAACCAAATAATTGCTGCAGCATATGGGCACCTAGCAAACCTCAGAACAGCATTCCGACATCTTAATAAGGAATCGTTCAGGACCCTGTACACCGTGTACGATAGGCCCATATTGGAGTATGCAGCACCAGTTTGGAACTCACACCTAGCCAAGCACGTAAAGAAACTAGAGAAAGTGCAAAGGTTTGCAACAAGACTCGTCCCAGAGGTTAAGGGAAATCAACCTGACGACACAGGAGGACAGGAGAGATAGGCGGGACATGATAACGACATACAAAATACTGAGAGGAATTGACAAGGTGGACAAAGACAGGATGTTCCAGAGATTGGACACAGTAACAAGGGGACACAGTTGGAAGTTGAAGACACAGATGAATCACAGGGATGTTAGGAAGCATTTCTTCAGCCACAGAGTAGTCAGGAAGTGGAATAGTTTGGTAAGTGAAGTAGTGGAGGCAGGATCCACACATAGCTTTAAGCAGAGGTATGATTAAGCTCACGGTGAAGGGAGAGAGACCTAGTAGCGACCAGTGAAGAGCCGGGGCCAGGAGCTTGGACTCGAACCCTTCAACCTCAACTAGGTGAGTACAACAAGGTGAGTACACACACACACACACACACACACACACATACACACAGACACACACACAAACAAACAAACACACACACACACATACACACACACATGCACACACACACATACACACACACACACACACACACACACACATACATACACACACACACACAACTTTAAGACACCCCTGTCTCAAGCAGTCACTCTATCCCCCTACGTCCCTCCCCTTTAAACCCCTCCTCCCCTTGCCTTTCGATGCTATCCCTCTCTCTCCCTTTCTCTCTCTCTCTCTCTCTCTCTCCCCTCTCCTCTCTCTCTCTCTCTCTCTCTCCTCCCCTTCTCTCTCTCTCTCTACTCTCTCTCCTCTCTCTCTCCTCTCTCTTTTTCCAACACAAATACACACACATATACGCAAACACACATACTTGTCATCTCTTCCCTTTCCCCCTAACCAAAATTCCTCCCCTCTCCCCTTTACCATCTCTCCACTCCCCCTAACCATCTCTCGACCTAGCCCTAACCATCTTTTCCCCCTCCCTTAAAACCATCTCTTCCCCCCCCCCTAACCATCTCCCCCCCTCCCCTAACCATCTCTCCCCCTCCCCCTAACCATCCCCTCCCTCTCTCGCTAACCATCTCTCCCCCTCTCCCTAACCATCCCCCCCCTTCCCCTAACCATCTCTCCCCCTCTCCCTAACCATCTCTCCCCTTCCCCCTAACCATCTCTCCCCTTCCATAACCATCTCTCCGTATCCCAGAACCATCTCCCCCCCCTTCCCCTAGCCATCTCTCCCCTTTCCCTCTAACCAGCTCTCCCCCACCCCCTAACCATCTCTCCCTCTCCATCTATCCATCTCCCTCATCCCCTTAAACCATCTCTCCCCCTCCCCTAACCATCTCTCCCCCTCCCCCTAACCATCTCTCTCTCTCCCTCTAACCATCTCTCCCCCTCTCCCTAACCATCTCCCCTCCCCTAACCATCTCTCCCCCTCTCCCTAACCATCTCTCACCTTCCCCCTAGCCATCTCTTACCCTTCCCTAACCATCTCTCTCTCTCCCCTAACCATCTCTCCCTCTCCCCCTAGCCATCTCTCCCTCTCCCTCTAACCAGCTTCTCCCCTCCCCCTAACCATCTCTCCCCCCCCCCCTAACCATCTCTCCCTCTCTCTGCTAACCATCTCTCCCCCTCTCTCCTAACCATCTCTCCCCTTCCCCCTAACCATCTCTCCCCCTTCCCTAACCATCTCTCCCTATCCCCTAACCATCTCTCCCCCTTCCCCTAGCCTTCTCTCCCTCTCCCTCTAACAAGCTCTCCCCCTCCCCTAACCATCTCTCCCCCTCCCCCTAAACATCTCTCCCCATCCCACTAACCATCTCTCCCCCTCCCCTTAACGATCTCTCCCCCTCCCCCTTACCAAATCTTCTCCCCCCCCCTAATCATTCTCTCCCCTCCTCCTAACCATCTCTCCCTATCCCTTTAACCATCTCTCCCCCACCCCTAACCATCTCTCCCCTCCCTCTATCCATTTCTCATCATCCCCTTAACCATCTCTCCCCCTCCCTAACCATCTCTCCCCCCCCTCCCCCTAACCATCCTCTCTCTCTCCCTCTAACCATCTCTCCCCCTCTCCCTAACCATCTCCCCCCTCCCCTAACCATCTTCCCCCTCTCCCTAACCATCTCTCCCCTTCCCCCTAACCATCTCTTCCCCCCCCAAACCATCTCTCTCTCTCCCCTAACCACTCTCCCCCTCCCTCTAGCCATCTCTCCCTCTCCCTCTAACCAGCTATCCCCCTACCCCTCTAACCATCTCCTCCCCCACCCCTAAACATCTCTCCTCCCTCTCCCTCTAACCATCTCTCCCCATCCCCCTAACCATCTATCCCCTCCCCTAACCATCTCTCCCCCTCTCCCTAACCATCTCTCCCCCTCCCCTAACCATCTCTCCGCTCCTCTAACCATCTCTCCCCCTCCCCCTAACCATCTCTCCCCTCTCCCTTTATCCATCTCTCCCCCACCCCCTAACCATCTCTCCCTCTCCCTCTAACCATCTCTCCCCATCCCCCTAACCATCTTCCTCCTCCCCTAAACCATCTCTCCCCCTCCCCTAACCATTTCTCTCCCCCCCCTCCCCATAACCATCTCTTCCGCTCCTCTAACCATCTCTCCCCTCCTCCCTCCCCCTAACCATCTCTCCCTCTCCCTTAATCCATCTCTCCCCCCCACCCCCTAACCATCTTTCCCTCTCCCTCTAACCCTCTCTCCCCACCCCCTAACCATCATCTCCTCCCCTAACCATCTCTCCCCCCTCCCCTAACCATCTCTTCCCCTCCCCCTAACCATCTATTCCCCTCCCCTAACCATCTCTCCCCCTTCTCTAACAATCTCTCCTCATCCCCCTAACCATCTCTCCCCTCTCCCTTAAATTTATCTCCCCCACCCCATAACCATCTCTCCCCTCTCCTCTAACCATCTCTCCCCATCCCCCTAACCATCTCTCCCCCCCTCCCATAACCATCTATCTCCCTCCCCCTAACCATCTCTCCCCCTCTCCCTTTAACTATCTCTCCTCCACCCCTTAACCATCTCTCCCTCTCCTCTAACCATCTCTCCCCATCCCCCAAACCACTCTCTCACCCTCCCCTAACCATCTCTGCACTTCCCCCTAACCATCTCTCCCCCTCCACTAACCATCTCTCTCCCATCCCCCTAAACCATCTCTCCCCCCCCCCTAACCATCTCTCCCACTCCCTAACCATCTCTCCCCCTCCCCTAACCATCTCTCCCCCTCCCCCTAGCCATCTCTCCCCCTCCCCTAACCATCTCTCGCCCTCCCCTAACCATCTCTCCCCCTCCCCCTAACCATCTCTCCCCCTCCCCCTAACCATCTCTCCCTCTCCCTTAACCATCTCTCCACCACCCCCAAACCATCTCTCCCTCTCCCTCTAACCATCTCCCCCCCCCATCCCCCCCTAACATCTCTCTCCCCCTCCCTAACCATCTCTCCCCCCTCCCCCTAACTAACCTCTCCCCTCCCTTTAACGATCTCTACCCCACCTCCTAACCATCTGTTCCTCTCCCCCCAACCATCTCTCCCCCATATCCCTAAACCATCTCTCCCCCTCCCCTAACCAACTCTACCCCTCCCCATACCCATCTCTCCCCCTCCCCAAACCCTCTCTCCCCACCCCCCTAACCATCTCTCCCCCCTCCCCAACCAATCTCTCCCCCCCCCCAAAAACCATCTCCCCCCTCCCCCAACCATCTCCCCCCCTTCCCCCCTAACCATCTCCCCCCCCTCCCCAACCATCTCCCCCCACCCCCAAACCATCTCTCCCTTTTCCCTCAACCATCTCCCCCCATCCCCCTACCCCCCCCCTTTCCCCTCCTCCCCCCCCAACCCCTACCCCCCCTTCCCCCTCCACCCCCCTCCCCCCAACTCTTCCCCCTCCCCCCAAACCAACTTCCCCCCCCCCCTAACCATCTTTTCCCCCTCCCCTTTTTTCCTCTCCCCCCCAAACCCCCAAACCCATCTCTCCCCCCCCCCCAAAATCTTTTTTTCTCACCCCCCCCCCAAACCCCATCTCTCCCCCTCCCCAAACCCCATCTCCCCCCCCTTCCCCTTTAACCAAAACCTTCCCCCCTCCCCCCAAACCCATTCTCTCCCCCACCCCCTAACCATCTTCCCCTCCCCAAAAAAACCCATTCCCCCCATCCCCCAAACCATCCCCCCCCCCTTTCCCCCTCTCCCCTAAAACCCATCACCCCCCCCCCCAAAACCAATCTCTCCCCCCCTTTTTAACCATCTTTTTCCTCCCCCCCCCCCCCCCAAACTTCCCTCCCCCTTTTAAAAAACCACCCCCCCCCCACCCCCCTCCTTTCTCTCCCCTCCCCCTAACCATCCCCTTCCCCCCCCCCCTAACCATCCCTCTCCCCCCCCCCCCAAAACCATCCCCTCCCCCCCCCCAAACCCTCTCTCCCCCCACCCTTTAACCCATCTCTCCCCCCCCCCCCCCAAACCCATCTCTCCCCCCTCAAACCATCCTTCCCTTCTTCCCCAAAACCAAAAATCTCTTCCCCCTCCCCAAAAAAACCATCTTTTTTTCCCCCAAACCCCAAAAAACCATTTCCCCCTTTCTTCCTCCTAACCATTTCCCCAAAAAAACTTTTTCCCAAAAACCCTTTAAAAAAAACTTTCTCTCCGGGGGGCCCTCCCCCTTTCCCGTTTCCCCTTCTCCAAAACCCTTTATCCCCCTCCGCAAAGCCATCCCTCCCCATCCCCCAAACCCAATCTCCTTCCCCCAAAAAGATTTCCCCCCCTCCCCAAAAACCATCTTTCCCAAACCCCAAACCCTCTTTTTCCCCATCCCCCAAACCCCCCTTCCCCCCCCCTAAAAATTTTCCCCCCTTTCCCCTCCCCAAACCCCCCCTCCAAAAAACCATCCTTTTCTCCCCCCCCCCCTCCCCCAATCTCTCCCATCCCCAAACCCAACCTCTCCCACCCCTAAACCACCCTCTTCCCTCTCCCTCTAAAAATCCTCCCCCCTCCTCTAGCCATCTTTTCCCCCCCCCCGAAATTTTTTCTCTTCTCCCCCCCTAAACCTCCCCCTCCCCCAAAACCATCCTCCCTCTCCCTTTAACCAAATCTCTCCCCCCCCAAAACCCTTTCTCCCCCTCTCCCCAAACCCAATCTCTCCCCCATCCCCCAAAACCATCTTTTTTTCCCCCCCCAAAAACCCAAACCCAAACCCCCCTTCCCCTCAAAACCATCTCTCCCTCCCCTTTAAAAACCTCCCCTTCCCCCCAACCCCCTAACCATCTCTCCCTTCCCTGAAAACCATCTTTTTACATCCCCCTAACCTTTCCCCCTCCCCCTCCCCCAAACCTTTCTTGCCCCCCCCCCTAACAATCCCCCCTCCCCCCTTTTTAACCATCTCTCCCCCCCCCCCCTACCCAATCCTCCCTCTCCCTTAACCATCTCCCCCCCAATCCCCCAAACCATCCCCCATCCCCCAAACCCAAATTCTCCCCTCTCACAAACCCATCTCTCCTGTGAACGCGTTTAAATTGGTTTTTTCCCTTCAAGTGGGGAGTAAAGGGATACACACGGGTTTTTTTCTTTCCCTTTTTGGGCAAATATAGGGGTGGGTACACAGGTTTTTTTTTGTTGTGCCCAGGGCCCCGGGGAAGGGGCCATGCCCACAGAGGAGAGAGCTAGTGGGCCTTTCTGTTTTGCTGCTTGGCCATTTTGGAGTGAGTGAGAGAGTGTGGGCAGAGTTCCCACTCATTTTTGGGCGGCCCAGGGGCAGCACTTAAATGCCGCAAAATTTTTAACAAACTGGCAGACGATAGGCTGATGTGCAGGCATACAGGCGTCTACAAAAACGCTGGGGCCACCTACCTCGCGCCGCCCCGACGCGACTTTTTCTGGTGGTAAAAAAAATTTCATCTTTTTTCTCGTAGGAACAGGGCACAGAACACAAAATAAAAAACATATATATACATATGGACATGGAAAAAAAAATTCCTACGGGGAGGGAAGAAAAAAATATGTGGGGTGTGCTAAACATCGTGGTCATAGGCAGTTAGCGTCGATGGGCATCACTGCACTCCTTCCTGCGTCTGGACAACTACTGCAACACAGGAGACATCGCTGTGGGTGAGCTGCGATGTAACAGGTTACTGTCTCCTCTGGAACGGTGAAGCAGTCATCGTATTAGTCGCTGCAGGTTTTCACTCAACCTGGGGCACGACATGCTGGTGCCCTCGAGTGAGGCGTCGTCAAAACTTGGCAACTCGGCAGGACTTCTGGCAAGCGACTCAGGAGGTCACTTCTCGACTGGTACTGTCGCTGGGCTGTCACTGCCGGCGAGTGTAGAGCGAGTCGTGGCAGAGACGACTGGGCGAAACATCTGGTAGTCGTAACATCATACACCAGACTGCAGTGAGCGAGCTAGCAGTCAAAGTGACATCATCTTTGTGTAGGCTGTTCACTGAAGTTTGTGACACGAGGCTGATACAGCGCCTGCCGACAGGGCTAACTGCGGCTTGACGAGTGTCATTCTCTGATTGATTGATTGATATATTCTAGGTAAAACCCCATGAAGGGGTGAGTGGGGAAGTGGGGATAGAGGAAGAGTAGGTTGGTTAGAGAAAGGTTTTTTGTATGAGGGAAAGAACCAGGGCTTAAACCAGTAGCTGAGCTGATGGTGATTCAGGAGGTCGTGTGCATCTTCGAGAATGGGGGGGACGGGGGGGACAAAGCGTGGATCGCAGGTACATGGGCAATATTAAAGGTCCATACCTGTGAATTACAGGTTAGTGAGTCAAGATTTTAGCAGGGTTATTTGTATAAAGGAATTGAGTCAGGAGCTAGTAGAGAGTAGAAGAGGTTGTGTGTGTTTGCGGGTCTGCGTATTTCGTCGTCTAAGTTTGAGGTCCAGTAGTCATGTCCGGTCTCTAGTGTGTCTATTTGTTTGTCACTAAGCAGTTTCCAGTACACGTTTAGAGCAGGGATGCTCGCACGGACGTGGATGGACTCACTTGTGAGGAATTCATCTCAGCGGGTTTTGAGCACCCAGCGTAAGGCTTTGTTCTGGATGTGTTGTAGTTTTAGTCGGTTTGTCACAGCGGCTAGGGAGAGGGCTAGTGGGCAATAAGTTATTAGTGGACGAATGAGGGCTTTGTATAGATGTAGTTTCATGCCATAGTTTGGATAGCCTCGATAGGGCCTTGGATGCAATGGCGTGCTTCTGGTAGATTTGTTTGTGTATTCGCAGGTTATGGTCTAGATTAACTCCTAAGACGTTGGATGTCCGCGAGACAGGGATGTTTGTGTGGGTATCAGCTATCCTGAGTACTACTGGAGGAGGTGGTTCGCGTTTCCTGTAGTGAAAGTAGGTGATTTTGTATTTTGCAGGGTTGGTTTTAATTATCCATTTTTGTTCCCAGTGTGTAATCTGGTCTACTTCGACTTGTGTTCTGCGGGCTAGTGTGGTTATTTGTCTGTGGGTGGTGAGTTGGGTGATGTCATCTGCATATGCAAGTGTGATGGTGGAGTCAAAGGCTGGTGTTGGGATGTCATTGGTGTAGAGGATGTAGAGGGTGGGTGTAAAGACTGAACCCTTTTGAACTCCAGCATGTAGTGGGAAGTACTGAGAAAAGCATCCTTGGAACTTTATCCTCATAGTTCTACCATCTAAGAAGTTACAGAGTAGTTTGCAGATAGTCCGAGGGAGGTCGAAGTTGGAACATAGCTTAAACTTTAAGCCGTTGTGCCACACTGTGTCAAAGGCTTTCTCAACATCTTTGGCTACTAGGGCTGTCATTCTCTCGGCAGTTGGAGTTATAGCAGAGGTTAGTCTAAGCGTCTCCAGACTTGTTTCTCTACATATAACTGCACTCTGAAGGTCTGGAGGTGAAGTGAAACAAATCTCGATGGGAATCGTAGCAGGTACGATTCAGCAGAACATCACGAGCAACGAGCATAAGAGCTTTCTGTACAAAGGGCTCGGGGCTCAGGCTGAGTAATGTCAGCTGTCAAACGTGCTGGTCACACCGGGTGACTTAACACAGTGGTGCTACACAGGGGCCTGGCCACAGACCACACTGGACACACGCAAAACTTTACACACACCCGGGTACATGCGGTAGTACATGGATTAACTAGCAAATGATGTTTTCTGTGCAAAAAACTGACACTAAGCCATACACTAACATGTGAGAACACTGACTGAGAGGAATTAATTAACACACTACATATATCTTCTCTCAATCTTCTCAACAGTACTGAAATATTTACTGAAACACTCGATGTGACATCATGTGATGTCAGGCGTGACGTCGCGAGGTGACGTCAGCAGCACTGTGACGTCAGCAGACATCTGGAGGTGACGTCAGCAGACATCGTGACGTCATAAAGTCGGGCAGCATCGTCGGTGACGTCAATGTGATGCAGGAAGCAGATCACAACATGTGGACTGGGCCATCTGGCTTGGTAACCCACGTGGCTTGTAGATCCACGTGACATAGCCTACGCCCCACGTGGCGTCGTGATCTACATGGCACGCTGATCCACGTGGCTTGCTGATCCACGTGGCTTGCTGATCTACATGGCTTGCTGATCCGCATGGCTTGCTGATCCACATGGCTTGCTGATCCACGTGGCTTGCTGATCCACGTGGCTTGCTGATCCACGTGGCATACTGATCCATGTGGCTTGCTGATCTATGTGGCATGCTGATCCACATGGCTTGCTGATCTACATGGCTTGCTGATCTGCATGGCTTGCTGATCAACATGGCTTGCTGATCCATGTGGCTTGCTGATCTATGTGGCATGCTGATCCATGTAGGTTCGAGTGGCCTCGGGCACTCGGATACACAGCTCTGACAATGAATTCACATGGTAAACAGCAGAAAAACACAGCAGACGGAGTGATGGCATGGTGGTGTATGGTAGGCTGGTGATGTGTGAGTGTACAGCAGGGCGAGCGTGAGCGAGGCAAGGAACGGCCACTTCCTCCCCTTCTCTCACAAACACTGAGACACGCACACTGGACACAGAAATCACCACAAAACTCACCTCTGGCTTGCTGAAATAGCTGTGCTGAGCTGAACAACAACAGTAACATACAAGTGATGCTGAACACGTGACTTGAGAAACAGCGTGGGGCGCTGCAGCGTGGGGTCACTTACACTTACAATTCTCGTAGAAATTCGGTAAATTTCGGCTAGATCCTGCTTGTACCTGTTTCTGGATGCTCAAACGTGCAGACACGACATCAGGGTAACTCTTTGAGAGACGGATGCTTGTTGTATAGGGTGATAAAGTGAAGATGACTTCATCCCTTCCTTCCTCTCTCCGACCAAACACAACTGCTGCGACCACCGCTGCTACCAATGCGAATGCGATTAATTGGTATTTCTGCAAGCGGGGAGTAAATGATAAACGTCTTCAGAGGCTTTTTGACTTGCTTTCCAAATGTAGTGGTGGTTAAACAGGTTTGTGTGTTCTGCCCATGGCCCAGGTAGGGCCATGCCCACAAGAGGAGAGAGCTTGCTGCTTGGCCGCTGAGTGAGAGAGTGTGGGCCCAGCATCCCAATCACTTTGGGCTGGCCCAGAGGGCAGCACTTATATGCTGCGAAATATGAACTAAGCTGGCAGACAGCATAGGCTGTCTGTGCAGACAGTACAGGCTGTCTACACTCCCTCTCCCTCTAAGCGTCTCTCCCCCTCCCCCTAACCATCTCTCCCTCTCCCTCTAACCATCTCTCCCCCACCCCTAAAAATCACTCCCCCTCCCCTAACCATCTCTCCCTCTCCCTCTATCCATCGCTCCCCCTCCCCCTAGCCA
This sequence comes from Cherax quadricarinatus, assembly GCF_026875155.1. Lineage (NCBI taxonomy): Eukaryota > Metazoa > Arthropoda > Malacostraca > Decapoda > Parastacidae > Cherax > Cherax quadricarinatus. The sequence goes on from NC_069399.1 coordinate 6,402,994, forward strand.
TCTCTCCCCCTCCCCTAACCATCTCTCTCCCTCTCCCTCTAACCATCTCTCCCCCTTCCATAACCATCTCTCCCTCTCCCTCTAACCATCTCTCCCTCTCCCCCTAATATCTCTCCCTCTCCCTCTAATCATCTCTTCCCCTCCCCCTAACCATCTCTCCCTCTCCCTCTAACCATCTCTCCCCCACACCTAAAAATCACTCCCCCTCCCCTAACCATCTCTCCCTCTCCCTCTATCCATCACTCCCCTCCCCCTAGCCATCTCTCCCCCTCCCCCTAACCATCTCTCCCTCTCCTCTAACCATCTCTCACCCTCCCATAACCATCTCTCGCTCTCCCTCTAACCATCTCTCCCTCTCCCCCAATCATCTCTCCCTCCCCTAACCATCTCTCCCCCTCCCTCTAACCATCTCTCCCCCTCCCCTTAACCACCAGTTCCAATCCCCTTACCATCTCTTCCCCTCCCCTAGCCCTCTCTCCCATCCCCCTAACCATCTCTCCCCCTCCCCTAACAATCTCTCCCCTTCCCCCAACCATTCTCCCCCCCACTAACCATTCCCCCCTTCCCTAACCTCTCT
>NC_069399.1:6404070-6414070 GCF_026875155.1 Cherax quadricarinatus
GAACTTTTTTTTTTGGTGAAACCCTTTTTGCCTTAAAAAGAGGAGGGAGGAATTCGGCCAATTGCAGAGGCAATCTTTTACGCCGCCTCGTATCCAAAGCTGCTGTCCGAAATATTCGTGCACAGGCAGCCATGATGCTTCAACCAAACCAGCTTGGTTTTGGGGGTCTCTAAAGGGAAAGGGGAAGCAGCGGTTCATGCAAAAAGGGGCGTATATCAACAACCTGCCTGAGGACAATGCAGTAGTAAAATTAGATTTCAAGAATGAGTTCAAATCTCCTAAAAAAGAGACGTGGTATTAGCAGCAGTACAAGAACATTTCCCTGGTCTTTTCCCTTTTGTTTCAGCTGGGCATAGCAAGGAATCAATGCTTCTCTTTGGAGAGCATGAAATACATCATCGGAGGGTGTCCAACAAGGAGATCCTCTTGCAACCTTTCTCTTCTGTATAGCAGTTGGGGAAAATTCACAGTCAGCCCGACCAGCGAGCTAAATCTGGTTCCTAGATGATGGCACACTAGCAGGAACAAAGGAGTCCCTCCTACATAACCTTACACAGGTAATGACACGGGGACAGGAAATGGGTCTCGTCCTGAATCCATCCAAATGTGAAATCATCTCAGTCAGTCAACAAGTGATAAATGCAGTGAGATCAAAACTACCAGAAGCAGCAGTCATTGCCCCCACAAATAGTGTCTTGCTAGGAGCACCTCTGGGAAGCAATGCCATTGACACAATTGTAAGGAAGAAATTGGAAGAGTTAAGGAGAATGGAACAACGAATAGGCAGTCTGGACACCCACGATGCCTTGTACCTTCTCACAAAGTGCTTGAGTCTGCCCAGGTTGACATATTTCCTAAGATGTGCACCTTCATATGGTAACCCTATACTGCACGAATATGACAGTATTCTGAGGCAGATTTTTACGAAAGTACTTAACCTTACTCTAGACGACGGGCAGTGGAACCAAGCAACACTTCCAGTCAGACTAGGAGGCATTGGTGTCCGCAAGTCATCACAGATTGGCTTTTCCCTCCTTTTCTGTCCTCGTGTATTGAATCCAGAGAGCTTGTAGCAGCGATTCTCCCTGAACATCTTAGGGACAAGATTGGAGTCCAGGCCCAAAAATTCATTGACGGAGCAATGATCTCGGATAATCTAACGGGCTCTGAAACCAGACCTGCCCCCCCAACAACTACAAACAGTCGCACTGGGATGGTCAGTAGTGGAAAATATACCCTCAACAATGCTTCGGGAGTGTGTCAGGGAAGGTAGAGCCGCCTCCTGGCAGTGAGAGCCCCTCATGCTGGGGACTTTCTGTTAGCTGTTCCCAAATCCAGCCTTGGCACACGCCTCGACCCACAGACCATCCGCATAGGTGTTGCCCTTCGACTTGCCGCCCCTATTCCCCGCCGAACACAGGTGTATTTGTGGCGTGAAGCGCGGGACCGATTCGGGTACCATGGTCTAGTGTGCCGTAAATCCGAGGGAAAGATTGCAAGACATGAGGAGGTTAATAACATTTATGGGGAGGAGCCTCACAAAAGCTGGATGCACAGCAGTAAGGGAGCCACCCCAACTTGCAGATCTGATGGCAGCCAGAAGCGTCCCGATGGTATCACCCTTCAAGCCTGGACAGAGGGAAGCAGGTGGTGTGGGACTATACTTGTGCATCTACCCTTTGGGTGATACCTTCTCCAATACACCAAGGAGGAAGGAGGGGCAGTGCCAGCTTCAGGGAGTCCCAAAAGTCTAGAAAATATGGAGAATTTGCCCATCATTATATGTTTGTTACCATAGGCTCAGAGACCCTTGGCTCATGGGGAAAGAGTGCATCTAAATTCCTTAAGGAGCTGGGAAAAAGACTCATCAGGGTAACTAGGGATCCCAGGGCAGCTAGTTTTCTGTTCCAGCGGCTCAGTGCGGCTGTTCAAAGGGGTAATGCCTGCTGTATTTTGGGCACACGCCCCAGCTCTGAGGAGCTGGATGAGATTTTCGCCCTACCTTATATGCCACCGTTATATCAACAATGTATCTCTTAAATCTTCTGTACCATATTATGTAATAAAATTTTCCTATTGGTAAAATATACAACCCCACACACATAAAATATATTATATTATATATATATATATATATATATATATATATATTATATATATATATATATATATATATATATATATATATAGGGTCCACCTCTGGTGAAAATTGTGGGTCCCATAGCCTCGGAGAAGTGGATAAAAGGCTTCAAGGAAGAATATTTGGATTTCTTCCTCAAGCCGCTTGAATATTCCACTTCCCTACCACCCCCTCTTTTAAATATTTTTTTTTACCAATAGGAATATTTTATTCATAATATGGTACAGAAGATTTAAGAGATACATTGTTGATATTAAGGTGGCAAAATAAGGTATTTTGTTGATACGTGTGTATCCCCGATTAAAAATGCGAAAATCTCATCCAGCTCCTCAGAGTGGGGCGTTTTCCCCAAAAATTACAGCGGCATTCCCCCTTTAAAACGCCGACTTAGCCGTTGGAACAGAAAACTAGCTGCCCGGGGGACCCCTAGTTCCCCTGTTTGGAGTCTTTTTTCCCAGCCCCCTTAAAGGGTTTTTAAAGTTTGCCCCCTTTCCCCCAAAGGGACCCAAAGGGGGCTCTGAGCCTAGGGGAAAAAACATGTAAGGGGGGGGAAATTTTCTCCATTTTTTTCTAGATTTTTTGGGACCCCCTTTGAAAACTGGCAGCTCCCCTTTCCCTTTCCCCCCTGGTGTATTGGGGGTTAGGTATCACCCAAAGGGTTTAGATTCACATGTTTTTAGCCCCAAACACCACCGCCCCCCACCCTGCCCGGGTTGAAGGGTGATACCACTGGACGCTTCGGGGTTGCCATCAAAATCTGCTTTTGTGAAAAACCTCTTGATTAATGTTACTAACCTCCTCAGGGTCTTGTTTTTTCCCCTCGCATTTACGGCCCCACAAGACCTGGTACCCAAAATCGGTCTGCTGTTTCCCTCCCACAAAAAAAACCTGTGTTGGGCCCCGAGAATAGGGGCGGCAAGTCGAAGGGAAAACACCGATGCGGTGGTTGTGGGCCCGGGGCGTTGTGCTAAGGGGTGGAGGGTTTGGGAACAGCCAACAGAAAGTTTCCCCCGCCCTGAGGGGCTTTTCCTTTCCATGAGGCGGGCTTTTATCCCCTTCCCGGGCACACTCTGAAGATTGTTGAGGCTTATTTTCCATATCGGACCATCCCTACGATTGTTTTTAGTTGTGGGGGGGAGCAGGTTCTGGTTTCAGAAACCCCTTTGAATTTTTCCGAGGGTCATTGTTCCGTCAATGAATTTTTGGTCCTGGGTTTAAACTTGTCCCCAAGATGTTCAGGGAAATTTTGTGCTACAAGCTTTGGATGCAATTACACGAGGACAGAAAAAACAGGGTTTAAAAACAATCTGTGATATCTTGCGGACACCAATTTCCTCCTGTTTTGAACATTAAAAAAGGTTTTGAAATTTCCGAAGATTGTTAGGGAAGAACATATGCAACAGTTAGGGATTTTTTTCGAAACGTTTCGCCTACACAGTAGGCTTTTTTCAGTGGGGTACAGAAAGGGTTTATAGAAGCAGAAGATACTTGAAGAAGATGTTTAAACAGTCCATCACCCTTAAAAATTTTGAGGTGGTCAGTCCCTTTAGTCTGGAGAAGAGCATTGTTCCCTTTTCTGAAAAAAATTTTGAAGTTGAAGGGGACCGAATGGGGCCCTTTTTTATAGTGGCCCGGAGGTAGACGGTAGGTTGCTTTGGGAGGGGCAGGTCCTTCTCAAACCCCGCCGTTTTTCCTAGTAGAGGTTGTCGAAATGGTCTTACCAAGATACCCTTGTGTTGCAGTGCCCCGACCGAATGAACTTTTAAAAAGGTTAAAAGAAATACCCACAGATTGTTAGGTAAACATATGCAACTGTTGCATATGTGTCTTTCCTAACAAACTGTCGGGATTTCATTCCATTTTAATGTTCATTCTGTCAGACACTGCAACACAAGGGTATCTTGGTACAAAACCACTTCGACAACCTCTACTAGTGAGAACGGCTGGGTTTGAGAAGGACCTGCCCTCCCAAAGCAACCTACGTCTCACCTCCTGGCACTATATAAAGGCCCCATTCTGTCACTTCAACTTCATATTGTTTCAGACAACGGAACAATGCTCTTCTCCAGACTGAGGGACTGACCACCTCAAAACTTTAAGGGTGATGGACTGATTACATCGTCTTCAAGTATCTTCTGCTTCTATCAACCTTTCTGTACTCGACTGAAGAAGCCTACTGTGTAGGCGAAACGTTTCGAAATAAAGATACCTAACTGTTGCATATGTGTCTAACCTAGCCTCCTAGTCTGACTGGAAGTGTAGCTTGGTTCAACTGCCCATCTTCTAGAGTTAGGTTAAGTACTTTCGTAAAAATCTGCCTCAGAATACTGTCATATTCGTACAGTATAGGGTTATCATATGAAGGTGCACATCTTAGGAAATATGTCAACCTGGGCAGACTCAAGCACTTTGTGAGAAGGTACAAGACATCGTGGGTGTCCAAATTGCCTATTCGTTGTTCCATTCTCCTTAACTCTTCCAATTTCTTCCTGAGAATTGTGTCAATTGCATTGCTTCCCAGAGGTGCTCCTAGCAAGACACTATTTGTGGGGGCAATGACTGTTGCTACTGGTAGTTTTGATCTCACTGCATTTATCACTTGTTGACTGACTGACTCCTTTGGACCTGCTAGTGTACCATGATCTAGGAACCAGATGTTTAGCTCGCTGGTCAGTCTGACTGTGATTTCCCTAACTGCTATACAGAAGAGAAATGGTGCAAGAGGATCTCCTTGTTGGACACCCTCCGATGATGTGATTTCATGCTCTCCAAAGAGAAGCATTGATTCCTTGCTATACCCAACTGAAACAAAAGGGAAAAGACCAGGGAAATTTTTTTGTACTGCTGCTAATACCACGTCTCTTTTCAGGAGATTGAAGGCATTCTTGAAATCTAATTTTGCCACTGCATTGTCCTCAGGCAGGTTGTTGATATACGCCCTTGTTGCATAAAACCGCTGCTTCACTTCCTTGAGAGACCCCAAAGCCAAGCTGGTTTGGTTGAAGCATCATGGCTGCCTGTGCACGAATACTTTGGACAGCATCTTTGGATACGAGGCGGTGTAACGTGTTGCCTACTGCAATTGGCCGAATTCCTCCATCCATCTTTTTAAGTGCACAAAGTGTTGCAACAAAAAAGAAAGGCCTAATTTCATCAGGAATCAGACCAGCCAAGGAATTGTTGACGAACCTTGTGATCTCTGAAAGCAGTGTCTCTGCAATTTCCCCAATAACTGGATTAACCATTTCCTCTAAATGCTGTGGCCTTATTCCGGTGTAACCCCCAGCAGAGCCAGATGGGAATGACATTATTGCTTTGCAAATGTCTGAGTCTTCCACAATCAATGGTTCCATAGTGGGGACAGAGGTGTTGGAACTGTTGGTGCCACTGGTTTCCCTGGCAGGGTGCTTCCCTGGGAGCAACTGTATCTTCACTGGTAATAATTCTGATTGCCCCCACTGTGTTGCCCTCTTCAATTTTCTTGCTCACCTGGACTCTGACTTTTTCACTGTCAGTAGAGTGATTGGGGGTTCTGCCTCTCCCTTTTTTGAGTTGATGGGGAAGGCGAATGAGGTTATCAACTCTAGGAAAATCTCTTAAGGATTTAATTATCATTGAGGCTAGCCTCTTTCCCCTTCTTTCCGGCACAGCTAAGCAGACATTGCCAAAAAGTAGCAAATTGTGCCATGCCTTGATGTTTGGTGGAGCTTTTAAGATAGTGGAACCATCGTTTACTTTTTTCAGGAGGTCTCTAAGTTTCCCAGCTGCTTGTGGACTGGCTGCTTTGGGAATATGTGTGAGTGTCCTCGTTCCTTTTGCTTTAATTGCTTCCAAGAGATTGTCTGATAAGATGAAATCTGTTGGAGTGGGTTCAGGTGCATGAGGTGGCTCTGGATCATCACTTTCCACAGGAGGACATCCTGAACCAGGGCAACTACCGTGTTTGCGGAGGAAACCATTAGAGTTGAGACAACGAAGCTGTAAGCATGACCGACACTTGCCTCTCCTAGTATTGCCAGCCTTGCCATTTCCCTGGCTGCTTGCTTCCTCCTGGTTGGCATCCATCTGCTAGACTAGACAATAGGAGTGGAATATGACATTCTGGGTGGGTATTTTGCGTGGAAGGTAGTGAACTTGACCGTGGTGGCCTGGAGGAGTTTGAGGGGCTGCGAGGGGAAGGGGAAAACTTCCCCTGGGAATTAGGTGGGGGAGGCGCAGGTTGAGGGGGGTTTACCCGGGAGTACAATACACAGGATTTTCACCTATATATTGTTCCACTGTTTTAAAAATCACACAACTTTTTTTTTTCCCCATGTACACTATAAAAATGTGGGTATGATCACTGCGACCATTGTGTTCCTCAATTTTAGTTAACATCCCACCTTTCCGCCCAACCCCGTGACGGGGGGGGATGCACTGACTGGTACTCCCTCATTAACATTAATTTCACATTTTTTTTCCTAAAAATTGCTCTAAATAGTCCATACCGACACAATTTTTCCCAAATTTTAACGGGAACATGGGCATGGTGCGGATATAAAATTTTTATAAGAGCTTTTCAGGTTTGATGTACGATAATCTTGGCCGGACTCATACACAGGTAGGCCCTTATACTCCCCCCCCCCTCCAATGGCCGTTTTCCCACTACCACCACTCCCCAAACTTCCAAAAGCACACACTCCACAATAAAAAAATAATAAAAAGGGTTATAAATGACCAAATTTTTTAAAGGGGGGACCGGTAAGCCAGCGGAAGGCCTTTCGTCAGATGACCAAAAGCTCCAAAGGGGGCATCATCTGAAAAGACCCGCGTCGGGAAACATTGTCCTTTTTTCCTGCGAACCCTTACCTAACCTAACCTAACTTCCAAAATTTTACCTTGAACGGTCACTGAAATTTCTTCTCGCTTACTGCAACTTCCCCCGAGTATTTACAAAAAGTCCTGTTGAGTCTTTACCTGGCGCCTCGTTTATCCCGGGGTTAAATTGAAAAACCCGCATTATTATTATTATTAAATCAAGAGGGAACGCTATACCCGGGGGATTATACAGCGCTTGGGGGGGATGTGGGAAGGGGATTCAGGCTTAATTCGGGGAACTGGAGACAGATCAATTCCCCCAAATCAAGAGCCCTCACCAACACAAGGGAACCTTATGAGGGGGTCCGCGCTAGTCCGCCACAAGTTTGCCAGCCAGCGCAGGCAAATATAAAAATAATATAAAATATATATATATAATATTATATATAATAATATATATATTAATAATAATAATATAATATTATATATATTTATATTATAATATATATAATATATTTTTATATAAAATATATAATTAATTAATATTATATATATAAATATATATATAAAATATATAAAATAATATATATTAATATATAATATGCAAAACAACCAATCTGAAAGAATAGAGAAATTCCAAAGCGCTTTCGTGACTACTCACATTATCAAGGAACTAGAAATAAAGCACCAAGAAGCTTTAACGGGGGCGGCCAACCTCACAATCAGACCCCAACGGTTAAACACGTGACGCGCCCGACCCAAATTTGGGTAGGTTTCCTTTTCCAACCACCACAAACACTACCCAAGAAAATTTAAAAATTTTTTTGCCATGTATTTTTAATTTTTTTCCCCAAAATTTTATTAATTAAAAAATGGATCTAATTTTATTAAAACCAAAGGAAATATTTATATTATTGTCAAAAATGCTTTTTATGAAACAAGATTAAATTATATTCCTGTCGACCATGGACTTCCTTGATACTACTTTCTCAACTTTTTTAAAATCAATTGGATGGTTAAAATCTCTTTCATGAATAAATAGAGCATTGGAATCTTGTCCAGTTCTAATGCTATATTTATTTTGTTTTAATCTTAGATCGAGATTTTTACCAGTTTGACTGTAATAAACTTTATCGCAAATTTTACAAGGAATCTTACAGACACATCCATCAGCATTTTGGGGGGAATTCTTTATCAAAAGTTTTTTTTACTGTATCAAGATTTTTGAATACAACTTTAATATTAAAAGTCTTAAGAAGAGAAGGCACATCAACCAAGTTTTCATGGTAAGGGAGAACCAACATATTGTTAGTTGAATAAGGCTGGTTGTCCCTTTTTGGATTGAAAAAAGTATTTCTAGCAACTTTAAAAGATTTATCAATTACATTTCTTGGGTATTTTAAATCATTACCTATTTCATAAATTTTGAATATTTCCTCATCTATGAACTCAGGACTACAAATTCGTAAAGCTCTCAAAAACATTGATGAGAAAACAGACAGTTTGACTATCTTGATGCGAGGAATAATAGTGGACATAGGAACAGTTATTTGTAGGTTTTCTGTAAATTTTAAATTTGAATTCATTATTACCCTTAATAATTAAAACATCTAGAAAAGGCAATGAGTTATTTTCTTCAAACTCAACAGTAAAGTTTATAGAATGGGATAAGCTATTTAATTTTCCAAGGAAATGGTGTATATCTACTTTTTTGGGCATAAGACACAAAATATCATCAACATATCTGAACCATTTAGCTCTATTAGGGAGGATTGTGTTAAGCAACCTTGTTTCAAAAAATTCCATGTATAGGTTACTAAAACAGGTGAAAGAGGATTTCCCATTGTCATACCAAACTTCTGAGTGTAAAACTTATCATTAAATACAAATTTTGCATCAACAATGCAAAGTTTAATAAGTTTAATGATAGTAGGAACTGGCAATGGTAAATCATAGTTAACGAGTTCTTCAGATAAGAAACTTAATAAATCATCAACAGGAACTTTCGTAAACAAGGAAGTAACATCAAAACAAACCATGTTAAAATCATTTAAGTCAGTCAAGGAGCTTAATTTATCAACCAAGTCTATGTTGTTTTTAACATTAAAGTTAGAAATTTTGCCAACAATAGGGCTCAAAATATCAACAAGCCATTTGGATAATTTATATGAAACTGACCCTATGGAGCTAATAATTGGTCTGACTGGATTCCCTGGTTTGTGTGTTTTTATTAGTCCATACATGTAAGGTAAAGATGGATTAGTTGAAGTAAATTGTTTGACTAATTCATCTTTGCCTTTCAGTAGAAGTTTTATTGTTTTATTGAAATTGCTGTTAACGGTTTCTAGGGGATTTTTCCTAAGTTTACAATAGGTTTCAGTATCATCTAAGAGATTATTCATTTTTTCTTGGTAATAATTTTCTTTCATAATTACTATTGCATTTATTTTGTCTGCTTTAGTAAGGCGCAAATTTTTATTGTTATTAAGTGTATCATAAGACTTAAAGAATCTTTGAGGGCAATTGGGAATGTTTGGTTTTAACATAGAGCTATATACCATTCCTTTACTAATATTAATTTCATCAGAGGATAAATCAGAAAATTTTTCAAAGTTACAAAAGGCTTTTGCAATTTCAACATTATTAAGGTTTTTTGAAGTTGCAAAACTTAGGCCAAAACCTAGAGCAGCAGTTGTATGTTTCTCTAAAATTTTATCTGATAAGTTAATTACAAAATTGTTATTAGCATGCATTGTCCAATCACTATTTTCAATTAAAATGTCTAATTTTCTTTGTAGTTTGTTCTTGAGTTCATTACAAATTCTTCTGAGTTTATTATAGCAATGATCCAACATACTGTGTTTCCACTCTGATGGAATGGCCTGATTAAAAGAGTATTTTTTGTTTCTCAATATTTTGAATGCTTCCTTCTCCTGTATTTTAGTTATTTCAATATGTTTCTGAAGAATAATTCTCATAAAATCATCAAAAGGTCGATCTCTCTTGTCAAGGAGTCTATTGGGTAAAAGAGACTTGGGCAGAACTTGTTCATTTAAACAGTTT
>NC_069399.1:6419070-6421840 GCF_026875155.1 Cherax quadricarinatus
TTTAGAAAGGCGCAAATTTTTATTGTTATTAAGTGTATCATAAGACTTAAAGAATCTTTGAGGGCAATTGGGAATGTTTGGTTTTAACATAGAGCTATATACCATTCCTTTACTAATATTAATTTCATCAGAGGATAAATCAGAAAATTTTTCAAAGTTACGAAAGGCTTTTGCAATTTCAACATTATTAAGTTTTTTTGAAGTTGCAAAACTTAGGCCCAAAACCAGAGCAGCAGTTGTATTTTTGTCTAAAATTTCATTGATAAGTTAATTACAAATTTTTATTAGCAGCTTTGTCAATCATTTTTTAAATTTAAAATTGTAATTTTCTTTGATTTTTTTTTGAGTTATTACAAATTTTCTGAGTTTAATTATAGCAATGATCCAACATACGTTTTCCATTCTGATGGAAAGGGCCTGTTTTTAAAGGTTTTTTTTGTTTTTTAAATATTTTAAATGTTTCTTTCCCCCTGTTTTTTAGTTATTTCAATATTTTCTGAAAAAAAATTTTTCCTAAAATCATCGAAAGGACGATCTCTCATGTCGAGGATTTTGGGCTAAAAGAGACTTGGGGAGAACTTGTTCATTTTATATAATATTATATATTATAATAATATATATATATATATATATATTAAAATATATATATATTATATATATATATATTTTAAAATGCAAAACAAAGAAAATTCAAGGTTTTCGTGACTACTCACTTATCAAGGATCAATGAAAGTAAAGCTAAAAGGGAAAGGGGTAAAAAAGGGGTAGCCCAACCCACTATCAACCCACAACAAAAAAACACCTGACGCAGACTCTTAGAAAGGGAAAACTGCAGCAGGCCCCCCGGCCAACTAGACAGGCTTCACACAACCCACCAACAAGCTATTCTACCCAAGAAATAAGAATTTTAAAAATTATTATTTGTCCAATATATTATTAAATTCTTCCCAAATTCTATTAATTATAAATGGATCTAGTTTATATAAACCAAAGGAAATATTCATATTATTGTCAAAACTGCTTTTTATGAAACAATATTCAATTATATTCCTGTCGACTATGGACTTGCTTGATACTACTTTCTCAACTTTTTGAAAATCAATTGGATGGTTAAAATCTCTTACATGAATAAATAGAACATATGGGAACATATGGGAATCTTTATTCAGGAAACTTTTCGCCACACAGTGGCTTCATCAGTCCAATACAAAGTAGAAAAAGGCGTAAGAAGAGGAGAAGTTTGAGGTAATCAGTCCCTCAGCCTGGAGTCGATGTGTTCAGTCCATCAATCTTGTAGAATGTACAGCATAGAACGAACGAACGAACGAACGTAAGTTTAGGTAAGATCCCAAATGGGATGAGCGGGGAAGACGGTACAGACGAAGAATAGTGCTGGAGAGGATTGTTCTTAATCGTAGAAATAAAGCCAGGGCTTAACCCAGCAGCGAAGGCGATCGTGGGACAGATATTGAGAAGAGAAAATCAGCCTCTTCTGTTGGGACTCTTGGTGGGGTGAGCGCGGAGGAAGGGACATGCGACGTCAGAGAATGGTACCTGTCATGGAAGGTACCTGTCAGCGAATCCAAGGTTATTTGTAAATAGGGTTAGGAGCAGGATCAATGTCTGACAGTGTCTGACAGTTGTGATGAATGGTTTGGAAATCCGACAAGTGGATGATACCACTATGACCCCACCTCCTCCTGCTTCGCCTCACCTCACTGCAGTATATAAGCCAATTCTACGGCTCTATGCTGTACTTTCTACAAGATTGATGGACTGAACACATTGACTCCAGGCTGAGGGACTGATTACCTCAAACTTCTCCTCTCCTTACGCCTTTTTCTACTTTGTATTGGACTGATGAAGCCACTGTGTGGCAAAACGTTTCCTGAATAAAGATTCTCATATGTTGCATAAGTGTCTCAATCTTCAACTTGTCGGATTTCCAAACCATTCATCACAACTGTCAGACACTGCAGCATCATGGGATCTTGTTACAAAGAATTCTTCAACACTTGTCCAACCTTTGGACGAAGACCTACTTCTACTAGTGGATGATACCACTATGACCCCACCTCCTCCTGCTTCGCCTCGCCTCACTACAGTATATAAGCCACGTCTACGGCTCTATGCTGTACATCCTACAAGATTGATGGACTGAACACATCGACTCCAGGCTGAGGGACTGATTACTTCAAACTTCTCCTCTCCTTACGCCTTTTTCTACTTTGTATTGGACTGATGAAGCCACTGTGTGGCAAAACGTTTCCTGAATAAAGATTCTCATATGTTGCATAAGTGTCTCAATCTTCAACTTGTCGGATTTCCAAACCATTCATCACAACTGTCAGACACTGCAGCATCATGGGATCTTGTTACAAAGAATTCTTCAACACTTGTCCAACCTTTGGACGAAGACCTACTAGTGGATGATACCACTATGACCCCACCTCCTCCTGCTTCGCCTCGCCTCACTACAGTATATAAGCCACGTCTACGGCTCTATGCTGTACATCCTACAAGATTGATGGACTGAACACATCGACTCCAGGCTGAGGGACTGATTACCTCAAACTTCTCCTCTCCTTACGCCTTTTTCTACTTTGTATTGGACTGATGAAGCCACTGTGTGGCGAAACGTTTCCTGATTAAAGATTCCCATATGTTGCATAAGTGTCTCAATCTTCAACTTGTCGGATTTCCAAACCATTCATCACGACTCCTGTGTTGTTGGGTTGGTGGTGCTTAGCCTGCTTAAGTTTCGTATGCT
>NC_069399.1:6422340-6438383 GCF_026875155.1 Cherax quadricarinatus
TAATTGTGACACTGGGCTTTTCTGATCTGAATCATAATCAACACTCTGTATGAGCAGGAAACAATATACTTTAACCCTTTGAGGGTTTTGGTCGTACTAGTACGTCTTACGCGTAGGGTTTTTGACGTACTAGTACTCTAAATTCTAGCGGCCTCAAATCTAGTGGGAGAAAGCTGGTAGGCCTTCATATGAAAGAATGGGTCTATGTGGTCAGTGTGCACAGTCTAAAAAAAATCCTGCAGCACACAGTGCATAATGAGAAAAAAAAAACTTTGACCATTTTTTTTTAATAAATCAGCGACTTTGCAGTGTTATTTTCGTATGGTATTTATTGTTGTATTCTAGTTTTCTTGGTCTCATTTATAGAATGGAAGATATATTACAGAAATGAGATGATTTTGACTGGTTTTACAATGAAAGGTGCCTTGAAATTGAGCTCAAAGTAGCAGAAATGTTCGATTTTTACCAAACTTCAAAAGTAAACAAATCGTGCCAATGGTGCAATACACGTCAATGGTGAGTCTAATATTCTTTCACAAGTGCACCAATAATATTTATACCATTTTTTTACACTAATGCAGTAGTCTGCATAACAGTAAATCTTATATTTTTGTGAAAATAAAAATTCAAAGTGGAAAGCAAAAGAATATAAGAGGGGCCTTGAGACGTGACTAATGACTAGAGGAAATGTCATTTTAGTGCAGGAATGTCTTTCTTGTTTATTCTGGACCCTATTCGGAAATTGGCATCTTTTGAAATTTGTGTGAAATTGGCAAAATTGCTAAATTCTGACCACTGTACTGGATAGTTGAATTTCATAAATGGGTGGTTTCTTGCACCCATTCGATAGAAAAAATGGAGTTCTAGCGAAATATTCATGTTTTTTGTCGACTAGTACAGTGAAATTGGCCGAAAATGGGGCTCAAAGTGGGCAAAATCGCCGATGCGTAAACATCGCCGAGACCGCTAACTTTGCGAGAGCATAATTCCATAAGTTTTCTATCAAATTTCAAACTTTTGGTGTCTTTATGATCGGGAAAAGATTCTCTATCTTTTCATAAGAGAAAATAATTTTTTTTTTTTTAAATTTGGCCGACCCTGAGAACGAGTTTCGGAGAGGGCCTGTCGACCCTCAAAGGGTTAATTAATGCTCTGACAGTTTCTGCGGTGTAATTCCTGTTATACGTCACACCGAGATACTTGGCTACTTGCCAACACGTCTGAAGTTTTAATGTACTTAACTCAGACAAAGTCAGAGTATCAATTAACTGTTTCACTTTAGCATACATCACGAAAATAATTGTACTACGAGAGAGTGATCATGGGAAACTATAATCCTAATAGGAATTTTAGTGTTGGTTGTCTTAGAGCTAGAAACTCATAAACAGTATTTCCATCTCCTTGGATCAAGAGACTCAGTCAGGTACATACATCCACCTGGTATGTTGTACAAGACTAAACTCAAAGTCTTCAGATTAGGAAAGTACTCAAAGCGTTTGATCATAGATTCACTAGTATGTCAAACTGGACAATTTCTCCAACACCTTGGATCAAGAGCTCCCGGACAGTTTCTCCAACACCTTGGATAAAGAGCTCCCGGACGGGCCCCCATTTTGTTACAAAAAAACGCGTTTAAAAGCTTAGAGTTCCCCAGTGAATACTAAAAAGGATCCCCTTCTCACCACCTGTTACGGGGTTTTTTCGTAAAAAGTAGTCTTTTCCTTGTCCAAATTTTACCCTTTAAATTTCAGTTGGTTCAATAGGGTTTTAGGTTTACAATGGAGGCTACAACTAAAAAAATTAAAATTTAATAAATTTATTAGAAATAAGTTGTCTAGAGGTATATTATAAAATTTAAAATTAATTACAGCAATCAAAATAAAATCAATCTCCGAGTTCAAAATTATTGTGCTAAAAAGCACATCCACATTTATATTCTTAAGTACCGTCAGGTACTTTAAACATTTAAAAAGTATTCAAATGTACAATAAGTGTGTATGCTTTAAGGCCTTAAGTATTTAGCTAGTCTCAAATTCGAATAAGATTTAAAACAAGTGACTGAAAAAGTCCTCAAAAAAACAATTTTGACCGACGGAAAAACCGAACAGTCTGCTTGACAACAAAAAATGTAAGCCCAATAGCAAGCAATATAAAAGCGCTGCGACCAGAATCAGGAAAAGGGAAAAAAAAAACACACTAAGTAGGGACCATCTGCAGATCCCACAAAAGTTACAAACTCCAAAATACGAATTAGTTCAGCTAGAAAAACTTGACTGTGAAAATACACAAAAACCCAGTAAAAAATTAGGTCAGAAGCTATAGTAAGGTAGATACTCGAGTGTCTTTGTGACACAAAAACCTCAGTTAACGTCAAAATTTCATAATTTATACAATGTCGAGAAAAAGAGTTCTACGAAAAAGTAGAAAAATGGGAGACAGACAATCGTCCAACCCCCAAGGGGTTTCCCCAGCAACTCGAAGACAATGTCCAATACAACGAGTCTCTAGCAGATGACAATTTCACGGAGGTGAGGACCCCCCCCCCTCGATCACGTGATAGCACGGGAAATGCAGTAGAAGCCGGCAGTAAAACGGCGAAAAGCGATAATTACATATTTTGACAATCAAGCCAACTGGACTTTTATATACACCCTAACAACAAGAAAAAACAATATAACGTCAAATAATAATATAAAGTCATACATTTACATGAAAATTAAGTAAACAGTATTAGATAAGGCTAAAGAGGTCTTTGGGCATTTATGGATTTGGAAAAAGGCGTATGACAGGGGGGAAAGGGGGGGCAATGTGGAAAGGTTGAAAGGTGTATGGTGTAGGAGGTAGGTTATGAAAGCGTAAAAGATTTTTTTACGAGGATAGTGAGGTCAAGTTGAGTATGTAGGAAAAAGGAAAATTTTTTTTTCCCAGTAAAAGTGGGCCTTAGAAAAGGGGGTGTGGATGTCACGTGGTTTTTTTAATATATTTATAGATGGGGTAAGAAAAGAAAATGGGGGGGGTCTTGGAAGGGCGTGGATTTAAAAGATAAAGAATCACACAAAAAAGTGGGATTTTGTCACAGTTGCCTTTGCTGATGACACTGTCCCTTTTGGGAGATTCTAAAGAGAAGTTGCAGAGTTGGTGGGATTTTTGGTAGGGTGTGCAAAAGAAGAAATTAAAAGGTGAATACGGGGAAAGAGAAAGGGTTTAAATTTGGGGAAAACAAAAGTTTGGGTGATAAAAGATTGAATATCGTTTGGAGGGGAGAGTAGGGAGGGGGAAAACGTTTCGTTTTTGGGAGTGGAGTGTCAGGGGAGGTCTATGAAAGATGAGGTGAATATGAATTGATGGGGGAAAAAAAGGTGGGGTTTACTTAGGGTCGTGGAGACAAAAAACTTTGCCCTTGGAGGCAAAGGGGAAAATGTTGAGGTTTTTTCCCCAACGCTCTTATATGGGTGTAAAGCGGGGGTGATGAATGTTCAGCGGGGAGAAGGCGGAGGCAGTGGAGTGTCTGTCTGAGGGAAATGTGGGGTTAAATATAATGCAGAGAATTCGTATTTTGGGGAAGTTAGGGGGGAGGTGCGGGTTTTAACAAAACTTTTGTCCAGAGGGGAGGAAGGGTTGTTAGGGGGGTTCGGAAAAGTAGAGGAAGGGCAAAACAAAAATGATTTCCAAGGTTATCAGTCTGTAGTGGAGGAACGGGGTAGGGGTCGGCCTGGGAAGGGTTGGAGGGAGGGGGTAAGGAGGTTTTGTGTGGAGGGGGGGGGACTTCCACGGGCGCGTGGCTTTTTTTTGATAGGAGTAAATGGAGACAATGGTTTTTAATACTTGACGTGCTGTTGGATTGAGCAAAGTAACATTTATGAAGGGACCCGGGAAAACCCGGCAGCCGGCTGAGTCCTGAGATGGGAAGTACAGGGGGGCCTGCAATTTTGAAGGAGGGGTGTTAATGTTGCAGTTAAAAACTGTATTTAAAAGCACCCTTCTGGCAAGACAGTGATGAGTGAATGATGGGAAAGTTTTTCTTTTTCGGGCCACCCGCCTTTTTGGGAATCGGCCGGTTGTATAAAAAAAAAAAAAAAATATTTACGATTTAGCATTACGCAAATATAAGAAATTAAAATTATATGAAAAGATAATATACTTAATTTATAACATAAAAATCATTGTAACCCATTGGGGGTTTCAACACTTCACCTGGTCTTTTCTACCGGGGACTTCGTGACAGCGATCATTTTCCAATCTTTTTTATTTCCCCTTCCTATTCACCGCCTTTCCGTACCCCTCCTGGCAATTTGATCGGGAAAAAGGGCCCTTTTACTCGCAACTCACCGTTTTTTGTGGGGTTTCCCTTCTTCTCCCCCATTGGAGCTCCACACCTCTTCCAACGTCTTTAACCGCACCTTCTCATTCTAACCCCAAACCCGGCGGGCATTCTCAGGAGTGCATCCCTTGGTGGTCTCCTGTTGGGCTCGTGCATTTTGAAAGTGGCTGGGGCAGGTACCGGTACAATAGAACCGCTGAAAGACTTCTTGTTTTAAGCAGAAGCGTGCATCGCTCCCCGTTCTTTGTGAAGCTAATGCACTTGTGGCGGACTATGTTTCCCCCATACCTCTGCATCTTCTAGAGTGCAGTCTGGAAAAAAAAAGTGAGGAAATTGAGGGAAAATACTCCCCTCCCCCGGCTCCTTTCTCGGACCCGGGGTGTTGAGTAGAAAACCCTCTCGACTTCCCATTAAACTTGGCACACATCTGGCTGTATTTCCGGGGGGCTCCACTTGCCCCTTGTTTTTTTTCCTCAAAGTCTGCTAAGAGTTAGCCCCTTGGACTTTTTCTCTGGGAAAAGAAAGTAAAATGGAAGGTAACTTCAAAACGGGAGGCACGTCTCGCTTCCCGATCACGGCAGCGGACCTGACGGCATTCCATTCGTAGTTTACAACATTTACATCACTCAGCCCTTTTAGTTTCTACACCCCTTCAATCTTATTTGGGGGACAAGGAGTTTTCCCCAGCTGTGGAAATCTGCCATTGTTCTCCTTTTCGCAAACCGGGGTACTACGGAAAGATGCCTCCCCCTATCTCCCATCGCTCTTACTAGTCAGTTTTCAAAAGTGATGGGAAGTTTATAAAAAACGTTTAATGTGGTATTTTGAGACACCAACGTCTCTCCGTAGTCAAATGGCTTTATAAGGTGTTTTACCCTGACCCCTTTCTCACTTGGATACATATGTTCGTAATCCTTTTTGATAAACACTCATTTATTGCCATATTTTTGACCTGAGAAGGATATGACACAACTTGGAGGTAAATTTTTTTGGCCCAGGTCATCCCTTTGGCCCCCAAGGGAAAATTTCCATCCTTCCTTAAGAACTTTTTAATGACGACATTTTTGTGTTCAAGTCAATAATTCTTCCCCGGGTTTCGTTTTCCAAGTGAAAAGGTGTCCCCCGGGATGTGTTTTTAAGCACAAAACTTTTTTTCCTTGCTATAAATGTTTGACCCTGTTCTTCCCCCCCCAAATTTGGGGCTCACCTTGTTGTGACTTTTGCATTGTTGTGCAGGCGCTGACTGTTCTCATTGCAGTTTCTCTCCCATGCGGTCGCCGTGTTTTCCACTTGGGGCCCCCACGATGGGGTTTTTAATTTTTCCCGACCCAAATCACAAATTACTTTCACTAGTGCTCTGTCATCTCCCATCTCCTTGTATTCTAGGCTCCCGTATCCCGAACGTGATAGTCAGGTTTCTAGGCCTTCTCTTTGTGTAGGTTATCCCGGAAACCTACTTACCTCCTAAAAGGGAAACTTGTCACGCCGGCTAAACCTTCTTAAAACCCTTGTCATCTTTCCTGGGGAGCTTTGGGTTTAAAATCTGCTTCGCCTTCTTTAGCCCCCTTTTTTTTGAAACTCGATTTGGGGACCCGATTTTTTCAGGGCCCCTCCCGTACTCTCTCAGCCGTAACCCCATCCAACCAAGGATTAAGTTTGTGCCTTGGTGCTTTTCGCTTTCCCCTGTTGAGGCCTCTACGTAGAGCGAATGTTTCCATCCTTGTCTGATCGCCCTGATGCCCCTTGCCTTCGCTCTTTTTTACCCCACGATCTCCAAATCCCTTTCCCTTTTTAAAATGGTCACCAATTTAGAGACATTTTTTTCGTTCGCCGCCCCTGTTTGCTCCGTCCCTTTTCTCTTCGCCTACATTCGCTCTTGTCTTACCTTCAGTTACCACCTTTATATGTTCATGTTTGCATCTCACGTTTCCCTACCCCCTGGGAAGTTCCAGCTGTTCGGGTCTGTTCTTTCTCACTCCCTTGCTCGAAAGCTCAACTGTTTACGGTGGCTTCCCGCTCTCTTTTTCTTGATCACTTCCACTCCCATTCTCATGCCATCACTGTGTACACAGATGGCTCTAAGTTTTCAGACGGCGTCGGATTCGCAGCAGTGTTTCCGGACAGCGTCATGCGGGGGCAATTACTATCTTCGGCTAGCATTTTTACTGCTGAATTGTATGCCATCCTTGCAGCACTTATTCGTATCGCATCTATGCCTGTGTCATCATTTGTGGTAGTCTCCGACTCCCTTAGTGCTATACAGGCTATACGAAAATTTGATACATCTCGCCCCCTAGTTCTCCGTATCGAACTTTGGCTACGCCGTATCTCTACCAAGCATAAAGATATTATTTTTTGTTGGGTCCCTGTCATGTCGACGTACAGGGCAATGAACAGGCAGACACTGCTGCGCGGTCAGCAGTACATGACCTACCAATTTCCTATCAAGGTGTTCCATTTCTGGACTATTTTGCTGCAATAGCTACCCACCTTCACACCCGTTGGCAACAACATTGGTCAACTCTGCTTGGTAACAAACTTCATTCTATTAAACCGAGCATAGGTTACTGGCCTTCTTGTCAACAGTGCCGTGGTTGGGAGACCACTCTCTCCCGCCTTCGCATTGGCCACACTCGTCTTACTCACAGGTATCTGATGGAGAGGCACCCTGTTCCTCTCTGTGAGCAGTGTCAAGTTCCAGTATTGATTAGCCACATTCTGTTAGACTGCCCTCTCTATCAACGAGCACGCAGAATTTTACCTCCAAACGCCGTCTTCGTTCTACTACTCTTCTTTCCTTCCCTTCTTGCTGATGGACCCTCCTTTAACCCTTTCAGGGTCCGTCCGTAGATCTACGGCTTTACGGTGAGTGTCCAAACCGTAGATCTACGCCATGAGCTCAGCTCACTCTGATAAACTGTGAGTGGTACATTTGGGCCTAGATATGAGAGAATACATCTATGTGGTATGTGTGCACCACATAAAAGAGATCCTGCAGCACCACTGTGTATAATGAGAGAAAAAAACTGAAATCATGATTTTTCGATTAAAACAGCAACTTTGCAGTGTTTTTTCGTATGTTTTTTATAGTTGTATTTGCGATTTCTTGGTCTCATTTGATAGAATGGAAGACATATTACAGAAATAGAGATGATTTTGATTGGTTTTAGCACTGGAAATGGCTTGAAACTGAGCTCAAAATAGCGGAAATGTTAAATTTTTGCCGATATTCAAGAGTATACAAACGACCCACACGTCTAATACACGCCAGCTGGTGGGTCTAATATACATTCACAGATATGGTGATGATATTTATACAATTATTCAGTATTGCATAACAGTAAATCTTCTATTTTTAGGTGTGAATAAAAATTCATTTGTGAATAAAAAATCAAAATGAAATTTATTGATAAAGCCTCAAAACATAACTAATGAACAGAGGAAATGTTAGTTTAGTGCCAGGAACGCCTACATTGTTTATTCTGGACCCTATTTTGAAATTGGAATATTTTGAACTTTGTGTTAAATTGGCCAAATTAACAATTTCCGATCACTTTATTTTGTAGTTGAAAACAGTTGACTTGGTGATTTCTTGTGCTCAATCGATAGAATAGAGTAATACTAGTGAAATAGCTAAGAATTTGGTTGATTGGAATAATGTAATTGGCCTAAAATAGAGTCAAAGTCGGCAAAAATCGCCGATTCGTAAATATCGCTGACACATCAAATTCGCGAGAGCATAATTTCGTCAAATTTCCACCAAATTTCGTACTTTTTGTTTTATTACCTTCACAAAAAGATTCTCTACGATTTCCTAAGAAAAATAACAAATTTTTTTTTTTTTTAAATTCTTGGACACTGGTGCGTGACTCCAGATTTGGGCCTTGTACCCTGAAAGGGTTAATCCTGATCTCTCTCATTGACTTCTTGACACGACTGATTTACTCTACAAACTCTGATTGATGTACCTTTCGCACTCCCCTCAGCCTTTCTAGCTCAGTCTCTTGCTGCCCTTTACCCTTTCACCATCCACTGCCCGCTGTTATCCGTAACCTATTACTCATCCACCTCCCTTTTGCCACCTGATGCCCTCGCTTCCTTCCTGCCCTGCAGCGCTGTATAGTCCTTGTGGTTTAGCGCTTCTTTTTTATTATAATAAAATCTGGTATCTCTTTAAGGTTTGCCTAAAATGGGACGAGGCATTGTCAGTGAACATGTTGCAGACACGGCTTGCAGCAGCTTTGTTAGGGTGATATTTCACCACAAACTTTGCAACTCGCTCCATCTTTGCACACCACGTCCTTAATTACTGAAGAAGGCATGTTCTCCCTTTCTCTTTCTCTGAAGCAATTTCCTCAGCTGCAGTCCTTTGCTTTTTGCGGGTTAAAGGTTTGCACTTTTCAGTGGTAAGCTCTTCCCTGTTGCGTCCACCGCTCTTCCCTCCGGGCCCATGTACCCAACCCCCATGGACTTCCAAAGGGCTGGCACTGGGAAACTTTCTTTGGCCCCAGGGTGGCTTTTTTGCGTGCACTTGATAAACAAGCACAAAAAACAAGGATTATTACAAAATTTTTCGGTGAATGTCGGGGTGTGCCATCAACGAGAAACGGCGCTATCCGAATGCATGGGGTGTTTTGGGGGCCCGGTCATGCGGCACGTTTGGTACGACCATTTTCAATCTATGAAAACCGAGGGAGCACAAAAATTTGAGACAAAATTTTAACAAAAAAAGTTGTCGCCCCCAAAAATTTTACAAAAAGGGGGCATACGAAAAAGGGGTTCCATGTGTTTGTTTTTTTGATAACAAATTGCTGGGATTATGTATAAATAGTGTAATAAGTATAAATAGTGTAATATAGATTATAGTGAATATAGTATATATGGTATTTTATAATTTCATAAAGGTACCCATTAATTTTTTTATTTACTCAAATAAAATTATTTTAATTTCATTTTCACCTTGTATATTACATCAGGTTGATAAACCCCCGGACTGCTGGTAGAGGTTGTTCAGCACTATTGTGGGAGTCCCAAAACTGGGACAAAAAAAATTTTCCCAAATTCTCATAACCTTTAAATTTTTTTAAATTTCAGCAAAAGTTTAGGACTCTAGAACATTTACAAGGAGCTGCATATTGGCAATTTCTCGTGGGTGAGATTAACCTCTTGCTGTCTTTTTGCTGTCTTTTAGACTATGGATTAAATGCTTGGAAAACGACAGAGGAGGATGACTAGAGATCCCATGTATCGAAATTTTCCCTATAGGATAATGGGGGGCCCTGAATCTCACCTCTTGAAAGGCGTAGAATTAGGGGGGTTTTCGAGGTGTAAAAATGGAAAACGGGAATAAATAAAGGGGATTAAATAGCGTTTGTGAAAATTTCCACCCCAGACAGGACTCGCAGCAATGGTTTAAAGTTGGAAAAATTCAGATTCGGGAAGGATATAAAAGGCACTGGTTTTGGTAATCGAGTCGTGGATGAGGGGAACAAACCCCCGGTACATTTATTGAGGCTAAAGCATTGTGAGTTTTAAAATAGGTTAGATGAATACATGGTGGGGGGTGGGGGGTGTGAGTTGGCCCTGACAGTTTGTTGGGGTCTGGTGCCTGCCCTTCCTTGATGGGGGTGACCAGACTGGGGGGTCATGGGCTAATCCAGGGGGGGGGGTATGGCCTGCCTGATGGGTAGAGGCCTGTTGCAGTGTCCCTCTTTCTTATCTTTTAAAATATTACGCTTCCAAGCCCGTGGGGGTTCCCGTAATACTCGCCAAAATTCTGCAGTTTCCAATCTTGCAGGAGAATGCTGGTAGACCTCATGAGGAATGGGTCTTAGGGGCAGTTTTGGGCAGTATTAAAAATATTTGCAGCAGCGGCAAAAACGAAAAAAGAACGAAAACCGTTTTTTTGGGTTTAAAACGGCAACTTTGCAATGTTTTTTTGTAGGGTATTTATGGCTAATTCCCCGTTTTTTTGGGGCTCATTTGATGAATGGGAGATTTTTTATACAAAAAGAAATTTTTTTAAAAGGTGTAAAAAACTGAGAGTCGTGAAAGTGAGCTCAAGTGTAGCGGAAATGTTAAATTTTTTGCGATGTCCAATGCATGTAGTTAGTGGGTCTATATTTTTCAAAAATAAATTTGATTTATTTTAGCATTTTTCAAAATGCAGTGTCTGCATAACAGAAAAATCATCTACTTTTTGTGTGAATAAAAATTCAAAATTAAACAAGTGAAATTTAAAAAAGGGGCCTGAGACGTGAAAAATGAACGAAAAATGTTTTTTTTGTGCTGGGAAATTGTTTGTTTATTCTGGATCCTATATTGAAATTGGCCTTTTTCTTGCATTTTTTTAAAAATTTTGGCCAAATTCCCAATTTCGATCCTTTTGGGTAGTTGAAATAGGTAAAGGGTGGTTCTTTTCAATGGGGAAAAAGGAGGCTAGTGAAATAGCTAGAATATAGTCGATTGGAACAAAAATTAGCCCAAAATGGGGCTAAAATTTGGTCAAAATCACTGATGCGAAAACCCCAACCAAAAACTTTTCGCGAGAGCATAATTTTGAAATTTTTTTTTTTTTTTTTTTTTTAAATTCTTTGGCAGGGAACAAATTTGTGGCAGGGGTCTTGACAGTAAAAGGGCTAATGGAAAGTAAGCTCTTATTAGTATTTATTGCTAAAGGGTTTTGAAAAATATATTGACATTTGTAATGCTTCTTATAAATACTATTCTGGAATCAGTAAAAATTTAAAGAAACATTTAGTACAGTGCCCAAAAAAAAAAAGACCTCAATTTTATTATTAAAAAACTTTTAAAAAGGCAGCAATATAAACAATAAGACAAAAACCTTAATACTTCATATTAAGTGCATTTATATTTTTTCCCTGTGCCTTGATAACCATTTGAAGCCTTTGGGTTTTTAAAAGGGTTATCAAGGTTTACAGATTCTTGAAGGCCTGGGTTTCTGAAGTAAAAAATATACTGTTGCCCCAAGTGCCCTTGACGCTGTTACGGGTAGAATGGATAAAATTGGCAAGATTCCATCTTTTTCATGATTTTCCAGACATTCTAAATAGGAATGAGGCCTGAAAATTCCCGGCCTCTGTAAAAAACAATAATTTTCTCGCAAGCCACTGGTTACTTATTTTTGGCCTTTACAGGGGTGCTATCATTCATGAAGGGGGGAGTTGTGAATTTTTAAATATTCAGCAGGTGGTCCTTGAGAAGGTGAAAGTGGTGGCATTACTGTAAATTTTGGGGAAGGAAGTACAAAAACCCCCTGACAAAGTAAAACACTAAAGTTACCCCAACATGACGGATTTTTGGGGGCTTTACGAGTCACTGTGCGTGCATGGTCATACCCGCGATGGGGGGAGGGGTGCCTCACCCTGTTTGGACCCGAATGGACTGAAAGATGGATTCTCTTACCACAAGACTTTCCAGTCGTCAAACCCGTGTGTATTTTTGGCAGCGCAGGCACTCTTCATAGGGGGTGAGTAGGGGTTTTCCCTTTCGCAGACGCTTAAAGGCAGAGGGAGGCTGTGGGATGGATGCAATGATTGTGGCATTCAGGATCTATTTCTTTGAGCTGTGAGCAGCTATGGGGATGCCATGAGGTTCTCTGCATAGATTTTTATTGTTTTTTGATGTCCTCCTTGGTCACCAGTATGAGGTTTTTTAGCGGGAACATTGATGAGGGCCCTGGGGAACCAAATAACACCAAAAAAAGCGCATTTTTTCTCATCCAAATGGTGACAAATTTTGTGTGCTGATTTTTCTTGTCTCCAAGCCAGTATACAGTTTTTTCTTTCTTTCATCTTGGAAAAATTCATATTTATCCTTTTGGCACAAAAATTTCAATCCCTTAATACAGCTCCCAAAACCTGGGTACTTTGGGGAAGAGAATCCCCGTAGGACAACTTTCCCATTCCATATGCAGGTCACTGAGAGGGGGATCATACGCGTCTTTTATTATTTTGAGTTAGCGTACCCCCAGAAGACTTAGGTAAATAACATCAAATATGCAATAAAACTGGACCACTTTATACGTTTATAATGGGCTTCACCACCCCCAGATTTAGCTCCCCTGTAAAAAGACCCAAAAAAGTAATCAAGTGGGGTTGGAGAAAAAAATTGAGGTTTTACAGGGGCCGGGTATAGTGTAGACCTATTCCTATTAGAATTTCTGGAAAATCATGAAGTAGAGCTTCCACTTTTTGTTTTACCTTCAGCAGGAGATGAAAGATTTTAGGTCAACCAGTTTTCCTTAATTCCTCGGAATCTGAGTGCATGCATGCCCAAATGGCAAATTTTTGGGAAACTTCATATAGAAAAAAAAAAAATTGTCTCCCAAAATTTAAAAAATCAAAAAAAAAAATTGAAAATTAATTATATGTAATGATAATATTTACTGTGCTAATTTTATTCATTTTTGGGCTAACTTTTACATTGCTTCATAAAAACGATGCCGATTCATACTTAATGGGGGGAAGTGGTGCAGAATCAGTGTTGGGCCTAATAGCAAATGTCTCCAATCAATCTGTCTAGTAGGACAACTGTCAGAAAACGGGGAAAAAACAAATGCATTTCCCTCTGAATAAACTGATTACATAAATTATTCAGCGCATTTTTTTTTTTCCCTCAGAGGTGGGCAACCTGAAAAAAAAAAAAAAAATTTACCATTCCTCCTCATTGGATGCTAGGGTATGCCCATGTTCATTTTATTTTCAAATTGCAATATCCCCCCCCCCCCTCTTTCAAACTCTCTACACCTCTTCTCATTAACAACGGAGTTAGGGGCCAAAGATCCCGTCAAAAAAACGAAATTTGTTGCTAATCAAGGGAAAACACCCCTATGACACTTCAAAAATGTCACTACCCAAAATTTAAAAATTCAATTTTATGTTTGTGGGAAAATTCTTTCAAATTTTTTTATTATTTCGGTATACAAATAAAAAAGGTCAATGACTGACTGCAGATATTCCCGGGAAAAGCCTGCATATGATTTTTTTTTTTTTTTTTTTTTTTTTTTTTTCGCACTTTTTTTTAGTCTGCATTGGAAAGAATGATCTTTTTATAGTTACCCTTTATGCCGAACTTTTCTATAATGGTAGAGGCGCTTTTTTTTTTTTTTTTTTTTATATTATCCCTCCCTGCGCCCAAACCTTTTTTCCTCTATAATATCAGTTTTTTAATTGATTCTTTTTAGCTTTGGTAGACCTTATGGGAATTTATATGGGGTGGTTTGAAGCATTTATAATGCAATTCTGAATTTCGAATTTTTTCACTGCATCTCCTGGTTTAACCCCCTTTTTGGGTTTTTCACTTTAAAAAAGCAGTTACTTAAAAAAAAAAAATTAACCCGGTTATTTAACTTTTTTTGGAAAAAAAATGTGTTTGCTTTTTTCATTACTTTTTTTTTTTTTTTTTAATTTTATCTTGTATTGTATTATGTATTTTTTCATTGGGTTTAAACACCAACTGATCTAAAATTGTTGTCAAATTACTCTGTAATTACCCCTACTACATGAAACTTATTTCCTTCTTTTTTAAAAACTATTTTTTGGTAACTATTAATTAAATTTTTCAGGCAAAAGTTTTCGCTCTCTCCTGTCTTATAAGAAAGGGGAGATGCAAGACGAGCCTCAACACTGGTGATAAACAATGGAAAAAAAAATCTAGGTTCTTTTAAAAGTAAAAAAATGAAACCCCTGAAAATGGGTGTCAAGAAAATGCAAGGAAACCGTAAGAACTTGGTGAAGTTACCAGAGGAAAAAAAAAAGGACAAATGATAAAATATCTAAAATGGTACATAAATAAACTGGGGAAAACAATCTGACCTAAATATGGCTTTAATTTGTTCAATGTATTAAATGTTGGAGGGAAAATGTTTTGCTCTTTTAAAAACTGAAGAGATTCTTGAATCTTCAAAAAGTGGAAGTGTTTAAAATTTAACTGTAAAAAAAGGCCCCGGAGTTTGGATAAAGGGGATAAGAAGGCTTTGGGGGAAAACGTTACAGAAAGTGGGAAAGTTGAAAGGAAGGGAAAAGGGGAAACAACCTAGCAAACTTCATAAGATCGATCTTGGATACAGAAAGTTACATGAAGTGTTTTTTCAAAAGACAATCAAGCCAGACATTTTTTAAACCTGTATGCTGAAAAAAAGGAACTTGAAAAAAAGCTTAAAAGAACCCCTTACGTGTAGCAGTAAAGAATCAAATAAATTAAAGTGTCTCCCCCGGGCCCTTTTGATGTCATCTGAAACAAGGAAGCCTAATGGAAAGATGTAAAATTCCAAGGTGAAGTACATTCCCAAAGCATCATTACCCCTCCGTGACTTGTTGAAAACAAATCAAAAAATACGAAGAAAAAAATTCAAGTGGACTATTAAAATTTTTTAAAAAAAAAATCCATTAATGAGGGGTTTCAAAATTAGAAAAAGGAAAAACCTTTTAAAAAAAAGAGAAACGGTGGAAGGTGAAAATGTAAAAAGAAAAAAGGGGACTGGTTGTTTTAAAGATAAAAAATTTGTAAGAACCAAGCTAAATTGAAGAAGACAAGAGTTTGATTGAATCAGAAGAAATCTCCAAATCTCTAGTGCTTCTTCCTGTAAGAGAGGAGAACTAGAAGAGACCAATATTAATGAGAAAACTAGCAAGCTGTCTAAGTCATTCAGTTTGAGTCATACTGGAAAAGAATTTAGCACATCCTACAATGCGAGTAAAGATAATGTATGTAGTAAAACAGGATTGAGTAATTATCAGCATTTACTTGAAACTTCAGAATTTAAGAGAAAGATTGATGACAAAGCAGCAGGAATTTTGTGCCCCAAGGAAGAAAGTAAAATTAAGTGACAGAGATATAAAACAGTCAGACACAGTCACCATTTCTAAGATATGTGATTCACAAGAAAATACATTTAATTCAGTGAATCCAATAGATGCAAGTTTAGGACTTAAAAAAACAGAAAATACAAATGATGGCTTTCATAGTCCCAGAATGGAAGTTCGAGTAAAATAATAATACTGATATTAAAGAAATGAAAGATACACAAAATTTTATTTTTTCAGGTAATGAGAGAGACAGAGTAGAGGAAGTGAGAAAGCCTCACCAAAATATAAATCCTCCCCAACCCTCTTGCCCACTACAGATAAAAAAACTTGATATTGAAGTCTGCACATATTGGTGATAAGAGACATCAGAGAATATGTAAAGAAAAAGAAATAAAATCACCTTTACCTGAGTTTGAATGTATCACTGCTGACAGTGTGCTAGATGGTTTGGAGAAAGGATCCAAGCTGTGTTACTCAAGATAAAAAGAAAAACTAAAATTGGAAGCAATGGAAAGGTTGCATTATACAGTTTAAAGACAGCCTTGCTGTTTCTGACGACTGTATACCAGGCACAGTACAAATTCTGATAGACAAAGATCTAAAAGCAATTGTAGATCATCCAGTTGATCTTTGTTGCCTTAATCTAAAGCCATCTAATCTAGAATATCAAATAATGAAAGTTCCCAACAGCAAAAAGCTAAACTGAAATTATGGGAACTGAAGTTGATATGCTTTCACTTAATTTGTCTTCCTCAAATGTAGAGAAGCAAAGCTTACTTGATGTGTGTAATGAAACAGTGATAGTTTTATGAAAGTACTATTAATGCTTCAAAATGCCAAATTTCCTCCAAAGAATAGTGACCTCTCGGATATGAGCAAGAAAGTGTCAATGT
>NC_069399.1:6438883-6534175 GCF_026875155.1 Cherax quadricarinatus
AAATTCTGTTGAAAATGGCATTACCAGTTAAGTTTAAATACTTATACTTAACTTAAAAGGACAACTCATCGCCTGCACAGCCGCCCCTGCAGACGAGGTCTAGAAGCTGTCGAAACCATCTCAACATGGGCTGTCAAGAAATATAATTTGTATGATTATAAATTACCCCTAGGGGGTGTTATGTCAGCATATTTCATACACTGGTGGCTGACGATGTACGTACTTGTTTGGACTCAATGGTCCGCATATCACCGGGGTTTATGATAAGTGACTAACTCACGATTTTATACTCAACTGCGCAGTCAATAGTAGTACATCACGAGTTAGAACACTTACCTGGGTATATGTATCTGACCCGTAATTACGCCCGGATATCCGTTGAGTTGATTGAAGAATAGTGTTCTTTGAAGAATGTCGCACTACACTCTGTTGGATCGCAACACTCGTTGTTACACTGTTCATCAATAATTGTTCACACAATATCACTAAGAAGTTGATCACACTTCTCTGTAAGTGTTTATCGTGTTTTGTGAGACACTTTGTCCACACTAACGCACAGATCAGTGTTCTTTGTTGGTTATCCTGGCGTCAGTGTCACTCGTAGTAGAATCAAAGTTAATCTGAAGACGCCACAGCGCCCCATGCCGTCACTCCCCTAGCACAAAGAAAATGCTGACCTAGTACTTTTTGCTTCCTTGCCACTTCCTCGATGAGCAAAGCAGAATGTTTGATTCTTGCTGTCTTAAGCATAGACAACAATGTCCACTCTCTTTACCATGGTAATAAAGAGGGAGCAGGATTTTCATTAATTGTCCTGCTAAAGTAAGAGATGTACTGTCTCTTATTAAACTACACTTTGTAACACTGCACAGCAAGGAGCAATGGTCGCTTGACCATGTCGCATATTCGTACGGCATCTGTGATCAATTACTCACTGTAGCAGTAAACAAGACGCTTGCCCCTTCTGAGAGGGCAGGGCCCCTCGGGGCTGAAAGGGGCTGAAGGGACTGAAGGGGCTGATGGGGGCTGATACCCCCCTCCTGGAGAAAATTTCTCCACAGTCCTGGCAAGGGTCTCAATCTTGCGATGACCCGTCTCTGGCTCCCGAGGGAGAAAGGTTTCTACAATGATGCGACGTATGCTGCTCAAGCACTCTTCTGGTCAGTTCAACTGGTGCATCTCATAAGTGACAACACCATATGTACTCCTAACTATGGACACTAGCGAGGAGGAGGATATGTCGTTATCACAGGTAACAGCTTGTCTGGTTCGTTGACTCCATGGTGCACTAGTGTGTCCGCAGTCATCGATACAAACAGTATATGGACACAGAGGATATATAAAGGCTCAGAGTGGGGTTTGCAATACTAGTGAGGTACCATTTCGATGTTCACTATGTAGTAGTAGTAGTAGTAGTAGTAGTAGTAGTAGTAGTAGTAGTAGTAGTAGTAGTAGTAGTAGTAGTAGTAGTAGTAGTAGTAGTGACAATATGGTACAGCAATTAATTCGTACATGAGTAAAAGGATATAAAAGGATATAAAAGCGTCACTTGGTTACGTTACGTGGACGACGTCCTCGTAATAACTCCCAAACGTTTTGATGTATGGAATCTTCAGGCAAGGCTCAACGCAGTTGAACCGGCGATCAGTTTACACTAGAAGAAGAGTCCAATGACAAGCTACCTTTCCTCGACGTCTCATTCACAAAGTAGACAACAACCTAAGATTTCAAGTTTATCGGAAACCTACCAATAAAAATGATCTCACACACTTCTATTCCAGTCAAGATGCCAAGACCAAAAGAGGCATCATCATCGGGTTTTTCCTAAGAGCATAATACCGAATTTGTAGTCATGAGTTTCTTGACGAGGAATGTACATACATTCACCAAACCTTCACTGAGTTACATTTTCCTTCCTTTTTCATCAAAGACTGCAAGAAAAGAGCTCTTCAGATAATTAATTCTCCACGCACCAACACCACTCCCAACAAAGTTATAATTCTTCCCAACAGCCAGGTTGCACTGAACGTTTCTAAAGTACTTTCACAAGCTAACACCAGAGTCGCCATCGCTTCCAGCACTTCAATAAAGGATCTAACCAGGACAAAATCACGAACTAGTCAACGCAGGAGTTTACACTATACCCTGTGGAGGCTGTGACAAGATTTATGTAGGTGAAACAGCAAGAAACCTCGACACCCGCCTCAATGAACACATTTACGCATGTAAGAACGATAACTTGAACAACGCCTGTGTACAACACCGAAATTCCACCAATCATCTCATGAAATTCAGAGACGCCCAATTAGTGATCAAAGAAACTAATTTCCGCAGACGCAAGTGCCTCGAATCAGCACTGATCGCTGTTTCGAATACAATTAAACAAAACAATGGCAGCTTCACCATCTCTGAAGTCTTAGCGAGAATCCTCCCGAAAACAGTAAACCTGCCATCACATAGTCTCTCCTGTTATACTACACAAAGCACATTACAGAGAGTGAACACTGAAAAAGGCCTTCTCTATCCAGTTTATATTTGTCCAACCTATTTTTATGTTACCCAAGTAGTAGCTTTTATATCCTTTTACTCATGTATGAATTAATTGCTCTACCATATTGTCTCTACTAACTACTACTACTACTACTACTACTACTACTACTACTACTACTATACCACTAGTGAACATCGAAATGGTACCTCACTAGTATTGCACCTCACTCTGAGCCTTTTATACCCTCTGTGTCCATATACTGTTTGTATCGGCTCGACAAAGCTCCCGGAGAGCGAAACGTTTTTCACAATAAAATGTCACATTAGTTGCACTTTGTTCTTTTACTTTACATATTGTCGGTAATTCTAACATTATTACAATTATTATTTAATTACTACAATCGAAATTAAGTGCTATATCCATACAGGCCATACAGCACTGAAGGTAAGGATGTGCCAGATCAGAGTGTTAAAGGGAAAAATATGATCAAAGTCGGTGTAATAAAACTGTAGCATTCGTCTCTCGACCTGCGGGGAGAGAGGACGCTTCTACAGTTTCTCTTGCACGCCACCTGGTGAGGAAAACATAGCATTAGCACCAAGATGGCGGACCGAATGAACCGGCGCATAAATACTGTCTGCATTGAGCTGGTTAGAGGAATTTTTAAGCAGCGCCACGATGAACGTTCTCCTGCCAAGCATTATCAGGGACTGTTATGGCATCCCCAATGAAGAGCTGTATGGTGTGGCACTGAATGGTATGTCAAGGGTCTTCGTGAAGTTCATGAGAGCTGACTTCTACTCTACCATCGTCGACGAATTTCAAGAAAGGAGGATGAGTATCAATTCGGCAGTGGAAGTATGCTTGCATGATGTGTCTAAGTATTTTACTTGGGTGAAGGTAAGGAATGTACCTTTTGAGGCAACAACATACAGCCTACAAGATGTGTTCAGTGGTTATGGGACTGTACACTCGGCGAGCATGGGAATGTGGAGGGACGGCCCTTACGAGGGGATGCTGGAAGGATCCTTCACACTGAAAATGACCCTGAGGAGGCCGATACCATCATATGTCACATTGCATAGCCATAGAACACAGGTTTTTGTACACTATGCGGGGCAGAGGAAGACGAACCCTACCCCCGGGCTGGAGTTTTGAGACTCTATGACCGCGGGTTCAATCCCGGCCGGGGGTATGGTTTATTTGCAATCGTGTCATTACGATTTCTTAAGTCAAGTCAGAGGAAGACGTGCCGTTTATGTGACTCTTATGAGCACATGGTGGCACAATGCCCCAGGAGACAGGGCCCTAGGCGTCAGGAGACAGCTTCTGTGGATAAGCCATTAGAAGCCGCGGACGTTATGACGGGTGAAGTGGAAAGCCGGGGTACAGGCCTATGGAGTGAGGAGGTCGACAGAGCAGAAGTGGTTTTGGAGACGTGTGTTACACTACCCGGGGAAAGGGGGGGGGGGGGGGGAATATCGCTGTAGACGGGACCTTTGGGCCCTACTACAAATTCAGCCAGGAAGGGTTTTGGGGGGGCTGTGCTAAAGGGTTTTTTTTGGGGAAGAGCCCGGAGCTTGGTGGGGGAAAGTGATGTGGGGTTCGGGTGATTAAAGGGATGGATAACAGAAGGGGGGTAAGGAAGACTTGAGTGGGGGTTGAAAAGGAGAGAAATGTGGTGGGGGAAAGGGCCCATAAAAGAAGGGGGTTTTGCGGGAAGTGTGTGTTTTAGGGGGTGGGCCCCCCCGAAAGAGATCACGGGGCATCAGACAGGGACGAAGTCCTCAAAAACACCGCCAGGGCCGGGGGAAAAGAAGATGTTGGCAGCTTTGGTGGGCAACCGGCCCCAACCCGGGGAAAGGAGGGGGGGGAAAAGGGGAAGGGCTCGGGGGGGAAAGGGAAAGGGGGGGGTTGGGGGGTTCGGGAAAACCGAGGGATTTAAATTAGAGAAGGACCGGGGCCCTATGAAAGGGGGACCAAATAAGCCTCAGCGGCCGGGGGTAAGCCGCCTTTCTTGTAAAATTCAGGGTGTGAACTTTAAAATGTAAAGGGCTTAAAACCGAGGTCAAGAGAGTTTTTTAAGGGGGTTTTTTGGGGAGATTTAGTATTGATTTTGGTTTTTTTCCCAGGAACGTGACAGATTTCGAGGGGTAGTATTAGTGAAAAAAGGGGGTGGGAGGAGGCATTTTTAAAACAATAAAACATAAGAAAGGGGGAAAACACTGAGGGGCCTGCGGGGCCCAAAATGGGCCCAGGTCCTTTCCCAATTTCCCAACCCCACTAAAAAAAAACATTTACCCAACCCAATTTTCAATGCTACCCAAGAAAAAAAGCTCGGATGTGAAAGTCCCACCCAAAATCAACCCTTCCCATTTCATGTACTTATCCAACCTAATTTAAAAACAAACCCAAAGCCCTACCCCAAATAAAAAAAAAACTAGGTAAAACTGGTTCCCTCATCAACACCCTTTTTCCCCAAAACCAAAAACCTTTCCCAAATTTTCCTTTCAAAATTTCTAAACTTATCTAATTTTAAATCCCATTACGGCGGTTTCTCATTTGGAAAGACACCCTAAAAAACCTTATTAAAAATCCCCCTTTTTAATCCCAAATCTTTCCATTTAAATACATTTCGATCGGGGTTTTTACCCCCTAAATTCTTGTCTAAAAAGTAAAGTAATTTAAGGGTTTCTTCAATCTTTCTTCAAAGGAAGTTTTCCCGGAGGGCTATGTATTAATTTATTTAAACCTACGCTGAATGTTTTCTAACGAATTTATGCCCATTTTTTTGTAATAGGGAAAGACCAAAACTAAACCCTGCAAAAATCAAGGTGGGGCCCTTTTAACTAATAATTATAAAGCTGCAGTATGACCCGGGACTTCTTTTTGCTTAACACTTCTTGATATAAATCCCCTTTTAACCCCATTTGCCTTTTTACGTACCTTAGGGCATTGCGGTTTTTTTTTTTTAAGGGTTGCTGCTAAACCATAACCCCCAAGTCCTTTTCCCAATCTTATGGCTAATTTTTCTACATTTTTTAAATTTTAAAATTTATTTGGGTTATGGGCACCCCCAAAGCTTCAAAACCCTTTGCACTTATCTACTTTAAAACGCATCTGCCACTTTTCTGACCAAATAAGTTTTTTTTAAAATCCTCCGAAGTTCCCCAAACATTACGTTTGAATCAATTATCCTCCCTATTTTGTTTCATCGGCGAATTTGCTAAATATCACTAGAAATTCCCTCATCAAGTTTTCATTGATATAAAAATTATAAACAAAAAAGGGGCCCCCAAGACTGACCCCTGTGGAACGCCACTTGTTACAGACCCCCACTGGGTTTTTAAAACCCCTTTAGGGAAAACCACTCCCCTGTTTCCCTGTCAGTGAGCCATAAACTGATCCACAAAGAGCTTTTTTCCCCCAACCCCGGGGGCCGGGCCCACTTTTTTAAAACAGCTTATGGTGCGGAAACTCAAATCAAAACCCTTACTAAAATTTAATTTAAATAATATAAAATTTTCTTTATTTGGGTAAAACAGCCCAAAAGTTTTTACTGAAGAAATTTTAATAAATTAGTT
The DNA here is from genome assembly GCF_026875155.1 of Cherax quadricarinatus. Taxonomy (NCBI): domain Eukaryota; kingdom Metazoa; phylum Arthropoda; class Malacostraca; order Decapoda; family Parastacidae; genus Cherax; species Cherax quadricarinatus. The sequence goes on from NC_069399.1 coordinate 6,444,959, forward strand.
AGACCCCGGGCCCTTTGTAAACCCCATCCCGGGGATTATCATTAATCAAGCTAGGGCTTATCGAAAATGGCTTCTTAAATCTCGTATAATTGACCTAGAAATTTTTGCCTCCCAAATTGGGGTCGGCTTATTGGGGGGGTAATTTGAGGGAAAACAAACTGCCCCCCCTTTTTTAAAAAAATAGGATTTTACTTGCCACCTTCCACATATCGGCCCCTTTAAAATTTTTTGAAGAAAAAAAATTTTAAAAATTTTAAAAAGTTAATGGTTCCCCGGAGTTCCTTTTTGCTTTCCCTTTTTAAGAACCCTGAGAAAAAACCTAAATCAGGACCCCGGCGACTTTTTTTTGCTTCAGTCTGTCTTCTCCCCTCACAACCCATCTAAAATTTGGTAAATGGGGGATGTTAAAAAAATTTATCTTCTTCTACCCCAAATGAAAAAATTTAATTTTACGGGGAATTTTTGGTTAGTGTTTTCCCTGTGTAAAAACTGAGGGGAAAAAAAATTATTTAAAATCAAGCAAAAAAATTTCATTCTAAATTGTCAGAAAGGGTTTCCCCATGGTTTTTTTTTAAGGGGCCTTTTTCTTATCTCTAAATTTTTGTTCTATAGACCAAAAAAAAAACTTTTTGGGTTATTTTAGAATCCTAAAAATTTTTAAAAATTTTCATATCCCTTTTAGTTTTTCTTACCCCCTTTAAAAAATTTTCCCTTTAATGTTCAATATACTGTTTCAAAGTTGCCCCCTCACCTTCTTTGGGAATCCCGCCAAAAAAATTCCTTTTTTATGCCCTAGTAGATATTTGGGGCCTATTTTTCTCCATTTTGGGTTTTTTCTATTTATCAAATTTTCCTTTATATGGGTTTAAAACGCTTTTTTGAGAAAGCATGTATATTTTTCAAAAACCTGTCATTTTGATAGCTCTCTTCGTTCCCCAGTAACAGATGTAAGGGGTTTTTTAAAGGGGCCCCATCGAAATCTGTTAAAGCGAAAATCGGGGACTGTTCTGATTTTAATCGCTACTTTTCGTTTTTCCAAAAAAATGCAAAATGGTAATTGTTTTGGGTGGCGCTAGCACCCATTTTCCTTAAAATTTTCCCTAAATTATTAACAAGGGATTCTTTTTGTTTGCCATAACTAAAAAACAAGCAGGTTATTTCCCCTTGTAGGTTTCTGTTCAAAAAACTGCTTAAAAAAAACAACCCCTGAAATATTTCAAAAGAAAGTCGAAACGATTCTAAATTCCCAGTAAAAGAAATTTCCAATCAACATGACTAAAGTTAAAGTCCCCCTAGATTACAAATTTAAATGTCCCTTGGGGCCCTTTTAAACAATTTCCCCCCATATTATTTTCCCCTTGGTCCCTACTAAGTTGGGGGGACGGTAAAATCACTCCAAAATCGGGTTTTTTCATGCCCCTCTGAAAATTCTATCCAAAAAAACTCTGTATGTTTTACTTCAAACTTAATACCCGTTTTTTTATGCAACAGTTCAAGCGATCTTCCCGGGGTAACCCAATGCCCCCCCCCCACCCCCCCCCCCAATACTTTTATTTCTTGGAACAAAATTTAAAAAAACCCCGAATATGGGCATTTGGGAGGCAGTCCACCCTTTTTTAATTAAACCAAAAGTCTTTTAAATTTTAAAGGGAAAAAAAATCAATGGGTTACCCCACAAATAGCAAAATAATCAAATCGTCCATCTTATTCCTAGCACTACGGCAATTAGCATAATAAAACAATTTAAAAACTCTCCTTTCTCTTTTTCCCTTCCCCGGCCCCATTTCTATTTTTCCCCACTAAACCTTTTACCGTCTTTATCACCCAAGGTCCCTGGCTTTTTAAAATCTATCTCGTTCTTATTATTACCCAGTTTCCCCAAAAAACTGGAATTATTTCCCATGGGGACTTCCCTGTTTTCCCCCGCCAAAAAACCCCTACCAATAAATATTCCTTGGGGGGGTTTTAAAATCCTAACTGCCCCTTTTTCCCCCCAAATTTCAGTTTCCAGTGCCCCCCACCCCCCAAAACCCAGATAAGTGCCCCATCCCTAAGGGATAAATGTCATTTTTTGCATAGAAGGGGGTCCCCGTTGTTCAATGAAAGTTACCCCATTTTCCTTTTCAGTATTTTTCCAGCCAGCAATTGACAAAAAATTGCCCTGGAAAACCCTTTACTTCCAACCCCCCCCCTTTCCCTTTCCCAAAATTACCAATATGAGGGGTTCCCACCCCTTTCTTCTAATTATTTCTATTTGATGACCTATACCCGCTAATCAGGTTTCCCCCTCCTACGTCTGCCAACATTGTTGCCCCCCCAGCCCCTGAGAAGATAATAGGAAGCTTTCCCCTTACCTTTTCATGATGTCCCTCCAGGAAAAAGGGAAAAACAATATCCCCATCCCCGCCCCCGGAAAGCAAAATCTTTTGTCTCCTACTCCGTCCCCTTTAAGCCAAAAAACGCCCTATCCATTTTACCTAACTTTTGGGTATCCCCAAAAAAACAATATTCTTTCCTTCCTTAATGTCCCTTTTGGGCGTGTCCCTTCCCAGTTTCAAATCACTTTTGTCGGGGGAGCACTGAAATGTATTGGGGTTTCCCCAACAGTTTCCACGGGACCCTTTCTTTCTTCTTCATCGTTTTTTTACCTTTTCCCCTTCGTCTTCCCTTTATCGTCAAACCCTTTTTTTTCCCCGCTGTCCAGCCATGACCAGTTTCCTTCCTTTACCTGAGGACTCAAAAAAAGGAGGACTACAAAAATCTTTTCTTGTTCTCCTCGGGGCAATCGCCGAATTTTTCCCAAATTTTGCCAAAAACCCCCCAAATTTTTCCCCTTTAAACTGTTGGTAAAGTTGCTCGATGGAGGGCATCCCTTTCTTCAAAATTTTAGAGAAGCGCCCCAAAAAAGGTCCTTTACAGAGCCAAGTACACGTCAACCCTGCGCCAAAAGCCCAAATCAATCAGGAGCTACTGGGGCAGCACGTTCCCCCACGGCCCAATAGCGTCGCCGGGTTTAAAAACCCCCGGGATAGATGGGGTCCAAAACGAAATTTTTTTAGGTGGGGATTGGGGGGGGTGTTGGCATTTTCTGGTGGGGGTTTGAATTTTATGTTAAAATTTGTGGGAGGGGTGGGGGGAAATCGCAAAGAACGGGTTTTCACGGTTTTTTTGTGCCCAAAAAAAAGGAATTTTCCGGGGTTTGATGGGTTAAACCCGGGGGATTTCGTTAATGTGCCTTTGGGGTTTTCAAATTTTTGCTAAGGTTTTGGGCAACAGAATTTAGGAAAAGTGGGTTTGGGGTTTGGTTTAAAATAAGGGGGGTTGGGGAAATTCCCGGGAAAAGGATGAGGGATGGAAATGGTTTTTATTAGAGATTTTCTAGAAGATGTACGGGAGGGGGAATACTAGGTTTAGATTGGGTTTAATGCATATGATTTCGTGGAAAAGAGATTTCTTAGGGGTTTGCTTAAGGGTTTGGGGGTTTTGGGGGGGGGTAGTGAGGGGGGGTGAAAACCCCCGTATTTCGAGGGGAGGTGAGGGTAAAAGGTTCCAAAGGGGAGGTTGGGGGGGAAAAAGGTTTTACCCATAGGGAGAGGTTTGGGGGCAGGGCTGTTTCCGATGTACAGCTGCTCTTTGTTTTGTGTGCAGAACCTTTTTATGGTCTGTTTTAAAAGGGTAATGGACAAACAGGAGATGGAAGGGGGATGCAAAGGGGGCAACGTTTTGGGTTTTGTTTGGGTGATACTCCCGGGTTTTTCTACGGGGGAAGGGAGGGGGGTTAAGGGGGGGGTAGAGTATTTCCCCAAAGTTTGGTATGAATACCGGAAAGAGAGTTTTTTAAAACGGGTGGAAAACAAGGTTTTCTAGAAAGGGCGGTAAATTTGGGTAGGGGGGGGGGTTGGGGGTGGGGGTTAGGAAAGGGGCATTTATTTTAAAGAATAAAGGGTTTTTGTGGGTATGGTTTGGGGGGAAATCAGGCCCTGCAGAAGGGTAAATTCGGAGCCCGTCACGGGGAAGGGTTTTTTTGTAGACAGGAGGTTTAAGTGCGGGGGACTTAGCATTTAAAATCAAGGGTAAATGGTGGGAAATTCCCCTTGTCCCAAAAGCAAAGGAATGGGGGTGGAAAGGTATTTTTTCCCCCTTTGAGGTACGGATATTGTGGAAAGGGAGAGGAAAGGGGCTGAATTTTTTTTGGGATTTGCCCAGGGGAAGGTTAAGTAAAGGAGGTTTGTTATGGGGCGGAGTTCGAAAGGGGGGTTTTGGGTTTTTGCCTTTAGGAAATGAGAGTAAAAGGCTTTTAAAATATCAAGCCCGGGGGTATATGAGGGAAGGGGGGGGTTTTAGGGGAGTAAAGTAGGAAGAGTTATGGGGAGGCCCGTTAAAGGGGGGGGGAGTGGGAAGGAAATTAGGTTTTTTTGAAGATATTTTTAGATTTTTAAATTGGGCAGTGCAACAGGTGGTGAAAAGGTTGGTGAGGGTAGTGAAAGGTCAGGGAATTATGCAACGGGTAGCCGTGTATCCAATGTATGATTGGGGGGTTAATTTGGAAAGATTTAGTAAGCTTCGGATACCGGCTAGAGTAAGAAATTAGTGTATCGTTTTAATCACGGGGTTTTCTGGCTTCCAAGGAGATGTTACGTTGTATGGGGTTTGTGGAAGAGGCTTTTTGTCAGTTTTGTGGTGATGTTGAAACGGCGTTTCATGTGGTCTTCTTTTGTACCTCCTTGGAGGGGGTGAGATCATGGATGGGTGGGGTTATCAGACTGTTGGGGAAGGGGGTCGTTTGCCGTTTTTAAGGGCTTTACTACTAGATGTAAGGGGAGTGCCTAGGGATGTTGGAAGGGCTATAATGTATATCATAGTAGATTATCTGGACATTTCATGGGGAATGAGGGGATTAAGGGGTGATACGAGGATAAAAGCGTTGGCGGCTAGATTCTATAGGACGAAGTGTAGGAATATGCTGGTTTATGGGGCGTCCTGGGAAAAAAAATTCCCGGAAGGTTATAGGAACCTCACTGTTGGTTCCCTTTGTCGGGGTCCCTGAGGATGGACAAAGGAGTGGTCTCCTTATGGGGGGATGTAAAGGGGGGGGGGTTGTTTTTGTTTTTCTCTGGAGCTTATGTAGTGTGTAAGAGGAAGGTAGTGATAATTAGGTATGGATGGTACGCCATGTTTCACGAGAATGTTTGTCATAGTGAGATATAAGTGTGGTTTCCAGGGTTACATTTCTAAGCCTGATGGTTATGTTCACTGGGTTTAAAATTTCCTTGATAGCCAGGATACCGAGCCCTTAGGATCTCGTTTTTAAGTAATTAGATTGGCAAGTTGGTTTCAACCAAAAATTTTCTGAGATACGTGCCAGTTCTTTTAGGACTGGCAAATTACAGCAGCCTTATACTTATTACTTCTCTTGTCTTATGTTTAACTTTTATTGTAAAGTAAAAGGACACAAATGCAACTAATGTGACATTTATTGTGGCAACGTTTCGCTCTCCAGGAGCTTTATCAAGCCATTACAAACAATACATGGACACAGAGGGTATATAAAGGCTCAGAGTGAGGTGAATACTAGTGAGGTACCATTTCGATGTTCACTAGTGGTAGTAGTAGTAGTAGTAGTAGTGGTAGTGACAAAAGTAATACAATATGGTAGAGCAATTAATTCGTACATGAGTAAAAGGATATAAAAGCTATTACTTGGGGAACATAAAAATAGGTTGGACAAATATAGACTGGAATGAGGCAGCTTGTTTCAGTGTTCACTCTCTGTGCTTTGTGTAGTATAACAGGAGAGAATATGTGATGGCAGGGTTTACTGTTTTCAGAAGGATTCTTGCTAAGACTTCGGAGATGGTGAAGCTGCTGTTGTTTTGTTTAATTGTATTCGAAACAGCGATCAGTGCTGATTCGAGGCACTTGCGTCTGCGTAAATTAGTTTCTTTGATCACTAATTGGGCGTCTCTGAATTTCATGAGATGATTGGTGGAATTTCGGTGTTGTACACATTCGTTGTTCAGGTTATCGTTCCTACATGCGAAAATGTGTTCATTGAGGCGGGTGTCGAGGTTTCTGGCTGTTTCACCTACGTAAATCTTGTCACAGCCTCCACAGGGTATAGTGTAAACTCCTGCATTGACTGGTTCGTGGTGCTTGGATTTTGTCCTGGTTATATCCTTTATTGAAGTGCTAGAAGCGATGGCGACTCTGGTGTTAGCTTGTGAAAGTACTTTTGAGACGTTCAGTGCAACCTGACTGTTGGGAAGAATTATAACTTTGCTGGGAGTGGTGTTGATGCGTGGAGAATTTATGATCTGAAGAGCTCTTTTCTTGCAGTCTTTGATGAAAAAAGAAGGAAAATGTAACTCTGTGAATGTTTGGTGAATGTATGTACACTCCTCGTCAAGAAACTCAGGACTACAAATTCGGTATGCTCTTAGGAAAATTCAGAGACGCCCAATTAGTGATCAAAGAAACTAATTTCCGCAGACGCAAGTGCCTCGAATCAGCACTGATCGCTGTTTCGAATACAATTAAACAAAACAACGGCAGCTTCACCATCTCCGAAGTCTTAGCAAGAATCCTTCTGAAAACAGTAAACCCTGCCATCACATAGTCTCTCCTGTTATACTACACAAAGCACAGAGAGTGAACACTGAAACAAGCTGCCTCATTCCAGTCTATATTTGTCCAACCTATTTTTATGTTACCCAAGTAATAGCTTTTATATCCTTTTACTCATGTACGAATTAATTGCTCTACCATATTGTATTACTTTTGTCACTACCACTACTACTACTACTACTACTACCACTAGTGAACATCGAAATGGTACCTCACTAGTATTCACCTCACTCTGAGCCTTTATATACCCTCTGTGTCCATGTATTGTTTGTAATGGCTTGATAAAGCTCCTGGAGAGCGAAACGTTGCCACAATAAATGTCACATTAGTTGCACTTGTGTCCTTTTACTTTACATATTGTCGGTAATTCTACCAACTTTATTAACTTTTATTATCTGATGAAGGTTCTATGTGAAAAAATTTAAGTGTATGTATAGGTTTTGGATCTATACCATGTTTTTATGGGGTTATACCAACAAAGTCTTGTGGACAAGATTTTCGGTTTATATACATATGTGGGAGGTTTAATTATGTATAGGGTTTGGTTTTAAACCCTTTAATGTGCCGAGGTTTGTTATAAAAACTTGTTTTGGGTTATTTTATTATTGTATGTTACATGTATGTTGTTCTGTTTTCTGTAGCAGAATTATTGTATTAGAGGGTTAACATATTAATAATAGTAAAATACTGTTTCTCTATGGTTATTGTGCATAAAAATCATACGTTCCTTCCGAATTCCTATTGGTTAGGATATATTGTAACATAACTTAACCAATACTCTGTACCCTGTCATAGCGGGTATGTTAGGGTTTCGTTTTGTTTTGTAGTTGTTATGGTAGCTTTGGTTAGGGTTTTTTACTTTACTGACATGATTTGTGTAGTACATATATTGTGTGTTAAAGGTGGTTATGGTTTTAGACATGTGTGAAAATTTCAACTTTAGTAATCTTGTGATGTTGTACATTTGTATGATGTTTTTGTTGTAATAGGACATGTCAGGTATTCATTTTATATTGTTAAACTATGTAAAGTTTCATTTTGGTGTTTTTTCTTTGGGTACAATGGCTTGGCGGCAACTATTAATGACTGTTATACTTCAGTGAGGTTTGTCTTAGCGTGTATTGTTTGCTATAACAAAATGTTATAATACTTGTTACCGCCAGGAATGACCTGATACTAGTAGCACAAAAGAATGTTTTGTATTCCTGTACTTTATTATGCATCCTTTGTACTTTTGTAAGGTTTCTAATAAAAATATAAAAAAAATAAAACTGTCTCTGACAGAAAGTCAAAGAGGAAGTCTGTGTCAAAGGCAGGGCTGTCAGCGAGGACGTCAGATAAAAATTAGGGCTGTGATGAATGGTTTGAAAAACCGACAAGTTGAAGATTGAGACACTTATGCAGCATATGGGAATCTTTATTAAGTTAGACAGTCCTTGGGTTATCCTGGGTGGCTAACCCTCCGGGGTTAAAAATCCGAACGAAATCATTACCTTATCTTATCTTAGAGGAAAAAAAGATTTGGGAGATGTTAAGAGAGTGTTTTAGGAGCTTTGAAACAAGTGAGAGACACAGTTATAGAGAGAGTGTTAGGTAAGTTTGGGATGCCAAGTGTAAACCTTAATGGGGGCCTTTGAATTTTTATATAGAAAGAGGTTTTCCGATAGGTAATATATATTTTAATAAGATAAACGGGATAAATACAAGATATGATATAGTGTGTAACGACAATTGTTTGGTGGACTATGTGGATAAAAGACTGATAGGTAGATTTAGGGATATGTATGTTTATAGAGGAGCAACAGTTACATCATATCGTTTTTCAGGTGTAGTTACAGTGAGATTAAAAGAATGGCATCAGAAAACAAGAGGAAAGTGAAGGAGAGAAGGAGGTTGCGAGGAGAAAGAGGAAAGGAAGATCAAGGTGATAGATAAAAGAGAAAGGAGGAGGAGGAGGAAGAGGAGAGGAGGAGGAGAGGAGGAGGAGGAAGAGGAGGAGGGAAATAATAGAGGGTTAGGGAGGCATGTGAGGGCTGAACAGGGGTGGTAATTTCAGTCTGCATGCACACACACAACAATGTACAGCCATAAAGGAGAAGGCAGTTAGGGTAAGATACACTGGCCAACAACCAAAATGCTTCCGAGATCAGAATAGCAATTTCCAACTAATTTTAGGTCACGTATAATTAATATCATAGTTAAAATTGTTTATTAGGTCTACTCTTCACTATACACCTACGTGTCACCACAGGTTCCAACACACTTGTGGCAGTGTGTTTCTTACAACACTCACAGTCTCACTGCCCTTCATTATCGTTCCAGCAGTCATAGAAGGTGGTTGTGATGTTCAAGTTTATGTTTTTAGGTGAAAATTTATATTTTGAAGAGGCTGTTCACAGATTCGTCAAAAACGAGCCTGGAAGGTGTCTTGTTGCATAACGGCAATAGTAATCCACCAGTTCCTGTGGGCTATACACCATATTGAAAGAAATTTATGAGAATATAAAGCATATGTTGCAATGCATGAAATGTAATGAACATCAATGGCAGCTCTGTGGTGACTTAAAAGTGTTGCTCTTGTGATGAACTTGTTGCTTTCTATATGACTGGGAGAGCCGTGCAGGAGGTTCCCACTACATCAGGAGAGACTGACCACCTCGTCAATCATTGGAGCATGGGATGAAAAACGTTCAACATCCACTTCTTATTGAACAAAACAAAATTTTGCTACCACCACTACACATAAAACTGAGGCTCATGAAAAACTTCGTAAAAGCTATGGACAAATCAGGGATTCAAGTATTTAACATCAAAATTCCCCTCACTGAGCGACGTTAAGATGAGAGAGGGAGTCTTTACTGGTCATCAGATTTGAGAGCTTCTTAAAGATGGTGACTTTGAATCAGACTTTCATGGAGAGGAGGAAGCTGCTTGGGAAGTATTCAAGTTAGTGGCGAGGAGATTTCTCGGCAACAGAAGAGAAGGCAACTATGAAGAATTGGTGGAAAACCTCATCAAGGCTTACAAGAATATGAGATGTAACATGTCACAGGTTTTTACAAAGTACACAGCTATATATGGAGAGAGGAGTATATGGTGAGAAAAAGAGAGATTTAGAGAGTGCTAAAGGAATGTAAAAGGAGAGCAAATGGATAAGTGGATGAGATGCCTTCAACAAATTTTGCTGAGAATAAGAAAAACTTTTGGAGTGAGATTAATAAGTTAAGAAAGCCTAGGGAAGGATTGGATCTGACAGTTAAAAAGGGCGAGGAGAGTTATTAGGTGGGAAGTTAAAGGTATTGGGAAAATGGAGGGAATATTTTGAGGAACTGTTAAATGTTGATGAAAATAGGGAAACTGTGATTTCGTGCATTGGCCAGGGATGTACAACATCTTTTAGGAGTGAGGGAGATCCAAATGTAAGTATAGTGAAAGTGATCGAGGCTGTGGGTAGAGTAAAAAGGGTTAAAGCAGGTGTGATGGATAGCATCAAGGAAGAAATGCTGAAAGCAGGTGGGAATATAGCTTTGGAATAGGTGGTGCTTTTATTTAATAAATGTATGAATTGTGTGAAGGTACCTAGGAACTGGTAGAGAGTATGCATAGTTCATATGTATAAAGACAGGGAACGAGAGAAGGTGTAAGAATTATAAGGAAATAAGCCTGTTGAGTATACCTGGTGAGGTATGGTAGAGTTATTATTGAAAAAAATTAAGATTAAGACGAAGAGCAGGATCGCAGATGCACGAAGAGGCTTCAGGAAGGGTAGCAGGTATGCAGACCAAGCGTTTACAGTGAACCATATAAGTGAACAGTATTTAGATAAAGGTGAAGAGATTTTTCGTTTAATAAATAGATTCGGAAAAGGTTTTTCATAGGGTGGATAGGGGAACAATGTGGCAGATGTTTCATATGTATGGAATAGCTGGTAGGATACTATTAGCAGTTAATAGTTTTACGAGGATAGCGGAGCTCTGGTTATGGTATATAGGAGAAAGGGAGGTTATTTTCCAATAGGACCTATACAGGGATGCATTATATTACCATTGTTTTTCAGTACATTTTTAGATGGGGGTTGTAAGAGAAGTAAATACTCGGGTGATGGGAAGAGATGTGGGATTAAAGGATACAGAATCTAACGCAATGTGGGAGTTGTCACAGTTGCTTTTTTGCTGATGAAACTATGCGTTTGAGATATTCTGAAGATAAGTTGCATAGGTTAGAAGACAAATTTGGGAGTGTAAAAACAAGGAAATCGCAAGGTGATCAGGCTAACAACAAAAAAAAAAAAGGGAAATGAATAATTAAATATCAGATTGAATGGAAGGAATATGGAGGATGGTAGAAGGGTCTATGAAAGACGAGGTTAATTAACCGTAAAAATGACGAGTGAAGAAAAGGTGAGTGGAACATTGAGGAGTCTGTGGGGACAACCATGTAAACAAAGATGAATATCTATGAGAGTATAATGGTATCAACGCTCTTATGTGGGTGTGAAGCATGAGTGTTGAATGTTGCAACAAGGAGAAGGCTGGGGTAAGTGGAGATGTGTCTGAGGGCATTGTGTGGTGTGAATATTATACAGTGAATCAGTAGCTTGGAGATTAGAAGGGGATGCATGCTTTCTAAAAGTATTATCCAGAATGCTGAGAAGGGGTTTTGAGATGGTCCCCGACATTTAGAGAGTATGGAACAAAACAGAATGACTTGGAGAGCGTATTAATCTGTAGTTGAAGGAAGGCAGGGTAGGAGTAAATGAAGTTTTGTGTGTGAGGGCTTGGGCATCCAGCAATGTGACTTAACGTGCTGTTGGAGTGTGAGCAAAGTAACATGAAGGGATTCAGGGAAGCGGAGTTTGAGTCATGGAGGTGGGAAGTGCTGTGAGTGCACTCTGAAGAATGGGTGGAGATATGTTGCAGTTTTTTAACTGTAGTGTAGCGCGCCTCTGGCAAGACACCGATGGAATGAGTCATAATGAAAATGTTTCTTCTTTTTCAGGTTACCTTATCTCGGTGGGATAAGACAGATGTGTTAAAAAATGTACATCAGGAAACAATTTATTTGTTTTTACTAGAAATGTCGCGCAATGTTGTATATAAAGAACTTGGGGATGACACGATTTTTTTTTTTTTTTTTTAATAGCCTGCAATGCGCGAATGTTGAAGCAGGGATGCAATGCGTATAACTGCAGTAAGAATTGCATACAGCTAAGCAGTGAAAATACTGAGTCTAATATATGACCTTATACAAAACTGTGGGGAAACACTGCTGCAAGCCCGACACTGTCAGAGGACTTTTCTATTAAACCAGAGAAGCTTTGTGTGCAGCTGAAACATCATTGCAATAAAGATACTTAAATGCTCTGAATAAGTCTTCCTTATATTCATTAATATCTAAGTATCTTATATAGATAACCCGCATATAGAAAAGAGAAGTTTACGACGACATTTCGGTGTAACTTGAACCATTTACAAAGTCTCAGTGTAAAGTTTCGGCAATAAAGACTTAAGTTTTTACCTGAGCCTTACTCCTCCACTTGCATGTAACACTTGTATATTGTTACAATTTTTCGTGTCTAACACAGAAATACCAGTGTACCGCCGTACAGGATATGACGTCTCTACATATTTTGCTGATAAATAAGACATCCATGCATGGTTATGTTTATTGCAGAAACGTTTCGCTTGCACAACGAGTTTCTTCAGTCGTATAGAGGCTTGTCTACGGAAAACAGCGCATATGGCAAGCACGGAAATTGTGCCCATGTCATCATCTGACATCCGTCTTACAGTTAACTCTATCATAAATTCACCTCAAAAATACAATTCAAGCTTGTAAATCTTTTAATTACAAATTATGGCACTATATGAAAATTACAACTGCATCTTCCTTGTTTTCACTGATGCAAATTGGTCTATAATGTGCTCAGATTCAGTGTTTTTTAATTTCTTCTCTTTTCACACTCAGCAAAGCAACATCACAGACTTTGCCTCCACCCATGGAGGATCTCAAATACGTAAGTATTAGTTTTAACTTGCTGAATGATCTCTCACAGCTGGCGATGGAAACTTCGATGGTTAGTATTATCTGAACAGTAATGCCAAGACTGGAGACGACGCTCTCTTCTCCATACTGAACAATTAATTCTAGAAGCTCTTCAGGTATTGATATTTTCATGACGGACCGACCTTGATAGCAACATTCGGCAATCCAAAATTTCTTCACACAGCTGCTGTCCTCAACATCAGAGTTGTATAATTCTCTCAGTTTTCTCATTTCTTCGTTAGGTTGTTACTTTCGGAGCCATAAAAAGTCCTTAAACATCGAAAAGGAACCCGAGGTTGGCGTCTGTGTCGTGCAAACTAATGAACCTTTCATACATTTCTCGGTGAAGATGGTCAAGTATTCCCTTCATGACACTTTCCGTTTCCTCCTTGATTGTTAACCCAGTGTCTCTCGAGTTCTCATCAGCATTCGTTTCCTTCACCTCTGACGCCTTTCAACTTCAGTATTCTATTCTTGAAAGAGATGGAGTCCTTCTTCGTATGACTCACTGACCAGCACTTCTCTTTCATCATCAAAATGATCTCGAAGGGCTTTTAAATCCATGGCAGCATTGTGGAAGTTCGTCAGAAAAATCGTAAGTCAACATGCGGTTATATAGCTTCCTAGAGTCACTTTTTGTTTAACTCGTCTCGTTTTCATTGTCTATCATATCCTGGAAAACTTGAAATATCTCCTCAAGGTATTTGATAGGTTTCTCTGCTTCTGTCCTTGAACTCCACTTGGTTTCGGACTCTGACTGAACAGCCACAGGCACAGCGTGTTTGAGTTTTTCCCAGCGCTGTACTGAATAAGAGAAGAACACGTAGAGAGCTTTGATGCTTCCAAAAAAATGACCATAATTGTTTCCTGCTTGGCTGCGTGTACGCTCCGTGCAGATAGTTACGAACTTCCTTATTAAGGTCCACTACACTAATAGCAGGAGCGTAAGAAATAAGATGGACGAGCAAAGATTAATTTCATGTGTAGGAAGGTTATATATTATTGCTGTAACAGAGGTTCGGTTCATCCTGAAAGATAAATGCCTTCCGACTGCTACATACAAGACTGTAAAATATTCCGCATTGATAGGGTCAACAGGAAGGGTGGTGGAGTGGCGATGCATCTCAGAGATAATTTCAACTGTTTTATTAGAAAGATATAAAATTAGAAGCGTCGGGCACCGAATCTATTTGGCTACAGTTTCTCGAGGAACGTGAAAAGCTATTCTTAGGTGATATTTAAAGACTCCCAGTATTTAATATTTAACAACAACTACTAAGTCAAGGTCCCTAGCTAGAGGGACTTTCGCTTAGCCGATTTCATTGGGCAGAGGGATTGTATGGGTGGGATAAACTGGTGTGGCCTGACAGGTCATTTTCCTTTGTGTCAGTGTTACAAAAAACGCGATTCTAAAAGCTTAGAGATCTCCTGTGAATACTAGAAAGGACTGCCCTTCTAGCATCCAGCCTGTTACTGGGTTTTCGTAACAATTAGTCAGTATCCTTGTCCAATTATTCATTAGAATTCAGTATGATTCAATAGTGCTTCAGGATTACAACTGGTAGGCTACTAACTAGAGAAATTAAAATTTAATAAATTTATTAAGTCTAGAATTATATTATCAAATTAAATTAAATTAAATTAATCACAGTAATTAAAATAATATCACTTCTCTCGAGTACAATATTATTGTGCTGAAAGCACATATCCCATTTATAATTCTTAAGTACCGTCTGGTACATTAACATTTAATAAGATATTACAAATATGTACAAGTGTGCATGTATGTGTGTAAGTGCTCTAAGTAGTTCGCTATGTCTCATGACTCGACTAGACTTAAACAAGTGACTGACAAAGTCCTCAAATAAACTAACTTCTTGACCAACTGGCAATCAGAACAGTCTGCTTGAACAATAAAAAGAATGCTAAGCCCAATAGCAATATAACAAGCAACTGCGACACAGAATCAGGAACAAGGAGATAATATAACGACACTAAGTAGGGACCATCAGGAGATCCTCCACAAAAGTCACAAAACTCCCATACTACTGAATCTAAGTTCAGCACAAGAAAATCCCCGACTGTGTTAATACACAGATACCAGTACAAATTAGGTCAGAAGCTACAGCTCAGGACCTGAGTTACTCAGAGTGTCTATGAGACACACAACCTCAGTACAACGTCGAAAATCACTAAGTCTATGCAATGTTCTGTGAACAGAGTTCTACAGAACTAACAAGAATAATGAGACAGACACTCTGTCCAACCACCAAGAGAGTCTAGACCAGACTGAATACTTCAGGCGAGGTGAGGACACCCCCCCCTCGATCACGTGACAGCTCCGTGGGTCGCTGCCCAGCAAGAAGCTGGCAGTCTAACGAGCCACAAGAGATAATTACAGTAGTTAGACAATCAAGACTTGAACTGAGCACATAATATGTAACATCCTACCTAACAACATAACTACGTCAAATAATATTATAAAGCAATATATTCACGATTTAGCTATTATCGCAAATATAAGCAGTATAAAATAATATGAAAAGATAATAATTATATATATACATAATAATCATTGCAACCCATTCATGGGTTGCAACACCCCCCCAACACGACAAACGGTCGCACTAGGAGTTGCATTAATGTCTTTCACATAACTGATTACTCAGGTTACATTAGTAACAATATAATATAAACATTAATCAGAGTCACTCTTGTGCCAAGCACCTCTATAATTTCACAGCGTCTATACAATAAGAAATGCCCCTAGTACTAGGGCAGTACACAGTATCGTATCTCCGCATACTCGTGGTTATGTACATCAGTGTAGAGACAGGATAGCGCAGACAAGCAGGGCACGTTGAGGCTCGATCATAGTAGAGGAGACTGCATTCCACTCTTAAGTAGTGGTTGTCGAATGCTATGCAGTATGGACATCTGAGCATGAAACAGCTTAAGGTGTGTAGTGAAGGCGGGGGAGTCTGCGGCAGGACAGTGTTCCGCCAAGCAGTAACATCGCCCACACGACACTACCCACTCATCACTCAGCTTATGTCTCCTCCTCATACACATCACTACTGTGAATATATAAATATAATAATTAGACATGACATGAGTATACATAGTTAATATGGGCTGGAGGGATTAAGTTACTAAACTGAATTTGACATAGCAAGTAACAAAAGGTATTTGGGCACAAAATTACGTAAATTTTAAATGGGGAAGTGCCCAAATATACGTCAAAATGTTCTAAGGACACCACAAGAGCTAGAGCTTCTTTCTCAATAATGGCATAATTTTTCTGGTGTCGTTTGAGCTTAGATGAATAATAACATATAGGATGGAGAATGTCAGTGGATGTTGACTGTTGGAGCAGCACAACACCCACTGCATAACACTCGCATCTATACGTAAAAAGAAGGGAAGATTGAAATTAGGACTCAACACTGGAGCAGAGGAAAGCAGATGCTTCAACCTTGTGAACGAGTCTGAACAATGTCTAGTCCAGATGAACTGAACTTTGCTACTAATGAACACAGTAAGAGGTGTAGGTGGAGGTGTGTGTGCTGGCTTGTCTGTCACTTGACACACGTGGCAACGTTGCACAAGATCAGCTACTGTTTCCTTCATCTTTGGCCAAGTAAAATGTTTTGCCAGTTTACCGAGTGTCTTCTTGACACCCTAATGTCCTCCAATGGGACTATTGTGAGCAAAATCAATGGCTTTTTCACGAAATGTAACTGGTAACACTACGAGATGCTTGACTGTGGTGGAAACACTATCAGCTGATAACTTGCATGTATTTTTCTCCATCAGTACACCGTTACTATAATAGTAACAATTATCGAGATCCTTTGCTTCACTCTCAGTAACTGCTATATCTCTCAGTCTTTCCAGTGACTGATCAACAAACTGATCCTTGATTAAATCATCATGAGTTAGAAATTTAACGTCAGGTGTGTCCTGACTAGGTTGATGACACGGGGGAGTTGGTGTTAATGATCCTGGGCGCAGAGCGTCACTAAACAACATATTCAAGCCCAAATCATAGTCATCCACTAACTCAACATGAGACAAGGATGGTTGTTGAATCTTTGACATAGCTCTAGTAATTGCACTGAGAGGAAATAAAATAGGTTTCTCTTTACAAGCTTCAATGGCATAATTATCATCAGTGTTATTATCAATCACAAGTGGTTCCTTACATATACCAGCATGAAGGATATCGTTCCCTATCAACAAGTCCACTGACCTGATGGGAATACACCACGGGATATACCCACTGAAATAAAACGAGTATAATAGCTTGTTTCAATGTAAACTTTATGAAGAGGTACTTTTATAACAGCCCCTCCATAGGCTTCTAGCAATACATCTATCTTGGTATAGGAATCGTCAGTTATGGTCAGTACATCTTTTCTTAATAATGTGAGATAACTGCCAATGTCTCTGAATGTAATTATCTCAGTTAGATGTGATTCATCAAATCCTACTTTACCTCTCGAAAAGTAAGGACTCATCGCTGAACGAATCTTTTCGTCAGATACACTTTCTGACGCTAGTCCATCTGTCCTGAGTAATATTATGTAAAACAGTAGGATCAGAGGTATTACTAGGATTTTGGTGCCTTTGTTGCTCGGAAGAAGATACGACTTGTGTGGGGGTGCCAGCCCTTCGACTGCTTCTCGTATCTCTTTCTAACTTATAGCAATACTCTCTAGCATGTCCTTTTCTGTGACAATATGAACATTTAAACTTTCTTCTTCTCGATATCAGATTTCTGTCTAGCCACAGAGACAGATTCAGGATTGTGAGCTTTCCTGTAAAGGTACGAGAAGTTACAGTAGCAGGTACATCAGGCCGGCAATGAGCAGCTGATTTAGGTTGCCAACTTCTAGGACAATCTTCATTTTACCTTGCTTCTCAGTTTTTTAGTAAGTGAAAGTCTGTGAGAAATCTCGTAATTGTCTGCTAATGCTGCAGTTTCCAGAATATCCGAGGTAGTATGATCGATCAGATGTTCTGTATGTCAGCAGACATTCAGTTGTTAAACTCTTCGTGTAGTAACAACTGAACAAGGCAGTCATAGTTGTTACACTTGGCAGATCTACACCACCTCCTCAAATGCAACTTTTTTCTCACGAGCAAACTCTACACAAGTTTGATCTTGTAGTCGTTGTAACGTACGAAATGCACGTTGATAACTTACAGGTAACAAGTTATAGGTCTCTAGAATAGTTTGTTTGACAGCGTCATAACTAATGTACTTGGCAAATGGTAAAGCAGCAGTACAAGTTTGAGCTCTTCCTGTCAAAGCTGTGTGCAACAAGGTAGCCTAGTGCTTATGTGGCCAGTTCATAGCACGTGCCTGGTTCTCAAACACATCAAAATAGGTGTCTAAGTCACTTTCAAAAAACTTAGGAACCATGGATGCAGCATTCTGCACATTAAATGTGTCCTGTGATCTATCAGTCTGTTGTCTTCTAAGACGAACATTTTCTCTATGGAAATCTTCGTTCAATTTCCTCTGTGTCTCTATTTGTGTAGTCTGCAACATAATGAGACGTTCTAACCTCTCAAACTGTTCCTGAGAGATAGGACCAGTGGGTAATGGAGGAGTAGGGAAATTAACATGTCTTTCTGGACTGTCCTTAGGTCGGACACTTCGTCCAGCCGTCTCTAGAGTGTCTAGATCTGGTCTATGATAAGTAGATACAGGTGTAGCATACACAGTACTAGCGTGAGGCTTAGTCATACTACCAGCTATACTCTGTACTAATGTGTCAGTGAGGGAAGGAGTGAGCGAGAACTGAGCTACACTAGGCTCAGACACTTCTGCCTTAGTTGCTCTTTCTTCTTCATCAAATAGAGTCATACTTCCTAATTGTGACACTAGGCTTTCTGAATCTGAATCATAATCAGACATCTCTGTATGAGCAGGAAACAATATATCTTTAATTAATGCTCTGACAGTTTCTGCGGTGTAATTCCTGTTATACGTCACACCGAGATATTTGGCTACTTGCCAACACGTCTGAAGTTTTAATGTTTCTTAACTCAGACAAAGTTCAGAGTGTCAATTAACTGTTTCACTTTGGCATACATCACGAAAAAAAATTGTACTACGAGAGAGTGATTATGGGAAACTATAATCCTAATAAGAATTTTAGTGTTGGTTGTCTTAGAGTAGAACTCATAAACAGTATTTCCATCTCCTTGGATCAAGAGACTCAGTCAGGTACATACATCCACCTGGTATGTTGTACAAGACTAAACTCAAAGTCTTCAGATTAGAAAAGTAAATCAAAGTGTTTGATCATAGAAAGTACTAGTATGTCAAACTGGACAATTTCTCCAACACCTTGGATCAAGAGCATCCCGGACAGGCCCCCATTTGTTACAAAAAACGCGATTCTAAAAGATTAGAGATCTCCAGTGAATACTAGAATGGACTGCCCTTCTAGCATCCAGCCTGTTACTGGGTTTTCGTAACAATTAGTCAGTATCCTTGTCCAATTATTCATTAGAATTCAGTATGAATTATTAGTGCTTCAGGATTACAACTGGTAGGCTACTAACTAGAGAAATTAAAATTTAATAAATTTATTAAGTCTAGAATTATATTATCAAATTAAATTAAATTAAATTAATCACAATAATTAAAATAATATCACTTCTCCCGAGTACAATATTATTGTGCTGAAAGCACATATCCCATTTATAATTCTTAAGTACCGTCTGGTACATTAAATTTAATAAGATATTACAAATATGTACAAGTGTGCATGTATGTGTGTAAGTGCTCTAAGTAGTTCGCTTGTCTCATGACTCGACTAGACTTAAACAAGTGACTGACAAAGTCCTCAAATAAAATAACTTCTTGACCAACTGGCAATCAGAACAGTCTGCTTGAACAATAAAAAGAATGCTAAGCCCATAGCAATATAACAAGCAACTGCGACACAGAATCAGGAACAAGGAGATAATATAACGACACTAAGTAGGGACCATCAGCAGATCCTCCACAAAAGTCACAAAACTCCCATACTACTGAATCTAAGTTCAGCACAAGAAAATCCCCGACTGTGTTAATACACAGATACCAGTACAAATTAGGTCAGAAGCTACAGCTCAGGACCTGAGTTACTCAGAGTGTCTATGAGGACACACAACCTCAGTACAACGTCGAAAATCACTAAGTCTATACAATGTTCTGTGAACAGAGTTCTACAGAACTAACAAGAATAATGAGACAGACACTCTGTCCAACCACCAAGAGAGTCTAGACCAACCTGAATACTTCAGGCGAGGTGAGGACACCCCCCCCTCGATCACGTGACAGCTCCGTGGGTCGCTGCCCAGCAAGAAGCCGGCAGTCTAACGAGCCACAAGAGATAATTACAGTAGTTAGACAATCAAGACTTGAACTGAGCATATAATATGTAACATCCTACCTAACAACATAACTACGTCAAATAATATTATAAAGCAATATATTCACGATTTAGCTATTATCGCAAATATAAGCAGTATAAAATTGTTTTGAAAAGATAATAATTATTTTATATACATAATAATCATTGCAAAACCCATTCAGGGTTGCAACAGTCAGGTATGTAGTAATGGTGTCAGTATGAGATCTCAAAGTATGCTTAAAATTTTGGGAACATACGTTGCTCAGGAAACTTATGTTCCAAACTTGGAAAACAACTCTAAGAAAAAAATCACCCTAAATGGATAAACAATAGATGAAAACATCTCAAATGCCAAAATAGAGGCATTTACAAGCGAATCAAAACAGGAAATGGGCAGTAAAGGAATAAGTAAATTGACAGAAATTGTATGGAGATACCGAGGTGTGGAAAAAGACACCTCTGTCGAGTTCAGAACAGTTATTAGAGGAAACATTTTGCCAGGAGTGTCACACTGTTGTACACTGTACACTGTTGTACACTGTCACACTGTTGTACACTGTACACTGTTGTACACTGTCACACTGTTGTACACTGTCACACTGTTGTACACTGTACACTGTTGTACACTGTACACTGTTGTACACTGTCACACTGTTGTACACTGTACACTGTTGTACACTGTCACACTGTTGTACACTGTCACACCGTTGCACACTGTCACACTGTTGTACACTGTCACACTGTTGTAAAACTGTCCACACTTTTGTACACTGTCACACTGTTGTACACTGTCACACTGTTTTTACACTGTCACACTGTTGTAAACTGTCACACTGTTGTACACTGTCACACTGTTGTGCACTGTTACACTGTTGTGCACTGTCACACTGCTGTGCACTGTCACACTGTTGTACACTGTCACACTGTTGTGCACTGTCACACTGTTGTACACTGTCACACTGGGTTGTACGCTGTCACACTGTTGTGCACTGTCACTCTATTGTACACTGTCACTCTGTTGTACACCGCCAAACGTTGTTCACTGTCACACTGTTGTGCACTGTCACACTGCTGTACACTGTCACACTGTTGTACACTGTCACACTGTTGTGCACTGTCACACTGTTGTACACTGTCACACTGTTGTACACTGTCACACTGTTGTGCACTGTCACACTGTTGTGCATTGTCACACTGTTGTACACTGTCACACTGCTGTGCACTGTTACACTTTTGTGCACTGTCACACTATTGTACACTGTCACACTGTTGTACACTGTCACACTGTTTGTGTACTGTCACACTGTTTTTACACTGGCACACTGTTGTACACTGTCACACTGTTGTGCACTGTCACTCTATTGTACACTGTCACACTGTTGTACACCGCCACACTGTTTGTGCACTGTTACACTGTTGTGCACTGTCACACTGCTGTGCACTGTCACACTGTTGTACACTGTCACACTGTTGTACACTGTCACACTGTTGTACATTGTCACACTGTTGTACACTGTTACACTGTTGCACACTGTCACATTGTTGTGCACTGTCCCACTGTTGTTCACTCTCACACTGTTGTGCACTGTTTCTCTGTTGTGCACTGTCACAATATTGTGCACTGTCACTCTGTTGTGCACTCTCACACTGTTGTGCACTGTCCGACTGTTGTGCACTCTCACACTGTTGTGCACTATCAAAATGTTGTACACTGTCACACTGTTGCGCACTGTCACACTGTTGTACACTGTCACACTGTTGTACACTGTCACACTGTGTTGCACTGTCACACTGTTGTGCACTGTCACACTGTTGTACACTGTCACACTGTTGTACACTGTCACACTGTTTTGCACTGTCACACTGTGTTGCACTGTCACACTGTTGTACACTGTCGCACTGTTGTACACTGTCATGTTGTGTTGCACTGTCACACTGTTGTACACTGTCACACTGTTGTACACTGTCACACTGTTGTACACTGTCACACTGTTTTGCACTGTCACACTGTGTTGCACTGTCACACTGTTGTACACTGTCACACTGTTGTACACTGTCATGTTGTGTTGCACTGTCACACTGTTGTACACTGCCACACTGTTGTACACTGTCACACTGTTGTACACTGTCACACTGTTGTACACTGCCACACTGTTGTATACTGCCACACTGTTGTACACTGTCACACTGTTGTACACGGTCACACTGTTGTACACTTTCACACTGTTGTACACTGTCACACTGTTGTACACCGCCACACTGTTGTACACCGCTACACTGTTGTACACTGTCACACTGTTGTACACTGTCACACTGTTGTACACTGCCACACTGTTATACAGTGCCACACTGTTGTACACTGCCACACTGTTGTACACTGTCACACTGTTGTACACTGTCACACTGTTGTAAACTGTCACACTGTTGTAAACTGTCACACTGTTGTACACTGCCACAGTGTTGTACACTGTCACACTGTTGTACACTGTCACACTGTTGTACACTGTCACACTGTTGTAAACTGTCACACTGTTGTAAACTGTCACACTGTTGTACACTGTCACACTGTTGTACACTGTCACACTGTTGTACACTGTCACACTGTTGTACACTGTCACACTGTTGTACACTGTCACACTGTTGTACACTGTCACACTGTTGTACACTGTCACACTGTTGTAAACTGTCACACTGTTGTACACTGTCACACTGTTGTACACTGTCACACTGTTGTACACTGTCACACTGTTGTACACTGTCACACTGTTGTACACTGTCACACTGTTGTACACTGTCACACTGTTGTAAACTGTCACACTGTTGTAAACTGTCACACTGTTGTACACTATCACACTGTTGTACACTGTCACACTGTTGTATGCACTGTATAGGTAACGATGACAGTAACTTACGCACTAGTGACTTGGGTCTCAAAAAAATAAATAGATTAAAGCAACACCGTTCACCTGGCCTTGATGAACTGTTTTTAAGTGATATACGGGAGTATTAGGCGGAACCATTACGAAGTCTTTTCAGCATATTACTACAAACTCACTTAGTTTCTGAATAAGTGGGAAATAGCCTTAAAATTGCATTTTTTAAACCTTACATCTCCGGTGGCTGGACCATACATGCAAACAACTGCAATTGAACAATCATCCTATTTTCCATTGACATGTACTATCCTATGTACACTTTCACTCTCTACACTGTATAAAACGAGCGGTCAAGTCTCGTCAGTGAATACAGCAACACCACCATTAATACGCTCAGAAGGGGCTGCATATCATCTGTATCCTGGTACAGCAAGGTCACTTATATTTTCTTCATTATATTCTTGAACCTCTGCTAATGTAATGTCTCCCTAAAACACTGCACCATCAATGCTTCTTAATTTCTTTTCTCGTACGTCTTCATTATGTGGAGACAATGCTTTCTGCTTCAAAAATATTTTCGTTTTAATTATCTAGATGGTTGCTAACAAGGACGGGGGGGGGGAGGGTAACATTATCACAGGTTGCTACCACACCGTCAACTAGCATTACACTTTATTGTTGCCGGCACCTATTCATTACCAGCCTCTGTTTAACGGTCATATCAAGCACAGTAATCGAGTGTTGCGTTGATGTAAGCAACACTACGTGTATTTATCTTTCACTAGAAATTACGTCATCCATGTCCTGCTCCTGCGAAATAAACGGTGTAATTTTTTGCACTTTGGAACATCTCGCACCATCGTTCAACAAAGGGTTTTCAGCGCCGCTACGTTTCTCTATAGGAATTCGTTGCCCAGGGGTTAGAACATTTTCACTAGAATAAAAAGTACGATTCTCCTGACAGTCATCCTGGTCCAACACTTCCAATTTCTACCGTCTGCTTTTCTTCTTCCAGCCGATCCACACCACAGATAACTTGCTCATATTGACAATCCTTTTCAATAACATTTCCATCCATCTTACTTTCACACTCCACTGACCACAACACAGAACCATTCCCGTTTCCCAGTTGAAACTAATTCGATACCAGTACAAATTAGGTCAAAAAGCTACAGCTCAGGACCTGAGTTACTCAGAGTGTCTATGAGACACACAACCTCAGTACAACGTCGAAAATCACTAAGTCTATGCAATGTTCTGTGAACAGAGTTCTACAGAACTAACAAGAATAATGAGACAGACACTCTGTCCAACCACCAAGAGAGTCTAGACCAGACTGAATACTTCAGGCGAGGTGAGGACACCCCCCCCTCGATCACGTGACAGCTCCGTGGGTCGCTGCCCAGCAAGAAGCTGGCAGTCTAACGAGCCACAAGAGATAATTACAGTAGTTAGACAATCAAGACTTGAACTGAGCACATATATGTAACATCCTACCTAACAACATAACTACGTCAAATAATATTATAAAGCAATATATTCACGATTTAGCTATTATCGCAAATATAAGCAGTATAAAATAATATGAAAAGATAATAATTATATATATACATAATAATCATTGCAACCCATTCATGGGTTGCAACACCCCCCCAACACGACAAACGGTCGCACTAGGAGTTGCATTAATGTCTTTCACATAACTGATTACTCAGGGTACATTAGTAACAATATAATATAAACATTAATCAGAGTCACTCTTGTGCCAAGCACCTCTATAATTTCACAGCGTCTATACAATAAGAAATGCCCCTAGTACTAGGGCAGTACACAGTATCGTATCTCCGCATACTCGTGGTTATGTACATCAGTGTAGAGACAGGATAGCGCAGACAAGCAGGGCACGTTGAGGCTCGATCATAGTAGAGGAGACTGCATTCCACTCTTAAGTAGTGGTTGTCGAATGCTATGCAGTATGGACATCTGAGCATGAAACAGCTTAAGGTGTGTAGTGAAGGCGGGGGAGTCTGCGGCAGGACAGTGTTCCGCCAAGCAGTAACATCGCCCACACGACACTACCCACTCATCACTCAGCTTATGTCTCCTCCTCATACACATCACTACTGTGAATATATAAATATAATAATTAGACATGACATGAGTATACATAGTTAATATGGGCTGGAGGGATTAAGTTACTAAACTGAATTTGACATAGCAAGTAACAAAAGGTATTTGGGCACAAAATTACGTAAATTTTAAATGGGGAAGTGCCCAAATATACGTCAAAATGTTCTAAGGACACCACAAGAGTAGAGCTTCTTTCTCATAATGGCATAATTTTTCTGGTGTCGTTTGAGCTTAGATGAATAATAACATATAGGATGGAGAATGTCAGTGGATGTTGACTGTTGGAGCAGCACAACACCCACTGCATAACACTCGCATCTATACGTAAAAAGAAGGGAAGATTGAAATTAGGACTCAACACTGGAGCAGAGGAAAGCAGATGCTTCAACCTTGTGAACGAGTCTGAACAATGTCTAGTCCAGATGAACTGAACTTTGCTACTAATGAACACAGTAAGAGGTGTAGGTGGAGGTGTGTGTGCTGGCTTGTCTGTCACTTGACACACGTGGCAACGTTGCACAAGATCAGCTACTGTTTCCTTCATCTTTGGCCAAGTAAAATGTTTTGCCAGTTTACCGAGTGTCTTCTTGACACCCTAATGTCCTCCAATGGGACTATTGTGAGCAAAATCAATGGCTTTTTCACGAAATGTAACTGGTAACACTACGAGATGCTTGACTGTGGTGGAAACACTATCAGCTGATAACTTGCATGTATTTTTCTCCATCAGTACACCGTTACTATAATAGTAACAATTATCGAGATCCTTTGCTTCACTCTCAGTAACTGCTATATCTCTCAGTCTTTCCAGTGACTGATCAACAAACTGATCCTTGATTAAATCATCATGAGTTAGAAATTTAACGTCAGGTGTGTCCTGACTAGGTTGATGACACGGGGGAGTTGGTGTTAATGATCCTGGGCGCAGAGCGTCACTAAACAACATATTCAAGCCCAAATCATAGTCATCCACTAACTCAACATGAGACAAGGATGGTTGTTGAATCTTTGACATAGCTCTAGTAATTGCACTGAGAGGAAATAAAATAGGTTTCTCTTTACAAGCTTCAATGGCATAATTATCATCAGTGTTATTATCAATCACAAGTGGTTCCTTACATATACCAGCATGAAGGATATCGTTCCCTATCAACAAGTCCACTGACCTGATGGGAAATACACCACGGGATATACCCACTGAAATAAAACGAGTATAATAGCTTGTTTCAATGTAAACTTTATGAAGAGGTACTTTTATAACAGCCCCTCCATAGGCTTCTAGCAATACATCTATCTTGGTATAGGAATCGTCAGTTATGGTCAGTACATCTTTTCTTAATAATGTGAGATAACTGCCAATGTCTCTGAATGTAATTATCTCAGTTAGATGTGATTCATCAAATCCTACTTTACCTCTCGAAAAGTAAGGACTCATCGCTGAACGAATCTTTTCGTCAGATACACTTTCTGACGCTAGTCATCTGTCCTGAGTAATATTATGTAAAACAGTAGGATCAGAGGTATTACTAGGATTTTGGTGCCTTTGTTGCTCGGAAGAAGATACGACTTGTGTGGGGGTGCCAGCCCTTCGACTGCTTCTCGTATCTCTTTCTAACTTATAGCAATACTCTCTAGCATGTCCTTTTCTGTGACAATATGAACATTTAACTTTCTTCTTCTCGATATCAGATTTCTGTCTAGCCACAGAGACAGATTCAGGATTGTGAGCTTTCCTGGTAAAGGTACGAGAAGTTACAGTAGCAGGTACATCAGGCCGGCAATGAGCAGCTGATTTAGGTTGCCAACTTCTAGGACAATCTTCAGTTACCTTGCTTCTCAGTTTTTTAGTAAGTGCAAGTCTGTGAGAAATCTCGTAATTGTCTGCTAATGCTGCAGTTTCCAGAATATCCGAGGTAGTATGATCGATCAGATGTTCTTGTATGTCAGCAGACATTCAGTTGTTAAACTCTTCGTGTAGTAACAACTGAACAAGGCAGTCATAGTTGTTACACTTGGCAGATCTACACCACCTCTCAAATGCAACTTTTTTCTCACGAGCAAACTCTACACAAGTTTGATCTTGTAGTCGTTGTAACGTACGAAATGCACGTTGATAACTTACAGGTAACAAGTTATAGGTCTCTAGAATAGTTTGTTTGACAGCGTCATAACTAATGTACTTGGCAAATGGTAAAGCAGCAGTACAAGTTTGAGCTCTTCCTGTCAAAGCTGTGTGCAACAAGGTAGCCTAGTGCTTATGTGGCCAGTTCATAGCACGTGCCTGGTTCTCAAACACATCAAAATAGGTGTCTAAGTCACTTTCAAAAAACTTAGGAACCATGGATGCAGCATTCTGCACATTAAATGTGTCCTGTGATCTATCAGTCTGTTGTCTTCTAAGACGAACATTTTCTCTATGGAAATCTTCGTTCAATTTCCTCTGTGTCTCTATTTGTGTAGTCTGCAACATAATGAGACGTTCTAACCTCTCAAACTGTTCCTGAGAGATAGGACCAGTGGGTAATGGAGGAGTAGGGAAATTAACATGTCTTTCTGGACTGTCCTTAGGTCGGACACTTCGTCCAGCCGTCTCTAGAGTGTCTAGATCTGGTCTATGATAAGTAGATACAGGTGTAGAATACACAGTACTAGCGTGAGGCTTAGTCATACTACCAGCTATACTCTGTACTAATGTGTCAGTGAGGGAAGGAGTGAGCGAGAACTGAGCTACACTAGGCTCAGACACTTCTGCCTTAGTTGCTCTTTCTTCTTCATCAAATAGAGTCATACTTCCTAATTGTGACACTAGGCTTTCTGAATCTGAATCATAATCAGACATCTCTGTATGAGCAGGAAACAATATTTCTTTAATTAATGCTCTGACAGTTTCTGCGGTGTAATTCCTGTTATACGTCACACCGAGATATTTGGCTACTTGCCAACACGTCTGAAGTTTTAATGTACTTAACTCAGACAAAGTCAGAGTGTCAATTAACTGTTTCACTTTGGCATACATCACGAAAATAATTGTACTACGAGAGAGTGATTATGGGAAACTATAATCCTAATAAGAATTTTAGTGTTGGTTGTCTTAGAGCTAGAACTCATAAACAGTATTTCCATCTCCTTGGATCAAGAGACTCAGTCAGGTACATACATCCACCTGGTATGTTGTACAAGACTAAACTCAAAGTCTTCAGATTAGAAAAGTACTCAAAGTGTTTGATCATAGAAGTACTAGTATGTCAAACTGGACAATTTCTCCAACACCTTGGATCAAGAGCATCCCGGACAGGCCCCCATTTGTTACAAAAAACGCGATTCTAAAAGATTAGAGATCTCCAGTGAATACTAGAATGGACTGCCCTTCTAGCATCCAGCCTGTTACTGGGTTTTCGTAACAATTAGTCAGTATCCTTGTCCAATTATTCATTAGAATTCAGTATGAATTATTAGTGCTTCAGGATTACAACTGGTAGGCTACTAACTAGAGAAATTAAAATTTAATAAATTTATTAAGTCTAGAATTATATTATCAAATTAAATTAAATTAAATTAATCACAATAATTAAAATAATATCACTTCTCCCGAGTACAATATTATTGTGCTGAAAGCACATATCCCATTTATAATTCTTAAGTACCGTCTGGTACATTAACATTTAATAAGATATTACAAATATGTACAAGTGTGCATGTATGTGTGTAAGTGCTCTAAGTAGTTCGCTTGTCTCATGACTCGACTAGACTTAAACAAGTGACTGACAAAGTCCTCAAATAAACTAACTTCTTGACCAACTGGCAATCAGAACAGTCTGCTTGAACAATAAAAAGAATGCTAAGCCCAATAGCAATATAACAAGCAACTGCGACACAGAATCAGGAACAAGGAGATAATATAACGACACTAAGTAGGGACCATCAGCAGATCCTCCACAAAAGTCACAAAACTCCCATACTACTGAATCTAAGTTCAGCACAAGAAAATCCCCGACTGTGTTAATACACAGATACCAGTACAAATTAGGTCAGAAGCTACAGCTCAGGACCTGAGTTACTCAGAGTGTCTATGAGACACACAACC
Source organism: Cherax quadricarinatus (assembly GCF_026875155.1). Lineage (NCBI taxonomy): Eukaryota > Metazoa > Arthropoda > Malacostraca > Decapoda > Parastacidae > Cherax > Cherax quadricarinatus. The sequence goes on from NC_069399.1 coordinate 6,474,133, forward strand.
TCAGTACAACGTCGAAAATCACTAAGTCTATACAATGTTCTGTGAACAGAGTTCTACAGAACTAACAAGAATAATGAGACAGACACTCTGTCCAACCACCAAGAGAGTCTAGACCAGACTGAATACTTCAGGCGAGGTGAGGACACCCCCCCCTCGATCACGTGACAGCTCCGTGGGTCGCTGCCCAGCAAGAAGCCGGCAGTCTAACGAGCCACAAGAGATAATTACAGTAGTTAGACAATCAAGACTTGAACTGAGCATATAATATGTAACATCCTACCTAACAACATAACTACGTCAAATAATATTATAAAGCAATATATTCACGATTTAGCTATTATCGCAAATATAAGCAGTATAAAATTGTATGAAAAGATAATAATTATATATATACATAATAATCATTGCAACCCATTCAGGGGTTGCAACAGTCAGGTATGTAGTAATGGTGTCAGTATGAGATCTCAAAGTATGCTTAAAATTTTGGGAACATACGTTGCTCAGGAAACTTATGTTCCAAACTTGGAAAACAACTCTAAGAAAAAAATCACCCTAAATGGATAAACAATAGATGAAAACATCTCAAATGCCAAAATAGAGGCATTTACAAGCGAATCAAAACAGGAAATGGGCAGTAAAGGAATAAGTATATTGACAGAAATTGTATGGAGATACCGAGGTGTGGAAAAAGACACCTCTGTCGAGTTCAGAACAGTTATTAGAGGAAACATTTTGCCAGGAGTGTCACACTGTTGTACACTGTACACTGTTGTACACTGTCACACTGTTGTACACTGTACACTGTTGTACACTGTCACACTGTTGTACACTGTCACACTGTTGTACACTGTACACTGTTGTACACTGTACACTGTTGTACACTGTCACACTGTTGTACACTGTACACTGTTGTACACTGTCACACTGTTGTACACTGTCACACCGTTGCACACTGTCACACTGTTGTACACTGTCACACTGTTGTAAACTGTCACACTTTTGTACACTGTCACACTGTTGTACACTGTCACACTGTTGTACACTGTCACACTGTTGTAAACTGTCACACTGTTGTACACTGTCACACTGTTGTGCACTGTTACACTGTTGTGCACTGTCACACTGCTGTGCACTGTCACACTGTTGTACACTGTCACACTGTTGTGCACTGTCACACTGTTGTACACTGTCACACTGTTGTACGCTGTCACACTGTTGTGCACTGTCACTCTATTGTACACTGTCACTCTGTTGTACACCGCCAAACTGTTGTTCACTGTCACACTGTTGTGCACTGTCACACTGCTGTACACTGTCACACTGTTGTACACTGTCACACTGTTGTGCACTGTCACACTGTTGTACACTGTCACACTGTTGTACACTGTCACACTGTTGTGCACTGTCACACTGTTGTGCATTGTCACACTGTTGTACACTGTCACACTGCTGTGCACTGTTACACTTTTGTGCACTGTCACACTATTGTACACTGTCACACTGTTGTACACTGTCACACTGTTGTGTACTGTCACACTGTTGTACACTGGCACACTGTTGTACACTGTCACACTGTTGTGCACTGTCACTCTATTGTACACTGTCACACTGTTGTACACCGCCACACTGTTGTGCACTGTTACACTGTTGTGCACTGTCACACTGCTGTGCACTGTCACACTGTTGTACACTGTCACACTGTTGTACACTGTCACACTGTTGTACATTGTCACACTGTTGTACACTGTTACACTGTTGCACACTGTCACATTGTTGTGCACTGTCCCACTGTTGTTCACTCTCACACTGTTGTGCACTGTTTCTCTGTTGTGCACTGTCACAATATTGTGCACTGTCACTCTGTTGTGCACTCTCACACTGTTGTGCACTGTCCGACTGTTGTGCACTCTCACACTGTTGTGCACTATCAAAATGTTGTACACTGTCACACTGTTGCGCACTGTCACACTGTTGTACACTGTCACACTGTTGTACACTGTCACACTGTGTTGCACTGTCACACTGTTGTGCACTGTCACACTGTTGTACACTGTCACACTGTTGTACACTGTCCACACTGTTTTGCACTGTCACACTGTTTGCACTGTCCACTGTTGTACACTGTCGCACTGTTGTACACTGTCATGTTGTGTTGCACTGTCACACTGTTGTACACTGTCACACTGTTGTACACTGTCACACTGTTGTACACTGTCACACTGTTTTGCACTGTCACACTGTGTTGCACTGTCACACTGTTGTACACTGTCACACTGTTGTACACTGTCATGTTGTGTTGCACTGTCACACTGTTGTACACTGCCACACTGTTGTACACTGTCACACTGTTGTACACTGTCACACTGTTGTACACTGCCACACTGTTGTATACTGCCACACTGTTGTACACTGTCACACTGTTGTACACGGTCACACTGTTGTACACTTTCACACTGTTGTACACTGTCACACTGTTGTACACCGCCACAACTGTTGTTACACCGCTACACTGTTGTACACTGTCACACTGTTGTACACTGTCACACTGTTGTACACTGCCACATGTTTAACAGTGCCACACTGTTGTACACTGCCACACTGTTGTACACTGTCACACTGTTGTACACTGTCACACTGTTGTAAACTGTCACACTGTTGTAAACTGTCACACTGTTGTACACTGCCACAGTGTTGTACACTGTCACACTGTTGTACACTGTCACACTGTTGTACACTGTCACACTGTTGTAAACTGTCACACTGTTGTAAACTGTCACACTGTTGTACACTGTCACACTGTTGTACACTGTCACACTGTTGTACACTGTCACACTGTTGTACACTGTCACACTGTTGTACACTGTCACACTGTTGTACACTGTCACACTGTTGTACACTGTCACACTGTTGTAAACTGTCACACTGTTGTACACTGTCACACTGTTGTACACTGTCACACTGTTGTACACTGTCACACTGTTGTACACTGTCACACTGTTGTACACTGTCACACTGTTGTACACTGTCACACTGTTGTAAACTGTCACACTGTTGTAAACTGTCACACTGTTGTACACTATCACACTGTTGTACACTGTCACACTGTTGTATGCACTGTATAGGTAACGATGACAGTAACTTACGCACTAGTGACTTGGGTCTCAAAAAAATAAATAGATTAAAGCAACACCGTTCACCTGGCCTTGATGAACTGTTTTTAAGTGAATAACGGGAGTATTAGGCGGAACCATTACGAAGTCTTTTCAGCATATTACTACAAACTCACTTAGTTTCGATAAGTGGGAAATAGCCTTAAAATTGCATTTTTTAAACCTTACATCTCCGGTGGCTGGACCATACATGCAAACAACTGCAATTGAACAATCATCCTATTTTCCATTGACATGTACTATCCTATGTACACTTTCACTCTCTACACTGTATAAAACGAGCGGTCAAGTCTCGTCAGTGAATACAGCAACACCACCATTAATACGCTCAGAAGGGGCTGCATATCATCTGTATCCTGGTACAGCAAGGTCACTTATATTTTCTTCATTATATTCTTGAAACCTCTGCTAATGTAATGTCTCCCTAAAACACTGCACCATCAATGCTTCTAATTTCTTTTCTCGTACGTCTTCATTATGTGGAGACAATGCTTTCTGCTTCAAAAATATTTTCGTTTTAATTATCTAGATGGTTGCTAACAAGGACGGGGGGGGGGAGGGTAACATTATCACAGGTTGCTCCCACACGTCAACTAGCATTACACTTTATGTTCCCGGCACCTATTCATTACCAGCCTCTGTTTAAAACGGTCATATCAAGCACAGTAATCGAGTTGTTGCGTTGATGTAAGCAACATTTACGTGTATTTATCTTTCACTAGAAATTACGTCATCCATGTCCTCTCCTGCGAAATAAACGGTGTAATTTTTTGCACTTTGGAACATCTCGCACCATCGTTCAACAAAGGGTTTTCAGCGCCGCTACGTTTCTCTATAGGAATTCGTTGCCCAGGGGTTAGAACATTTTCACTAGAATAAAAAGTACGATTCTCCTGACAGTCATCCTGGTCCAACACTTCCAATTTCTACCGTCTGCTTTTCTTCTTCCAGCCGATCCACACCACAGATAACTTGCTCATATTGACAATCCTTTTCAATAACATTTCCATCCATCTTACTTTCACACTCCACTGACCACAACACAGAACCATTCCCGTGCCCAGTTGAAAACTTCTCTTAATTCCCCACGCTATGAACCATATGATCACCTTCACTATTTTCTTGTCAGTGTACTTTACCTGGATTTCACCAACACTGAAAACACTGGTACTGGCTTGTCCCCATCGATCATCTCTTTAATGACGTCCAAATGTTGTTTGCATTTAGGGAACTCGTTTGTAAACTGCTCTAAACTAGCACATACACGACAAGCTTTCTATTGGCCTGCATATGTCACTAAGAAGTGGTTACGAAACTGTACCATATTAACGTATAAAGGTATTAGATGACGTAAAACCATCTTAATCATACTTGTCCCATCTAATAAACCTTACCACCGCTCACACTGTCATACTCTCAACTTTACGTCGAGTATCTCACCACACTTCCTAAACGTACCACATAAATCCTTTTCATCTGCTTCTAAGGGTAAACCGCGGAAACGGATCTATGTGTACGTTGTAGATACATCTTTTAACTTTAGTTTCGACAATCCGTTGATATCCATTTCAATATCTTCATAAGACGACACCAGTCGAGAGTATTCTGCGTTGTTATTCACCTTCAAAAGGGTCTCTGGTGGTTCACAATCAAAATACCGCGAATGCATTCGTCCATCACGTCATGTATATCGTGAATTATCCTTATAAGTAATGCTTCTGAATTTTGTTGCAGGAGAGATACTTGACTTAGATCCAAAGCCACAGTCTCAACTTTTCTTGTATAATTTCCTCCTGTGATGGCTGATTAATATTATTGTTAATTTTGTTTAAGAAAACTTGGGGGAGGTGTGACAAATACGACGGTGACTGAATGTTTAAGATCATTCAGGTGTAAGTTGATTTATAGGAATTTATTATTCCAAAAATAAATGTACGTGCAGAAACCATTGCAGTAAATATTAAAACCTTGATGTCAAGGTCAAGTTGTCTAGGAATAGTGGTAGTTGTGGTGTAGGGATGGTGGTGGTTGTGGTGTAGGGATGGTGGTAGTTGTGGTGTAGGGATGGTGGTAGTTGTCGTGTAAGGGAAAGGGTGGTAGTTGTGGTGGAGAGATGGTGGTAGTTGTGGTGTAGGGATGGTGGTAGTTGTGGTGTAGGAATGGTGGTAGTTGTGGTGTAGGGATGGTGGTAGTTGTGGTGAGGGATGGTGGTGGTTGTGGTGTAGGGATGGTGGTAGTTGTGGTAGAATGGTGATAGTTGTGGTGTAGAGATGGTGGTAGTTGTGGTGTAGGGATGGGGTGTTGTGGTGTAGGGTATGGTTGATAGTTGTGGTGTAGGGATGGTGGTAGTTGTGGTGGAGGGATGGGGTAGTTGTGGTGTAGGGATGGTGGTAGTTGATGGTGTAGGGATGGTGGTGGTTGTGGTGTAGGGATGGTGGTTAGTTGTGTAGAATGGTGATAGTTGTGATGTAGAGATGGTGGTAGTTGTGGTTGTAAGGGATGGTGGTGGTATGTGGTGTAGGGATGGTGGTAGTTGTGGTGTAGGGATGGTGGTAGTTGTGGATGGAGGGATGGGGGTTTATGTTGTGGTGTAGGGATGGTTGGTAGTTGTGGTGTAGGGATGGTGGTGGTTGTGGTGTATGCGATTTGGTGGTATTGTGTAGGAACGGTGATAGTTGTGGTGTAGGGATGGTGTAGTTGTGGTGTAGGATGGTGGTAGTTGTGAGAATGTTGATAGTTGTGGTGTAGGGTTGGTGGTAGTTGTGGTGGACGGGATGGTGGTAGTTGTGGTGTAGGGATGGTGGTAGTTGTGGATGTAGGGATGGTTGTATTGTGGTGGAGGGTTATGGGGTAGATGTGGTGTAGGGATGGTGGTAGTTGTGCAGGAATGGTGATAGTTGTGGTGTAGGATGGTGGATAGTTGTGGTTGGAGGGGATGTAGTTGTGGTGTGAAGGGTTGGTGGTTAGTTTGGTGTTGGAGGATGGTTGCAGTTGTGGTGGAGAGATGGGGTAGTTGTGGTGTAGGGATGGTGGTAGTTGTGCAGGAATGGTGATAGTTGTGGTAGTAGGGATGGTGGTAGTTGTGGTGAGGATGGTGGTAGTTGTGCAGGAATGGTGAAAGTTGTGGAGTAGGGATGGTGGTAGTTGTGGTGTAGGGATGGTGGTAGTTGTGCAGGAATGGTGATAGTTGTGGTGTAGGGATGGTGGTAGTTGTGGTGGAGGGATGGGGGTAGTTGTGGTGTAGGGTTGGTGGTAGTTGTGGTTTAGGGATGGTGGCAGTTGTGCACGAATGGAGGCAGCTGTAGTGTAAGGATGGTGGTAGTTGTCGAATAGTGGTAGTTGTGTAGGAATGGTGGTATTTGTGTAGGAATGGTGAAGTTGTGGTGTAGAGATAGTGGTAGTAATAACTGTTATATTAACTACTATACAACACTACCACCATCAGGTAGCAATAACTGTTATATTAACTATACAACACTACCACCATCAGGTTACCTGGAAGTTACCTGGAGGTTATTCCGGGGATCAACGCCCCCGCGGCCCGGTCCATGACCAGGCCTCCCGATGGATCAGGGCCTGATCAACTAGGCTGTTACTGCTGGCCGCACGCAGTCCAACGTACGAGCCACAGCCCGGCTGATCCGGCACTGACTTTAGTTATCTGTCCAGCTCTCTCTTGAAGGCAGCCAGGGGTTTATTGGCAATTCCCCTAATGCTTGATGGGAGGCTGTTGAAAAGTTTTGGGCCCCGGACACTTATGGTGTTTTCTCTTAGTGTACCAATGGCGCCCCTACTTTTTATTGGGGGCATTTTGCATCGCCTGCCCAGTCTTTTACTTTCGTAGGGAGTGATTTCTGTGTGCAGATTTGGGACTATTCCTTCCAAGATTTTCCAAGTGTAGATTATGATATATCTCTCCCTCCTGCGTTCCAACGAGTACAAGTCAAGTGCTTCCAAGCGTTCCCAGTAGTTAAGGTGCTTGACAGAACTTATACGTGCAGTAAAGGATCTCTGTACACTCTCTAGATCTGCGATTTCACCTGCTTTGAATGGAGATGTTAATGTACAGCAGTATTCCAGCCTAGAGAGAACAAGTGATTTGAAAAGGATCATCATGGGCTTGGCATCTCTCGTTTTGAAAGTTCTCATTATCCATCCTATCATTTTCTTTGCACGTGCGATCGTGGCACTGTTGTGATCCTTGAAAGTGAGATCCTCAGACATTACTACTCCCAGGTCCCTTACATTATTTTTCCGCTCTATTGTATGGCCGGAGTCAGTAGTATACTCTGTTCTAGTTATTATCTCCTCCAGTTTTCCATAACGGAGTAGTTGGAATTTGTCCTCATTGAACATCATATTGTTTACCGTTGCCCACTGGAAAACTTTGTTTATATCTTCTTGGAGGTTAACCGCGTCCTCAGCAGATGACAGCCTCATGCAGATCCTAGTATCATCCGCAAAGGATGATACGGTGCTGTGGTGTATATCTCTGTTTATGTCTGATATGAGGATAAGGAATAAGATGGGGGCGAGTACTGTGCCTTGTGGAACAGAGCTCTTCACTATGGCAGCCTCCGATTTAACTCTGTTGACCACTACTCTTTGTGTTCGATTTGTTAGGAAGTTGAAGATCCATCTCCCCACTTTCCCAGTTATTCCTTTAGCACGTATTTTATGGGCTATTACGCCATGATCGCATGTGTCAAATGCTTTTGCAAAGTCTGTGTATATTACATCTGCATTCTGATTTTCTTCCAGTGCATCCAAGGCCATGTCATAGTGATCCAGTAGTTGTGAGAGGCAGGAGCGACCTGCCCTGAACCCATGTTGCCCTGGATTGTGCAGATTTTGGGAATCCAGGTGATTTGCAATCCTGCTTCTTAGCACTCTTTCAAAGATTTTTATAATGTGGACGTCAGAGCTATTGGTCTATAGTTCTTAGCTAATGCTTTGCTGCCACCTTTATGGAGTGGGGCTATATCCGTTGTTTTAAGTGACTGTGGAATTTCACCCATGTCCAAGCTCCTCCTCCATAGTGTACTTAGGGCACGCGAGAGGGGTTTCTTGCAGTTCTTAATGAAAACAGAGTTCCACGAGTCTGGGCCCGGGGCTGAGTGCATAGGCATGTTGTCAATGGCTTTTTCGAAATCTATCGGAGTTAGGGTAATGTCGGAAATCTGGCATACATTTATGGAGTTTTGAGGCTCATTCATGAAGAAATCATTTGGGTCGTCGATCCTCAGACCGATTAGTGGTTCACTAAACACAGAGTCGTACTGGGATTTCAATATTTCACTCATTTCCTTGTTGTCATCTGTGTAAGTCCCATCCTGTCTGAGTAAGGGCCCGATACTAGATGTGGTATTTGCCTTGTTTTTGGCATATGAAAAGAAATATTTTGAATTTCTTTCAATTTCACTAATAGCTTTAAGCTCCTCCTGCCTCTCCTGGTTCCTGTAAGAGTCATTTAGCTTAAGTTCGATAGTTTCCACTTCCCTGGTCAGCGCCTCCTTTCGTGTATCAGATATTCTAGCACTCCTGAGGAGCTCAGAGACTCTTCGTCGTCTTCTGTAGAGGGAGCGTCTTTTTCTCTCCAGTTTACTCCTGCTCTTCTTCTTTCTTAGGGGAATATGCCTAGAACATGCTTCGGCTACCAGGAAGTTGATCCTTTCAAGGCACTGGTTTGGATCCATGTCATTTAAGACATCTTCCCAACATGTTTCGTTTAGGACATGGTTTACCTGGTCCCAGTTGATGTTCTTGTTGTTGAAATTGTATTTTGTGAAGACACCTTCACAGGTACATGCATTCTGCTGTTCAGGACCCCTATGCATGTACGTCTGGACTTCGATTAGATTGTGATCGGAATTAGTTGTTTTTGATATTCTTATGTCTCTTATCAGGTCCTCATTATTTGTGAAGATAAGGTCAAGTGTGTTTTCTAGTCTTGTTGGCTCCACTATCTGCTGGCTTAAGGTGTGTTTTTCGCAGAGACTTAGTAGCTCATGTGTGTGTGACCTTTCATCTGCGCTACCTCTGGGGATTGTTTCAGCTATAATATTATTTGCTACATTCTTCCATTTTGTATGCCTTAGGTTGAAATCACCAAGCAGTAAGATGTTTGGGGATGGAGCTGGAAGGTTTTCCAAACAGTAATCGATTTTCAGTAGCTGTTCCTTGAACTGTTGTGAGGTTGCATCTGGTGGCTTGTATACAACCACAATGACTAGGTTTTGGTTCTCGATCTTTATTGATAGAACTTCAACTACCTCATTTGTGGTGTTCAGCAACTCCGTGCAGATAAGGGACTCTTTGACATACAGGCCAACCCCCCCTTGTTGCCTGTTTTTTCTGTCGCATCTAAAAAGGTTGTAACCATTTAACCATATTTCACTGTCAAAGTGATCTTTTGTGTGAGTCTCTGTGAAGGCTGCAAACATTGCATTAGACTCCACTAGAAGTCCACTGATAAAAGGTATTTTGTTGTTGGTGGATGGCTTAAGGCCCTGTATATTAGCAATTATGAACGAGGTTGTATTCTGTGTTTGTTGGGGGGATTTTGTTATTGGCATCAGTAGTTGTAATTCTGGAGGGCCATGGGTGGCCACTGGCTGCGCCTCCAGTCCAACAAGGCTCCAAGGTGGTGGACTATTTTTGTTATTTCCTTCCATTTTCTTTTTTCGTTTCCTGCAACTAAAAAATCACCTGGAGTTGGGTTGTCGTAGCTACTATTGTTTGTCTTGTGGGGTCTGTGCCTCCTGGTCCCTTTTAGATGGTATGCAGGGCACTCGATGTTGTAACACTGCTTCTGGAGGACCGAGGAGTGGCACATTTTTGGGTGAAAGAAAGTACAGGTAGTAATAACTGTTATATTAACTATACAACACTACCACCATCAGGTAGTAACAACTGTTATATTAACTATACAACAGTACCACCATCAGGTAGTAACAACTGTTATATTAACTATACAACAGTACCACCATCAGGTAGTAATAACTGTTATATTAACTACTATACAACACTACCACCATCAGGTAGTAACAACATAACAGTTATCAGGTGGTGATGGTAGGAGGGACACTGTTGTGACCTAGTGTTCCTCAGGTACCATCTCTCTCCCAGGTACAACTAGCATCAGTAAGTTCAGATGTGCCAGAGTTCTCGCCAGTTATATGTGTGAAATGTTAATTTAGGACCGTACCTGTGAAATTCACGCTCCTAATTTCTCACAAACTATACAATACTACTTCTGAAAGTCTTAAAACACTATATAGTTTTGTGATATAATTAAAAGTATAGAATGCAAATCAGAAAAGAATTCTGCCAAAAAAAAAATCAAGGTTTAACGATGTTTTATAGGGGAAACTTTCCTATTTCTCACAGCAATCTCAGCAACATTTTCTTTCGCTTTCTCACAAGATTTTGTTTGTAATTTGATAATGCTATATTCGATCGGTTTCTAGTTTTCATCACTTGCGTAATGTATCTTGGGAAAGATTCATGCGTCTATTTGCATTCGTGATGCCCTATACACAATGCTTCGTAAGCCATTTCCAAATTTCTGTTTTTTATAATTGGTAAAGACAGTATCCTTTTCCTCTGATTAAAACATAACAAGACCGGCATAAATATTCAAAACCTGATGCATCGTGTAAACTGGATGGATTATTTTGTGGGTTTAGCCAGTGTCGAAATAAATTGTGACCCGTGGCCTGGTTGTAAAAGCTCTCGCTTCACGCGCTGAGGGTCCGGGTTCGATTCCCAGAAAGTGTGAAAATATTTCGGGTGTTTCCTTACAACGGTTGTCTATGTTCACCATCAGTAAAATAGGTACCTGGGTGTTAGTCGACTGGTGTGGGTCGCACTGAAAGCCGTTTGCATAACAAACGGCTTTCAGTATAGTAGTATGTCATTGTTGTCAGCTAGACCTGTATACTTTGTACTTGTAGAAATATATTATTATAACTAGAAAATACATCTTCTAGTCACCTTCAAAGTTTTAATGCTGTTTTTTACTTCTCTGGAGACAGTTTCTTGATGTTAGGCTGTGTAAGTTATCTTGTAGCAGCTTCATTAATCAAATTCGTTTTTATGAAATAATTGGTGAATGTCACTTAGGATCTGAAATACGTCGGTGTTTGACAATATTTGGTTATTCTAGGTTAAAACAACTTAATGGTGTATCATGGTCATAAAACATCTGTATGCCATCAAAAGTACTCTAAAACAATTTTTATTGCTTTCTTAAAGGTGGTCAATCTTAAAGAAGAGGTTGGAGTGATTTTTTTTATTAAACGATCAGCTTTTATTAATTGTAGAAATTGAAATATTATTCATGTGATAATGTGTATCTCATCCGACTTGGGTGAACACTTCTTTACCCAGTAGGTGACAACCCAACATCTGAGAGGCTTAAACTCCATATATTTTAAGATATTGGACTCTGCTCATCCTGAAAGATTTGCATTAGATTTCGTTTTCATTAAGTATAAAATTATCATTTTTGATTGAAAATTAATGGATATTAGTTTCCATATGATGACTCTTTGAATACCTACTCTAAATTCCCTTCAAGTCTTAAATACTAATATTTAATTGCATTATTAATTTATTCCGCATTCTATTCTAGTCTAATTGCGTATATGCAGCTACATGGGACTTTAGTTGTGCGATACTGGGATATATTCCGTGGGTCATTGAGACACAGAGGACTGGAGTTGTGCAATACTGGGATATCTTCCTTGGATCATTGAGGCACAGAAGACTGGAGTTGTGCAATACTGGGATATCCTCCTTTTATCATTGAGGCACAGAGGACTGGAGATGTACAGAACAGGAATATATTCCTTGGATCATTGAGACACCGAGGACTGGAGCTGTGGAATACAGGGATATCTTACTTGGTTCACTGAGGCACAGAGGACTGGAGATGTGCAGAACTGGGATAAATTCCTTAGATCATTGAGACACAGAGGACTGGAGTTGTGCAGTACAGGGATATCTTCCTTGGATCATTGAGGCACAGAGAACTGGAGTTGTGCAATACTGGGATATCTTTCTTGTATCAATGAGGCACAGAGGACTGGAGTTGTGCAATAATGAGATATCCACCTTGGATCTTTGAGGCACAGACGACTGGAATGTGCAGTACGGGGATATCTTCCTTGGATTATTGAGACACAGAGGACTGCAGTTGTGGAATACAGGGATATCTTTCTTGAATCACTGAGACACAGAAGACTAGAGTTGTGCAGTACAGGTATATCTTCCTTGGATCACTGAGGCACATAGGACTGGAGATGTACAGAACCGGGATATATTCCTTGGATCATTGAGACACAGAGGACTGGAGCTGTGGAATAAAGGGATATCTTCCTTGGTTCACTGAGGCACAGAGGGCTGGAGATGTACAGAACCGGGATATATTCCTTGGATCATTGAGACACAGAGGACTAGAGTTGTTCGGTACAGGAATGTCTTCCTTGGGTCAATGAGACACACAACTGGAGTTGTGGAATACAGGAATATCTTCCTTGGATCGTTGAGGCACAGAGGACTGTAATGGGCAGTACAGGGATATCTTCCTTGGATCACTGAGACACAGAGGACTGGAGTTGTTCAATACAGGGATAACTTCCTCGGATCACTGAGGCACAGAGGACGAGTTGTTCAATACAGGGATATCTTCCTTGGATCACTGGGGCACGATTTCTGGAGATATCAGGGATATCTTCATTGGATCATGCAGCAGCAGAAATATTTCTGGTTATTTGTATAATCATTTATTTCAGTGGAGGTTTGATAATCCCTTAGGGATCATTCAACGTCAGGGAGATAATCAGGTTTGGGAAACTGCTTTCTTTTATTATTATTATTATTATTATTATTATTATTATTATTATTATTTATTATTATTATTATTATTATTATTATTATTATTATTATTATTATTATTATCATTAGTGTCTTAAGTGGAGTGACCTTGTTGTTGGAAAATGGTCTTGATTCAATGAAGAGTATCATTCCCTTCCCTTCCACTGATTATACCAGATTATAGTTCATCCATTCATCAGAGGATGTATGAAGTATGAATATTATGAGTTTAGCGATTTCATATGAATGTAATAACTAGATGTATTTCAGGAAGATATCTCCGAATAATATAAGCCAAGTACCATGTGCCTCAATTTATGTGAGTGAAATACCGCAGAGTGCACCATAAGTTGATAATACTAACTTTGAATATTTGAAGAAAATAAGAAGAGTTATTCATAAATCATATGTAAACAAATTTCTTCCGGAAAATGGCAATCTTGCACATACACAGCACAAAGGTAATTAAAATCTTTCAAAGATGTTAAAGACGCCAATATCCTACAACCTTCAACCACATTAAGCTTGAAGGTTCACATTAGCTGGATTATCAGGATATAAACAAAGAAAGCATTAAGCTAATCGCTTAGAAATTATAGAATGAAATGCTGTATTTAAATAAATTATATTATATATATATATATATATATATATATATATAATATATATATATATATATATATATATATATATATATATATATATATATATATATATATATATATATTATATATTATATATATATATATATTATTATATATATATATATATATATATATATATATATATATTATATAAACATACAGGGACTTCCACAGGTTAAAATCAACCCATTTCTATCGATGAATCAGCCATTGAAGATTTATGCCATTCACTATTGTTATATTTTAATCAGAGGAAAGTGCTAAACCCGTAGTGCCAAATAGCGCCTGCAGAATGGAGGCATTAAAGTTCCTGAGATCAAGTCTCTCAATAGTCGATCAGAGTAGCGTTTCTTTAGTAAATATATGGAAACAAAAATACGTGAATGGCTTATGTAACACTGTGTAAAAGACTCACAATTGCAAATTTTCCCAGGAATCTTACCCAAGATACAGTAAACAAGTTCTAAAAGTCTGAAGCAGATCGAATAAGTAGTTGTCGAGTAATAAACGTAAACTTCTCGTAATGCAAACAAAAATATTGCTAAAATATTCAGAAAAATTGGAAGATCCTCCTTCGTTATATTTCAAAACGTAATAAATCCGATAATTTTTTTTCTTTATATTTTTTACATTTATATTCAATTTAAAGGTCTCTACAATCCCGTAAGACAACAGAAATTTTTTTGATTTCTTTTAAAAAATCTACGTAGTAACTGTCCTGCAACAGCACTACTCTGATACCAGTGTTACTGATATACAACTGAAGGGAACACTGCTGTGTGAAGGGAAAAGGTTAGTAAGATCCGTGAGGGAACAAGCTTACCTTTCATAAATTTAAACAAAACGCTTTATAGAAGTTTTCCATTCATACTACCCTCGTCACGTTTAACCTGTTCTTCATCCTTATATATCCTGAAGGTCCAAGGAGTTCATCCTGAAAATGATCCCATGACTAAGAATAACCACTATATAGATACTATCTTTGTAATGGAGTCGGTGGCATCTGTGTCAGATACAAATATAAAATATGAGCTGTCGCTTGAAGAATGTAAAATCATTAAAGAACACATGGAGAATCTCGGTAGAAGTTTTAATAATTATATTTTTTCCCCAAGATTATGTGTCCGCTCTTTAAGTTATAGTACTTAGGTCTAACTATGATCTATTAAGATAATTATCGCTATCATATGATATCTGTCATACGACATAAGTAAGGTAACATAGGCGTTAGAGAAGACATTCTTTAATCATATTACTATCATAACTGTAACTCCTGTAGAGAAGCTCTCTATTAGTTTGACAAGATACATATACATGTATATTTGAGACACTTTTTGGAAGAGACAGAAAAGGTTCTGAACCATGAGTTCAGAGCAATTTACTACAACAAATAAAATTAGACAAATATTTCAGTTTCTCTGCACTTCGGACAAGAGGTTCAGAACATTATTACATGAGATTAAAGTCAAATATAAAGTCTTCTTCCAAGGCTTTGCCAAATATACATGATCAAATTTAATAAACTTAATGAAGAAAGTAATGTTAAAGTATTTGGTCAAGGACAAAAGAACCCCTAAATAATGTTGCCAGAGAACTGCAGAGTATCTTGTTAGTTCAGAAAGTTAGGAAATTAGAACAAACTGATAAATTGAGGGGAATATACCATCATTTTTAAGTAATGCAAAGAAGAAAATATAATGAAAACTTATCACTACTTTATGTTTACCCTAAAAACATATTATTATTTTAATTATTATTATTATTATTATTATTATTATTATTATTACTATTATTATTATTATTATTATTATTATTATTATTATTATTATTATTATTATTATTATTATTATTATTATTATTAACATCATCATCTATACAGAGTATAAATTTTCCAGGTTATACTTTCCATACAAAACCCTAAGAAATTGTGTTCTAATCGGTTTTAAACTCAACACAGCATACATTTTTCTTGGTGTGTGTGGACACCATTTGTACCAACTAATGATTTAAAATGATTTGGTATTTTTTTTATTCTAAAATGTTTCCCCTGAACGACTTCAGCTTTTAATTCTGTAATAAATTGAACGAGACGAATGCTACTCTACGTATTTGTAATACATAGTGCAAATTGCCTCTGTAATAGCCTAGTTAAGAAAATGTTTGAAACTGATTCATTAGTGCGATAACTGGAGAATGCATCTTTCAGCTGGCTTCAAATTTTTATTATTATTGTATTTTGTTCGACGATCGTTTCGTGTTGTATTTGATCTAAGTAGATCCTAATCTACCCATACTATTACACAAAAAAATTATTCTGATTACCATTCACTAACCGGAGAATGCCCATTTTGCTCGTCTTCAGTATACAATATTCGCTCCGTAGAGCTCGCCCTGTGCAATCACAGAAGCTCTGACTCATCTCTCCAGTTTCCCTACGAACCCCGTTGGGGAGGGGAATCTCTATCCTTCAGTGATCGCCTTTACCCTTTCACGATGCTTACTCATCGTGTAAAAGTAGGTCTTAGACAGGGATGTGTAATGTCACCATGGTTGTTTAATATATTTATAGATGGGGTTGAAAAAGAAGTAAATGCTAGGGTGTTGGGGAGAGGGGTGGGATTAAATTATTGGGAATCAAATACAAAATGGAAATTGACACTTACTTTTCACTTACTTTTTGCTGATGATACTGTGCTTATGGGATATTCTAAAGAAAAGTTGCAAAGGTTAGTGGACAAGTTTGGGAGAGTGTGTAAAGGTAGAAAGTTGAAAGTGAACATAGAAAAGAGTAAGGTGATGAGGGTATCAAATGATTTAGATAAAGAAAAATTGGATATCAAATTGAAGAGAAAGAGTGTAGAAGGAGTGAATGTTTTCAGATATTTGGGAGTTGACGTGTCAACGGATGGAGTTTTGAAGGATGAGGTTAATCACAGAATTCATGAAGGAAAACAGGTGAGTGGTGCATTGAGGTATATGTGAAGACAAAACACATTATATATGGAGGCAAAGAAGGGTATGTGAAAGTATAGTGGTACCAACACACTTATATGGGTGTGAAGCTTGGGTTGTAAATGCTGCAGCGAGGAGGCGGTGGAGATGTCCTGTCTAAGGGTGTAAATATTATGCAGTGGTGTTAATATTATGCAGAGAATTCGGAGTGTGGAAATTAGGTGTGGAGTTAATAAAAGTATTAGTCAGAGGACTGAAGAGGGGTTGTTGAGGTGGTTTGGTCATTTAGAGAGAACTGATCAGAGTAGAATGACATGGCGTGGTAGGGGTCGTTCTCGTAAAGGTTGGAGGGAGGCGGTAAAGGAGGTTTTGCGGGCGAGGGGATTGGACTTCCAGCAAGCATGCGTGAGCGTGTTAGATAGGAGTGAATGGAGAAGAATGGCGTTTGGGACCTGACGAGCTGTTAGTGTGAGCAGGGTAATATTTAGTGAAGGGATTCAGGGAAACCCGTTATTTTTATTTAGCCGGACTTGAGTACTGGAAATGGGAAGTACAATGCCTGCACTTTAAAGGAGGGGTTTGGGATATTGGCAGTTTGGAGGGATATATTGTGCATGTTTATACGTATATGCTTCTAAACTGTTGTATTCTGGGCGTCACTGCCTCTGCCGAGGCAGGGTGACCGAGGCAGGGTCACCCTGTCTCTGTGAGAGACGACCAACTTGTTAAAAGAAAAATTGTGTGTTTAAAAAGCTGGTCAGATTACTTAGAGTAAAGTTCACATTGTTTTGGTTGTCATGGTTCCGGGAAAACTTTTTTAGGTATTCCTCAAAGGTTACTTTAACAGGTTGCCTGATTTTTTCTTTCCTCTTGTTTCTTTTTCAACTTTTCAATTTTATTTTACTTATAACTCGATAACGCCTCATCCAATCCTCTTAAAACTTTCAGCACGTCTGTACAATAAAGAGGAGCCAAATTTCTGGAACAATTGGAATGTTTTTCAACTGATTCCCAATATCCTGGAACGACTTGGATTACTGGATTACTTATTTATGGATTACTTTCGATTGTGAAGTTTTTAAGAATTCATGAAAGGGCCAAATAATACGAGGATGGCGGAGAGTGAAGTTCACCGTGCAGTTACAAGTTTATTTATAAAATAGTGTGAACTTTTTTATTTCCCATTTGAATAAATGGAATTAAAAACGTCTTTCCCGTATCAATAATGATGCATTTTATGGCCAGGAGACTAACTATAAGTTTCGATACAGTGATGGCAATTTGTGATGAAGTAAGAGCCAAAGCAAAAAAAAAAAAAAGAAAGAAAGAAAAAAAAAAGGCTGGAATTTTTGCAGACCGTGTTTTAACTGGAGAATGACTCATTTGATCGGCTTAAAAATTTTCACCTTTCTTATGATTTCCTGAAGTCAAGTCTCACGGCTCTCATTGCTTTATGTAAGTCCCAATCTACTAATTTTATTGAATGAATAGTTATATTACTTTGTATTCAATAACCGGTGAATGACTATTGTGATTGGCTTCAAAATGCATTTTATATAAGAATGATAATTCATAACTTTCGTCCGAATAGGTGAATGTTTAAATTTTCTCAATTTTCGTTGGAATCAGAACGATACTAAAGAATGTCTTTTATGATCGGCTTCAAATTTCCACCAGTTTGTCATTTTCAGCTATGTGGAATTCAATTTGATAAACATATTAAAACATTTTTTTATCAAGAAATAAAGAGTGAATGGCTCTTCTGGTCAACTTCAAACCCTAAATTGTGGTGTACTTTAATTAGATTTTTTTTATATTAATTGTTGGCTGTGTATGTACCTAATTGCCCATTTTTTTGTCAATTTCATCAAAAAGGGTTTTTCAAAAGACAAAACAATATATTTTTTATAAAAAGGTTATATAAAATTTTAAACAGAACGAAAATGCGAAAAGTAATCTTGAAACAATCTTGAAAGCAACAATAGAAATCCGTGGGTTTATGATTTTATTATTAAGTTTAACATTTCTAGCAGGATTTTCGCTTATTGTATCAAAAATATTTATTACTCGTGAAAGCCTTATTCGACCGGCTTCAACATTTCAACGTTTGCGTAATGTATATTCTGCAAGATTCACGAACCTGCTATAAGGGTTTAGCGCTTTCCACTGATTAAAATATAACAATTACGACCGACATCAATATTCAATGACTGATGCACTGTATGAAATGGATGGAATTATTCATAAGTTTACGCTGCGTAGGCATAGATTTTGTTAGATTCTGTGCAATATCTGGCGAATCACCCCCAACCGGGGGCCACAGCCGGGTCGCCATATGGAAAAGACCCGGGCCGGAAGTACCAGCGAATCTCTAATGGATGAATAATCTGGCGAATGCATCTTCTGGTCAGCTTTAAACTTCCAGTGATGATATAATTTCCTCAAAGGAAACAATCTCTTGATCTTAGGTTTTATAAGCAATCATATTCAAATTTTGTAAATCAAATTATGCTCTTTAATATTATTGGGGAATGTCTCTTCTGATAAGAAATACGTCATGTATTGACTGTGTTTGGTTATCCAAGGTTGAATGTTCTTTTATGTGCCTTCGCAGGTACCTGTTGGCTCCTTTGGAAACTTGAAAGACAGAAAAATTGCTTTTAATGCAATGATTTCCAGCCAGATAATACAATAATTTCCAGCCAGATAATACAATAATTTCCAGCCAGATAATACAATAATTTCAGCCAAAATATACAATAATTTCCAGCCAGATAATACAATTATTCCAGCCAGATATACATGAATTTCCGCCAGAGAATACAATAATTTCCAGCCAGATAATACAATAATTTCCAGCCAGATAATACAATAATTTCCAGCCAGATAATACAATAATTTCCAGCCAGATAATACAATAATTTCCAGCCAGATAATTCAAGAATTTCAGCCTGATAATACAATATAATTCCATCAGATATACAATAAATTCAGCCAGATAATAACAATAATTTCCAGCCAGATAATACAATAATTTCCAGCCAGATAGTACAATAAATTTCCAGCCAAATAATTACAATAATTTCCAGCCAGATAATACATATAATTTCCAGCCAGCTAATACAAGAATTTCCAGCCAGATAAATACAAATATTTCCTCAGATAATACAAGAATTCCATCCAGATAATACACATAATTTCATCCTGATAATCCAATAATTTCCAGCCAGATAATACAATAATGTAAAAAAAGCAACATAAGTTCGTCGTAAGGTAATATTAAACGATTTTCAACATATACTTCACTGGCACTATACCAGTCGCGTTCCTGATGCCCAGACGACTGAGGTTTAGGATCCTGGGATACCCTTTCTCGTTTCTTTCTCGGATCTTTCCTCGGATTCTTTTCTCGGATCTTGCACCAATCGAAATTGCATCTAAGTTTTTTGTTCTCGAACATTTCATATTATTTTACTTATTACGGGGGAATCCTTCATCCAATCGGCTTATAATATTTAACACTTGTATGGTAACGAGGACCAAATTCCTGGAACAACTGGCAAATTCACCTAACCTGTGATCAGACATGTTGAACTCATTCCCAGCATCCTGGAAAGTCTCGGATAACTTCCAAAACTTTCAGTGGCGGACCTTCAAACGTTCAAAGAATGTGTGTAAAATTTGACGATGATGGTGTGATGAAATTAGTGAGGATATGACATTTTGTGTGTAAAGCAGAGGTAAGAACCACTGTTGAACCAGTAGCAGTAAACGAGTGATGAGAACCACTGTTGAACCAGTATTAATAAAGCAGGGATAAGAACCACTGTTGAACCAGTAGCAGTAAAGCAGGGATAAGAACCACTGTTGAACCAGTAGCAGTAAAGCAGGGATAAGAACCACTGTTGAACCAGTAGTAGTAAAGCAGGGATAAGAACAACTGTTGAATCAGTAGCAGTAAACCAGTGGTAAGAACCACTGTTGAACCAGTAGCAGTAAACCAGTGGTGGAACCACTTTTGAACCAGTAGCAGTAAATCCAGAGGTAAGAACCACTGTTGAACAGTAGCAGCAAAGCTGGGATAAGAAAACCACTGTAGAACCAGTAGCAGAAACCAGTGCTAAGAATCACTGTTGAACCAGTAGCAGTAAACCAGTGGGAAGAAACCACTGTTGAACCAGTAGCAGTAAAGCAGGGATAAGAACCCACTGTTGAACCAGTAGCAGTAAAGCAGGGATAAGAAACCATTGTTTGATACCAGTATAGCAGTAAAGCAGGGATAAAGAACCATGTTGAACAGTAGCAGTAAACCAGTGGAAAGAACTATTGTTGAACCAGTAACAGTAAAGCGGGATTAAAGAAACCTCGTTGAACCAGGAGCAGTTTAAAACAGTAATAAGAAACCACTGTTGAACCAGTAGTAGGATAAAGCAGGGATAAGAACCACTGTTGAACCAGTAGCAGTAAACCAGTGGTGAGAACCACTGTTGAACCAGTAGCAGTAAAGCAGAGGTAAGAACCACTGTTGAACCAGTAGCAGTAAACCAGTGGTAGAACCTGTTGAACCAGTAGCAGTAAAAGAGAGGTAAGAATCACTGTTGAACCAGTAGCAGTAAACCAGTGGTAAGAACCACTGTTGAACCCAGTAGCAGTAAAGCAGAGGTAGAGGTGGTAGTATTGATAGTGGTGGTGATGGTAGTGTAGGTAGTGGTGGTGGTAGTGGTGGTAGTAGTGGTGGTCGGTAGTGGTGGTAGTGGTGGTGGTCTAGTGGTGGTAGTGGTGGTGGTAGTGGTGGTGGTAGTGGTGGTAGTGGTGGTGGTAGTGGTGGTGGTAGTGGTGGTGGTAGTGGTGGTGGTAGCGGTGGTAGTGGTGGTGGTAGTGGTGGTGGTAGTGGTGGTGGTATTGGTGGTGGTGGTGGTGGTAGTGGTGGTGGTAGTGGGGGTGGTAGTGGTGGTGTGTGGTGGTAGTGGTGGGGGTAGTGGTGGTGGTAGTAGTGTGGTGGTGGTTGGTGGTGGTGGTGGTAGTAGTAGTGGTGGTGGTGGTGGTAGTGGTGGTGGTGGTAGTAGTAGTGGTAGTGGTGGTGGTAGTGGTGGTGGTAGTAGTGGTAGTGGTGGTGGTGGTAGTGGTGGTGATAGTAGTGGCAGTGGTGGTTGTAGTGGTGGTGGTAGTGGTGGTGGTGGTGGTAGTGGTGGTGGTAGTGGTGGTGGTAGTAGTGGTGGTAGTGGTGGTGGTAGTGGCGGTGGTAGTAGTGGTAGTGGTGGTGGTGGTAGTGGTGGTGATAGTAGTGGCAGTGGTGGTTGTAGTGGTGGTGGTAATGATTGTGCTTAATATCTTCTACTTAGGTATTGACCTCTACAAAAAATAAGAACAGAGTTGCACAGTAACATAGACTGTTACTCTCACTTGAACAAACAAAGAGTTACGTCAGTCGCCTGGAAAAAGTTTTCTTTTGTCTTCCTGGTAATGAGCGGAGTCGTCACTAATGTAAATATCACACATCTCAAGTGACAACCTACCGCATTTAATGACTGTAATTTAGGAAATTGGTTTCGACGGTGGCAGAAGTAAGGTCGACAATCTGCAGAACAATAAAGAAAGTGGTAAATGAAGAGATAAGGTCAATTTAAAGTTGGTGTGTGCACCGTAAAGTGATGCGTTTGTTGATGTGGTCAGGAAACTGAACAGCAATATAATTATCAACGAGGGGATATTTGTGCAGTTGTAATGTGAAGGGCATGGATCTCCACATAAGAAAAGTTGGTACATTTATATGTATATATATATTTTATATATATATATAATATATATATATATAATATAATATATATATATTTTATATATATACATCGCCGTCTCTCACCAAGGCAGGGTGGCCCGAAAAAGAAAAGCTTTCATCATCATTCATTCCATTACTGTCTTGCCTGAGGCATACTTACACTATAGTTACAAAACTGCAACTGTATACACTGTACTTCCCATCACCAAGGCTCAAGTCTGGCCGCTGGTTTCTCTGAATCCCTACATATATGATACCCTGCTCACACTCCAACAGCACGCCAAATCCTAAAAATCATTTGTCTCCATTCGCTCCTGTCTAACACGCCCTAGCATGCTTGATGGAAGCCCAAGCTCTTCGCACACAAATCCTTCTTTAACCCCTCCCTCCAACCTTTCCTATGCCTATCCCCACCCCGCCTTCCCTCCACTACAGATTAATACACTCTCGAAGTCATCCTATTTCCTTCCAACCTCTTTACATGTCCGAACCATCTCAACATCCCCTCCTCAGCCCTCTGGATAATAATTTTGTAATCCTGTACCTCCTTCTAATTTCCAAACTACGAATTCTCTGCATTATATTCATACCATATATTGCCCTCAGACATGACATCTTCATTGCCTCCAGCCTTCTCCTTGGTGCAACATTCAGGGGGGGGGGGGAGGAACGTTTTCGCCTATTTTTTTTTTTAATGAAATTTTTCCTGTGAATTAAGCAGCATTTCAAACCCAAACAGTGTGTTTCTTCTCAGTTTTTCCTCGTAGTTAGATACAAAAAAAAGAAAATTGTTACATTCTATAGTCTTACAAGAATCCTTTTTCAACAAATCCGGTAATATGTACAATGTTCTAGTTGACATCAGACGAAAGATAAAGAGTTAGAT
Organism: Cherax quadricarinatus; assembly: GCF_026875155.1. NCBI lineage: Eukaryota > Metazoa > Arthropoda > Malacostraca > Decapoda > Parastacidae > Cherax > Cherax quadricarinatus. The sequence goes on from NC_069399.1 coordinate 6,497,440, forward strand.
AAACATCCTAGAAAGGGAAATGAGCGAAATGTCAATATATTGCATTATACAAAATGTTGAAATTTGCTGTTTTTTTTTTTTTTGAGGGAAAAATCCATAAAAAACAAAACGGTAATACATATCATAAATCCTTTTCCATGATTATAGAATAATTATTCCTCAATAACGTGTGAAAAAATCATGATGCTCCTACAAAAACTCTTCGCCAAAAAAGGAAAATAAAATCAATAACCGTAGCTAACGCGACGGTCTGGAGTTTTGAGACTCTCTGATCCGCGGGTTCAATCCCGGGCGGGGTAAAGGTTTTTTTTGCATCGTGTCATTATGATTCGTGATTCAGTTATTCTTGAGTTATTCACATACTTAGTTTGCATGAAACTCTAGGGTGACCGCGCGCTATCATCCACCCACCAACATAACTACACTCGATCGCGACTCAGAAGTCCGCTGAAGTGTACTGGTGTTGTGCCAGTGACAATGCTAGTGACTCATAAGTCTCCACTGAGGACTGGTGTGAGTGCACAGAGATCCACAATCGACCATAAGATCACTGAGGTAACTGTGGTGTGTGCATGATAACTATTACCATAAGTCACTGAGGTATTCTGGTGGTGTGCGCAGTGATCACTAGATGACTCATTAAGTCAACAGGAGGTACTGGGTGGGTGTGTTTTCGAAAAACGGCATTTCCTAAAAGCTTAGAGATCTTCCAGTGAATACTAGAAAGGACTAGCCCTATACCAGGCATCCAGCCTTTATTGGTGTTTCGATAGAACAAATTTAGTCCAGTAACCTTGGATCCAATTATTCATTAGAATTCAGTATGAATTATAGTGCTTACTCAGGATTACTAACTGTGTAGTACTACTCTAACTAGAGAAATTAAAATTCTAATAACTTTATTAGTCATTAAGTTGTCTAGGTATATATCCAAATTAAGATTAAATTAATCAACAGTAATTAAAATCATATCACTTCTTTCCTTGTACAATATTATTGTGCGAAAAACACATATCATATTTATAATTCTTATAACACGACTGGTACATTAACATTTAATAAGGATATTACAAAACTATGTACAAGTAATAATGTGTGTGATGTAAGTACTCAATAAGTTCACTATTCCTCACGACTCACTAGACTTAAACACATTGACAGGACAAAGTCATCAAATAAACTAACTCTTTACCAACTGGGCGAGTCAGAACAGTCTGCTTGAACAATAAAAAGACGATTAAGCCGTACAACAATATAAACAAGCAACTGCGACACAGAATCATGACAAGGAATAATATAAAGACAGCTAGTAGGGACCATCAGCAGATCTGCACAAAAGTCACAAAACTCCCATAATACTGAATCTAATTTCAGCATAAGAAAATCCCCTCTGTGATAATACACTGATACCAGTACAAAAAAGGTCAGACCTACAAGCTCATGATCTGAGTATGCTCAGACTGGTCTATGTATGCGTACACACTACTCAGAACAACGTCGAAAATCACTAAGTCTATACAATGTTCTCTGAAGAGAGCGTTCTTACAGAACTAACCAAGACTAAAGAGACTGACAATTCGTCTCAACCACCAAGAAGTCCTTAGACCAGACTGAAACATCAGGTGAGGTTAAGACAACCCCCCACGATCACGTGATAGCCCGTGACAGCTGCAAGCTCAGAAATACGACAGAAGCCGGCAGTCTAACGACCACAAGCGATATTACAGTAGTTATACAATCAAGACTTGAACTGAGCACATAATTATGTTACACCCAACCTAACACCATAACTAAAGCTCAAATAATATTATAAAGCAATATATTCACGATATTTACCTATTATCGCAAATATAAGCAGTATAAAATTATATTATAAGGGTAATATACATTATTTCATAATCATAATATACATTATACATATTGGCATAACCCATCCAGGGGGTTGCAACACCCCCCCAACAAGACCAAAAACGGTTCACTAGGAGTTGTGTTGATGTCTTTCACATTACTGATTACTACATGATACTTTAATAAAGTCACATATAATATAAAACTAACAATCAGTCACACTTGTGCCAAACACTCTTATCATTTCACAAGTCTATACAATAAAGATATGCCCTAGAAACTAGGGCAGTGAATCACAGAGTCGTATCTCCGCATACACGAGGTTCTTACATCAGTGTAGAGACAAGGATAGCGTAGACAAGCCTGCGACGTTAGGCTACGATCATAGTGTGTACAGACAGCATAATAGTCTGGTGTTATAGAAAGGAGACAGCATTCCACACTTTAAGTAGTGGTTGTGGAAATGCTAATCAGTATGAACAGACTTGAGAATGACAACAGCTTTTAATGTGTGTAGGAAGGGGGAGTCTGCGGCAGGACAGTTGTTCCGGTCCCACGTACAATCTGCGCCCACACACCACACTACCCACTCAACACTCCCAGCTTCTGTCTCCTCCTCCAATACATCATCACTACTGTGAAAATATAAATAGATTAATTAGACATGATTATATATAGTTATATGGCTGAAGAGATTAAGTTTACGTCTACTGAATTGGGCATAGCAAGTAACAAAAGGTATTTGGGTAAAAAATTATGTAATTTAATGTCTAACAGATAATTATTAAGGACGAGACAGAGCGTCAGCAATACAAATTACAATGACTACTTATGTGTTTTAATACTAATAGAATAAGGTTTTGGATTCTGATGGTCCACCTCATGATCCTAGCATTCTTACACTTCATAGTGTTAATAAAGAGAGTGGATTTTCCCGTCTGAAAAAACGTTAATTTTAATATGGGGGAAGGCCCAAATACACGTCAAAATGTGTTCCAAGGACCCTACAAGAGCTAGAGCCACTTTCTCAATAGTGGCATAATATTTCGGTGTTTAAAGCATAGATGAATATTAACATATAGGATGGAGAATATCAGTGGACGTTGAAACTGATGGAGCATCACAGCACCCACTGCATAATCAACTCGCATATATACGTAAAAAGAAGGGGAAGATATTGTAAATTAGGACTCTTCACAAGAACAGAGAAAGCAGAATGCTTCAAAACCTTTTGAACAAATCTGAACCAATCACAATTCCCAGAAAATAACTGAAAACTTTGCCTACTATGAACACAGTGAGATGTGTATGGTGGAGGTGTGTGAGCTGGCTTGCCGTCACTTTACATAGTGGCAACGTTGCACATGATTCAGCAACTGTTTCCTTCATCTTCGGCCAAGTCAAATGTATTGCCAGATATTACCGAGTGTCCTTCTGACCACACCCAAAAAAAAAAAAAAATACATTCCCTCCTTGGGACTATTGTGGCAAAATCAAGGCTTGTTCACGAATGCAACTGGTTAACACTAACGAGATGCGTGACTGTGGTGGAAAACACTACCACTGACAACATACATTTAATTATCTAAATCTGTACACAGTTACTATCATAAACAATAATCGAGAACATTTGCTTCACTCTCAAGTAACTGTTATATCTCTTCAGTCTTTCAGTGATTGATCAACAAACTGATCCCTTGATTAAATAATCATGAGTTAGAATTTAACGTCAGTATTGTCCTGACTAAGTACGCTGACAGGGGGAGTTGGTGTTAATGATTCCTGGGCCTGGTCGCAGAGCGTCACGAAAACAACAATAATCAAGCCCAAATCATTTTGTCATCACTAACTCACAGGAGACAAGATGGTTGTAGAATCTTTGATATAGCTCTAGTAATTGTCGCTGAGAGAAATAAAATAGGTCTTATCTTTACAAGCTTCAATGGCATAATTATCATCAGTGCTGTTATCAATCACAAGTGGTTCTCACATATACAGATGAGGATATCGTGTCCCTATCAACAATCCACTGACCTGATGAAAATACACCCCTGGATTATAGCCCACTGAAATATAACCATATAATAGCTGTTTCAATTATATTTTTGAGAAATAGTACTTTTTTATAAACAGCCCCACCAAGGCTTCTACAACATACATCTATCTTGGTACAAGTATCATCAGTTATGGTCAGTACATCTTTTCTTAATAACTGAGATAACTGCCAGTGTTCTGAAAGTAATTATCTCAGATGTGATACATCAAATCCTACTTTACCTCTCGAAAAGTAAGGACTCATCGCTGAACGATCTTTTCGTCAATCCACTTTCGATGCTAGTCATCTGTTCCTGAGTAAAATTATTTAAAACAGTAGGATCAGAGTTATTACTAGATTTTGGTGCCTTTTGTTTGCTCGTGAAGAAGATACGACCTTTGTGTGGGGGCGCCAGCCACACACTGCTTCTCGTATCTTTCTTCTAACTATATAGCACACTCTCTAGCATGTCCTTTTTCTGTTACAATAGTTACATTTAACTTTTTTTCTTCTTCGATATCGATTTCGGTCTAACCACATGAGAACAGATACAGGATTTGTGAGTTTGATTTTCATGGTAAAAGGTAAAGAGAAGTTACAGTAGCAGTATATCAGGCCCGAGCAATGAGCATCTGATTTTAGGGTGCCCAACTTCTAAGACACTTTTTCAGTTAACTTGTTTCTCTCAGTTTTTTAGTAGCGTAACAAGTTTGTGAGAATTCTCGTAATTGTCCTGCTAATGCTGCAGTTTCCAGAATATCCTAGGGACGTATGATCGATCAGATAATTCTTGTATGTCAACAGACATATCAGTTTTTAAACTCTTCGTGTATGTAATAACTGAACAAGCTGTCGTAGTTTTACTCCTTGGCATACCTTACACCACCTCTCCAATGCAAAACTGTGTTCTCATGAGCTAACTCTACACAAGTTTATCTTGGTCGTCGTTGTACTCGTTACGAAATTGCACGTTGATAACTTACAGGCAGCAAGTTATATGTCTCTTGAAAGTTCGTTTTGACAGGGTCATAAGCTAATGTTCATGGCAAATGGTTAAGCAGCAGTACAAGTTTTGAGCTCTACCTGTCAAAGCATGTGTGCCACAAGGTCGCCCATTGCTTATTGGCCAGTTCATAGCACTTGCCTGGTTCTCAAACAATCAAAATATGGTGTCTAAGTCCACTCTCAAAAAACTTAGGGAACCATGGATGGCAGCTTTCTGCACATTAAATGTGTCCTGGTGGTGACCTATCAGTCTGTTGTCTTCCAACAGATGAAATTTTCTCTCTGGAAATTTTCTTCGTTCTCATTTTCCTCTGTGCTCTATTTGTGCAGTCGCAACATAATGAGACTTCTAACCTCTCACTGTTCCTGAGATAAATGACCAGGGGTAATAGAGGAGTAGGAAATTAACATGTCTCTGGACGTCCATAGGTCGTGCACCTTGTCCAGCCATCCTCTAAGAGAGTCCTAGATCTGATCTAGGATAAGTAGATACAGGGTGTAACATACACTGTACTATTGTATGTGGCTGAGTCATACTGCAACTATACACTGAACATTGTGTCAGTGAGGGAAGGAGTGACGAAACTGAGCTACACTAGGCTCAGACTCTTCGGCAGTAGTTTGCTCTCTCTTCTAAGTACATCAAATAGAGGTCCAAGCTTCCTAATTGTTGACACTAGGCTTTCTGAAATCTGAATCAAATAAGACATCTCTGAAATGTGGAGCAGGAAACAATTATATCTTTAATTATGCCTGACAGTTTCTGCTGTGTAATTCCTGTTTATAACGTCACAAGCCGATATATTTGGCTACTCGCCAACAACGTCTGAAGTTTTAATGTACTTAACTCAGATAAAGTCAGAGTAACAATTAACTGTTTCTCTTTGGCTACATCACTAAAAATAAAATGTACAACGAGAGAGTGATTATGGGAAACTATAATTCAATAGGAATATTAGTGTTGGTCCCTAGACAAGAACCTCATAAACAGTATTTTCCATCTCCTTGGATAAGAGACTCGTCAAGTACATACATCCACCTAGATGTTGTACAAGACTAAACTCATACAGTCTTCACATTAGAAAAGACTCCAAAGTGTATGATCATAGAGTTTACTATATGTCAAACTGGACAATTTCTCCAACACTATAGATCAAGAGCCCCTCCCGACAGGCCCCCATTTGTTACAAAAAAAGCGATTCTAAAAGCTTAGAGATTCCTCCAGGAATACTAAAGGACTGCCCTTCAGCATCCAGCCTGTATACTGGGTTTTTCATAACAAATAGTCAGTATCCTTGTCCCATTATCCCATAATGAAATCAGTAATAATATTAGTTGCTACAGGATACAACAGGTAGGCTACAAACTAGTGAAATAAAATTAATAAATTTATTAGTCTGTAAGTTGTCTATGCGTATATCAATTAAATTAAATTAATCACAGTAATTAAAATAAAATTCACTTCTCTCGTGTACAAAATATATTGTGCTGAAAACACATATCACATTTATAATTCTTAAGTATCCGACTGGTAAATTAACATTTAATAAGAATATTACAAATATGTACAAAGCAAGTTTGTGTGTGTGTAAGACTCTTAGTAGTTCATATTTTCAGACTCGACTAGACTTAAACCAGTGACAGATGAAAGTCCTCAAATATACTAACTTCTTGACGCAACTGTGCAGTCAGAACAGTCTGGCTTGAACAATAAAAAGATGATAAGCCTTACAACAATTATAACAAGCAACTGCGACACAAATCATGACTAGAGATAATATAAAACAGCTTGTTGGGACCATCAGCAATCCTCCACAAAATTCACAAAACTCCCATAATACTGAATCTAGTTCAGCATAAGAAAATCCCGACTGTGATAATAACACAGATACATACAAGTTTAGGTCAGAAGCCTAGCATCTCAGGACCTGAGTATGCTCATAGAGTCTATGCAAACACACAACCTCATACAACGTTCGAAAATCACTAAGTCTAAGCAATGTTCTGTGAAGAGAGTTTCTACAGAACTTAACAAGAATGAATGAGACAAACAATCTGTCCCAACCACAAGAGAGGTCTAGACTTACTGAATACTTCAAGCGAGTGGAGGACAACCCCCCCCCCTCGATCAACGTGAGAGCTTCCGTGGACAGCTGCACACAGAAACTGAGCCGCATCTAACGAGCCACAAAGCGATAATTACAGTAGTTAGACAATCAGGACTTGAACTGAGCACAAATATGTTACAACACCAACACGACCCTACCTAACAACATAACTAAGTCAAATAAATATTATTAAAGCAATATATCACGATTTTAGCTATATCGATCGCAAATATAACAGTATAAAAATTAATAGGAAAAGGGTAATATACATTATATTCCATAATCATAATATACAATATATATATGCAACCCATTAAGGGGTTGCAACAGTGTGCACGAGTGATCACTAGTGACTCCACAAGTCCACTGAGGTACTGGGGTGCGTGCACTAGTGAACACTAGTGACTCACAATTCACTGAGGTACTGGTGGTGTGCACATGGATCACTAGTGACTCACAAGTCACTGAGGGTACTGGGAGGAGTGCACAGTGATCACTAGTGACTTACCATCACTGAGTGTACTTGGTGGTGTGCCCAGTGATAACTAGTAACCTCAAAAGTCACTGAGTACTGGTGAGTCACAGTGATCACTATGTACTCACAAGTCACTGGGGTACTGGTGGTGTGCCAGTGATCACTAGTGACTACAAGTCACGGGACGGTGGGTGAAAGTATCACATGATCTAAGCCCACTGAGGACTGGTGGTGTGTCAGGATCACAGTGCTCACAACACTGAGGTAGGGTTGTCCGGAAAAATTGACTCAAAGTCCTGAGGACGGTGGTTTGAACAGTAATATAGTGACCACAAGCACTGGCCGGGGGTTGCACTTAGTACACATAATCCTAGATACTGATTTATGTGGTGTCACAAAGTGATCACATACGCCATGTGGGCCATACTGGAAAAAAATTTCACAGGTCGGGGTGGGTGCACAGTGAACACTAGGACTCAAAGCACGGGGGGTACGGGTGGTGTGCAACAGTGATCACTAGTGACCAAAGTCACTAGGTACTGGTTTTTGGAGCCAAGTAAAATCAACTTAGGGGGGTTCACTCATATATAAAACTTTAAGGTACGGTGGTGTGCACAGTGACATTTTTTTTACCAAATCACGGGGTACGTGGTTTGCCCAGGATCCTATGCCACAAGTCCTGAGTACTGGTGGGTGCACAGAGACATAGTGACTCAAAGTCACTGAGTACTGGTGGTGGCCAGTATCACTGTCTCACAAGTCACGGGGTACTGGTGGGTGCACAGTGATACTAGTACCACAATCACTGAGGTAGGGGTGGTGGCACATGACACTATGACTCACAAGTCACTGAGACTGGGGGTGTGCCATGATCACTAGTGCTCCCAAGTCACTGAGGTACGGGGGGTGTGCACATGATCACTAATGACCAAAATCACTGGGGGACTGGTGGTGGCACATGATCACTAGTGACTCATAATCACTTTTACTGGTGGGTGCACAGTGATCACATGACTCACAAGTCACGAGGTACTGGTGTTGCACATGATCCTATGACTCTAAGCACGAGTACGGTGGTGTCACAGTGATCACAGTGACTCAAAAACCCTGAGGAACTGGTGGTTGCCAGTGATCACTATACTTATAATCACGAGGTTTTGGTGGTCACAGGACACATGACCCAAAAAGTCACTGGGGGTACGGGGGTGCACAGTGATCACTAGGGACCACAATTCACGAGGTACTGGTGGTGGCACAGTAAACACTAGTGACCACAAGTCACTGGGGGTATGGGGGTGTGCACAGTGATCACAGTGATCATAAGTCACTGAGGTATGGGGTGCCAGGATCACGTACTCACAAGTCACTGAGTACTGGGTGTGCACATGTCATAGTGACTCAAAGTACTGAGTATGGGGTGCACATGAAATCATAGGGACCACAAGTCCAGGTATTGGTGGTGTCAATGACCTATACTCTAATCACTGAGGTACTGGGGGTGTGCAAGTGAATACTAGTGACCATAAGTCACTGAGTACTGGGGTGTGCACAGTGATCACAGGACCAAAATCACGGGGTACTGGGGGTGTGCACAGTACACTATACTCAAAGTCACGGGGGACTGGGTGGCAAAGTGACACTATGCCATAAGTCACTGAGGTACTGGGATGTGCTCTGATCCTATGACTAAAAGTCACTGAGGTACGGTGGTTTGGAAACTGATACTATGACTCATAAGTCACTGAGGTACGGTGGTGTGACAGTGATCCATGCCCAAACAAGTCACTGAGGACTTTTTGGGTGCCGGTGATCACTAGGGGGACTCATAAGTCACGAGGTACGGGGTGTGCACGTGATCCCCTAGTGACTCACAAGTCACTGGGGGCCTGGGGGTCACAGGATCACTAGTGACTCACAAGCCCGGGGACTGGGGTTTGCACGTGTTGCCAAAACATATTTGGATAAAAACAATCATAAAATCGTAATTTCGGGAGTAAAAAAAAAAAAAGGCTCCTGTCGTCTTGGAAACTCAGCAACAACAAAAAAAAATTGAAAAAAGAACCTTTGATAGTGCTAAAACAAGCTGATTTTCTTCATAATATGCCAGAATTATTCAATTTTTTTTTTTTTTAAGAAAAATTTTTATTTTTTCATTTTTTTTTTTTTAGAGATAGTCTGGGAGAACGTTTTTCCCCCACCGTTTCACCACCCCTGCTTCACACCCATATAAAGCGTTTTTTAAACTATTCTCTCCCATTTCTCCTTTGTTCCACCCAAAAAAGTTTTTTTATCTCCACAGCTCCTAAGGCACCCCCTCACCTTTTTTTCCCCTCACAGTTCTAAAGATTCACCTATCTTTCATAGATCCATCCCGACACTCCCACCCCAAATATCTGAATACATTTCCCTCCTCCAACTCTCTCCCTCCAATCTGATATCCCAATCTTTTTCAACACCTAAGTTTTGTTATCCCATAACCTTTCTCTTTCATTTTTTCACTTTTTTAATTTTGTTCTTTTTCAACTCTAAAACCCAAAATTTATCCACCAACCTCTGCAACTTCTCTTCAAATCTCCCAAAAGCACAGTGTCATCACAAAGAGCACTGTGACAACTCCCACTTGTGTTAGATTCTTTATCTTTTTAACCCACAACCTCTTCCAAGACCCCCGCATTCACTTCCTTCAGCCCCCTCAAAAAATATATTGAACAACCACGTGACACGTACATCCTTGTCTAAGGCCCACTTTACTGGAAAAAAAATCCCCCCCTTTCCCACAACTCTTTCCCGACCTCACTATCCCCGTAAAACCTTCAAATGCTTTCATTAACCTACCTCCTATTTTATACACCGCACTTTTGCCATATTCTCCCCTATCACCCTTTTTCCCCAAAACCATAATGCCAGAAAAATCTCTTTACCCATATCTGAATACTGACCTGTATGTTTCAAATTTAAACAATTTGGGAAACAACCAATGCCTTTTACAAATCCTGCTTGTTCATCCTATTTTATTTCCGTAACCCTTTTTTTCTTTTAATAAAAATCTACCCCTACACTTTATCGGTAACCCGACCCCATTCCCCCATTATTTTGCACTCCTTTTGTCCGTTTTGCCTTTATACAAGGGAAAAATTTCATCTCCTCCAATTCCCCGGACCTTTTCCCTCTTCCCTACATTTTATTAAATAAAAACACCAAACCCCCCAAAAAATTTTAAGCCCTGTGCTTTTAACATTTTTTTTTTAGATCCCATTTAATCCCAGCGCCTCGCCCTTTCTTTTACCCCCGCCTCAAGAACTTCCCCCCCACCCAACTGGCTCTTCCTCACCATGAAAATGTCATTCCTTTTTGCCAACACGAAAACACAGCTTTACTGTCCCTTATCAAATTTAAAAATCCCCCAAAATATTCCTTTTAACATCCCAACCTCTAGTTTTCCCTTCAATAACTCCCTGCTACTTTTTTTAAAACCCTCTTCATGCAACTTTTTCTTCTTATACATCATTTCCACCCAAACCTCTTCTTCCCTCCCCACCCACGTCCCGTAACCACAAACTTCTGCTCAAAACAAAACTAATTGTAAACTTACACCAACACTTCTACTCCCTTGATTTTTACCCCCACTAGCCCTCTTCCTCCAAAATTGTTTATATCTTACCCTATTTGCCTCCTCCTTTAGTTTATAAACCTTCACCTCTCTTTTACTTGGTCCTTCCATTTTCTTTGTATCCCATCTACCTTTTATACTCATTGTAACTACAACTAAAAAGGGATCTGACATATTTATAGCCCCTCTGTAAACATGTACATCCTGAAGTCTACCCAACACTTTTATTTACCAGAATGTCGTCCAGCAAACTACTGTCATTACGCCCTACATATCTTCTATGATGCGGTAGGCCAGGGTTTGAACCCATAACACCCTGTCCCGTCTCAAGAGACAACACAAAGTATGTGTCACCTTATCCACTCCACCATCGATTCTACACACAACATGAGCCTAGCGAACTAGGCTTGTTTCATGTTGCGAGGACACTTGTGGCAGTGGATATATATATATACACACACACACATATATATATATACATATATACATAAATAAATATATATATATATATATATTATATATATATATATATATATATATATATATATATATATATATATATATATATATATAAAACATATATATATATATATTATTTTTTTTTTTTATTATCACACTGGCCGATTCCCACCGAGGCAGGGTGGCCCGAAAAAGAAAAACTTTCACCATCATTCACTCCATCACTGTCTTGCCAAAAGGGTGCTTTACACTACAGTTTTAAACTGCAACATTAACACCCTCCTTCAGAGTGCAGGCACTGTACTTCCCATCCCCAGGACTCAAGTCCGGCCTGCCGGTTTCCCTGAACCCCTTCATAAATGTTACTTTGCTCACCCCTCCAACAGCACGTCAAGTATTAAAAACCATTTGTCTCCATTCACTCCTATCAAACACGCTCACGCATGCCTGCTTGAAGTCCGAGCCCCTCGCACACAAAACCTCCTTTACCCCCTCTCTCCAACCTTTCCTAGACCGACCCTAACCCCGGCTTCCTTCCACTACAGACTGATACACTCTTGAAGTTATTCTGTTTCGCTCCATTCTCTCCACATGTCCGAACCACCTCAACAACCCTTCCTCAGCCCTCTGGACAACAGTTTTGGTAATCCCGCACCTCCTCCTAACTTCCAAACTACGAATTCTCTGCATTTTATTCACACCACACATTGCCCTCAGACATGACATCTCCACTGCCACCAGCCTTCTCCTCGCTGCAACATTCATCACCCATACTTCACACCCATATAAGAGCGTTGGTAAAACTATACTCTCATACATTCCCCTCTTTGTCTCCAAGGACAAAGTTCTTTGTCTCCACAGACTCCTAAGTGCACCACTCACCCTTTTCCCCTCATCAGTTCTATGATTCACCTCATCTTTCATAGACCCATCCTCTGACAGGTCAACTCCCAAATATCTGAATACATTCACCTCCTCCATACTCTCTCCCTCCAATCTGATATCCAATCTTTCATCACCTAATCTTTTTGTTATCCTCATTACCTTACTCTTTCCTGTATTCACTTTTAATTTTCTTCTTTTGCACACCCTATATATATATATATATATATATATATATATTATATATATATATATATATAATATATATATATATATATATATATATATATATATATATATATATATATTTATATATATATATATATATATAATATATAATATATATATATATAATATATAAATTATATATATATATATATATATATATATATATATATATCCCATATATATATATATATATATATATATATATATATATATATATATATTTATCTATATATATATATATATATATATATATATATATATATATATAAAATATATATATAAATCATTATCTCTACACTTTAAATATTATGTATTTTACAAGAAAATTATTACCTCTAATCTGAAATTCTAATTCTAAATACTGAAAATAAAATGTTTTAAGATTTCCAGAAAATCTAACAAATGTTATGGATTACAAGGATGAAAATCCATAATATTTTTCATATACTGGATTTTTAATCGATCATGTTTATCCTTATCCGCAACGATATATTTAAATATAACGCGCAGACATTAGTTTATTATTTCACAATCACTTCCACGAGTCCTTTCTCCTCCATCGTTACTGTTCTTCCTTTGTTTACGCTGGTAAATATTATATTTTACTGTTACCTTAAATGCTACGTTCTTTCTCTTTGCGAAATGTCAGTCTAAGTTCCCGACTCATTTGCAACTTTTGTATAGATGAGCGCCAAGAGTCACGTCACTCATGTCGTGCTGCAGCCGAGTCTGGATCCACTTGGATCAAACATAATATACACTTGTGCCAATTTTTTCTAATTCCAACCCAGTTATTTGCTCCTACGTGATCGCTCACGACCTTATGCTGTGTTCTTTAGTAATGTTAAACTTTCAAGCTTAGCATCGGTCAGTGTCGAACTTGCCAAGCGTTCAAGAGGCTTTGGAAATCTTGTTTTGTGGACTCAACATTGGTCACACGTAAAGTCTAATTTAATAACACTGAAAAATATAATGTTAGTAATTAAGATACACTTTTATTTTTTCATTATTACATTATAATAATAATACTAATAATAATGTGGTATTAAATACTGGTAAAAAATCTTAAATTTTGTTATATTGATATAATAATAATAATAATAATAATAATAATAATAATAATAATAATAATAATAATAATAATAATAATAATAATAGTAATAATAATAATTAATATAAATAATAATAAATTTATAATTATAATTATAATTATAATTATTATTATTATTATTATTATTATTATTATTATTATTATTATTGTTATTATTATTATTACTGCTACTACTACTACTATTATTACTGCTGCTACTACTACTACTATTATTACTGCTACTACTACTACTACTATTATTACTGCTACTACTACTACTATTATTACTGCTACTACTACTACTATTATTACTGCTACTACTACTACTATTATTAATGCTACTACTACTACTATTATTACTGCTACTACTACTATTATTACTGCTACTACTACTAATATTATTACTGCTACTACTACTACTACTACTACTACTACTACTTATTACCTACTACTATTATTACGCTACTAACTCACTACTATTATTACTGCTACTACTACTACTATTATTACTGCTACTACTACTATTATTACTGACTACTACATACTACTACTATACTATTATTACTGCTACTACTACTACTCAATTATTACTGCTACAACTACTATTATTACTGCTACTACTACTACTATTATTACTACTTACTACTACTATATTACTGATACTCCTAACTACTTATTACTGCTACTACTACTATTATTACTGCTACTACTACTATTATTACTGCTACTACTACTACTATTATTACTACTGCTACTACTACTACTTACTTCTATACTTATTACTGTACTACTAAATACTATTATTACTGCTACTACCCACTATTATTACTGCTACTACTACTATTATTACTGCTACTACACTATTATTACTACTTTTTAACTACTATTATTACTGCTACTACTACTACTATTATTACTGCTACTACTATTTTTTACTGCTATCACTACTATTATTACTGTACTACTACTACTATTATTACTGCACTACTACTATTATTTACTGCTACTACTACTATTTTACTGCTACTAACTACTATTATTACTGCTACTATCTACTATTATATACTTTAACTACTACTACTATAATTACTGCTAATCTATTATACTGCACTACTACTTTATTACTGCTACTAACTACTATTATTACTGCATACTTACTAAACCCACTATATTACTGCTAAATTTATTTTTTTTTTTTCACTACTATTATTACTGTACTACTACTATTATTACTGCTACTACTACTATATTACTGCAACTACTACTACTATATTAGCTACTTATACTATTATTACTATACTACTATTATTTATTTTATTATTACTGCTACTACTACTATTATTACTGCTACTACTACTATTATTACTGCTACTACTACTATTATTACTGCTACTACTACTACTATTATTACTGCTACTACTACTATTATTACTGCTACTACTACTACTATTATTACTGATACTACTACTACTATTATTACTGCTACTACTACTATTATTACTGCTACTACTACTACTATTATTACTGCTACTACTACTACTATTATTACTGATACTACTACTACTATTATTACTGCTACTACTACTACTATTATTACTGACACTACTACTACTATTATTACTGCTACTACTACTACTATTATTACTGCTACTACTACTATTATTACTGCATACTTTATTTACTACCAATACTGTACTACTACCTATTACTGATACTATACTACTATTATTATTTACTACTTCTAGCTAACTTACTACTATTATTACTGCTACTACTACTATTATTACTGCTACTACTACTACTATTATTACTGATACTACTACTACTATTATTACTGCTACTACTACTACTATTATTACTGCTACTACTACTATTATTACTGCTACTACTACTACTATTATTACTGCTACTTTTACTACTACTATTATTACTGTACTAAATACTACTATTATTACGCTACTATACTATTACTCATTATTACTGCTAAATATACTAATTATTATGTACTACTATACTGAACTACTACAATTAATTACTTATACACTAATTACTCTATTATTTACTGCTACAACTACTTATAATTTTTTCTAAGCTATACTACTATATTTTACATGCTACTCATTATTATTTAAATGCTCTACTAATACAACTATTATTACTGAAACTACTACTACTATTATTTTACTACACTACTATTATACTGCTACTCTAGATATTGAAAACTACTAACATACTTTCATAATGAATACAATTTCAGCCTTATTTGCTGTTAGATACACTTTACAACTATAATTAATGCTCTAAAAGTAAAATATATTACGCAACTACGTAACTATTATTGAACTGGACACCAGTATATTAGCCCTTATAAGCTATGTTCAGATACCTACTTAACGTATTATATTGAAATTATACAACGTGTAATGATTATGTACTCTATACGGGTCATGATATACTGACTACACACTGACTAGTGATGATACTGTAAGACTACAGCATTGGTTGTTGATGTACTTACAGATACTATTAATAACTGTACTAACAGGGTTATTAAAACTAAACGGTATACTATGTATAGACGGTAGTGGATATACCTGTATAGACGGGGTAGTGGATTAACTGGAAAGACCGCTATGATGATACATGTATGACGGTAGAGGATTTACTGTAACCCAGTGGATATACTGTATAGCGGGTAGTGGATCAAGAATGGCACTTTTTAAAATTTGGTTTAATTCTTAAAAAAACCTATGGATATACGCGCCTACAGTGGGAAACAATTAAAGGGGAATATGGAAATATCTTGCCTTATTATATCGTTTGAAACCGTTTTGATATGTGATAACCGGGATTTAAAAACTTATAACACTGGAGTACGAAAACAAAGCAAACCTGACCAGTGAATGAAAAATACGAAAAAAAAGTTCTTTGGGGGTTGTGAATTTTAGACCTTTTTATGGGTAAAAAAAGTTTAAAGACAAAAGGATACCTTATAGACGGGAGTGGATATAACTGTGTAGAGGTAGTTTGGGGTACCCGTGTGACCGGTAGTGGGTGAACCGGTTAGACCGGTAGGGATGATACCGTGAGACCGGGGAGTGGATGATACCTGTGTAGACCGGGTAGTGGATGATACCTGTATAGACCGGGTAGTGGATGATACCTGTATAGACCGGACAGTGGATGATACCTGTATAGACCGGGTAGTGGATGATACCTGTATAGACCGGACAGTGGATGATACCTGTATAGACCGGGTAGTGGATGATACCTGTATAGACCGGGTAGTGGATGATACCTGTATAGACCGGGTAGTGGATGATACCTGTATAGACCGGGTAGTGGATGATACCTGTATAGACCGGACAGTGGATGATACCTGTATAGACCGGGTAGTGGATGATACCTGTATAGACCGGACAGTGGATGATACCTGTATAGACCGGGTAGTGGATGATACCTGTATAGACCGGGTAGTGGATGATACCTGTATAGACAGGGTAGTGGATGATACCTGTGTAGACCGGGTAGTGGATGATACCTGTATAGCCCGGGTAGTGGAAATGATACCTGTGTAGACCGGGTAGTGGATGATACCTGTGTAGACAGGGTAGTGGATGATACCTGTATAGACCGGGTAGTGGATGATACCTGTGTAGACCGGGTAGTGGATGATACCTGTGTAGACCGGGTAGTGGATGATACCTGTATAGACCGGGTAGTGGATGATACCTGTATAGACCGGGTAGTGGATGATACCTGTATAGACCGGGAATGGATGATAACTGTATGGACCGGGTAGTGGATGATACATGTATAGACCGGGAAGTGGATGATAACTGTATGGACCGGGTAGTGGATGATAACTGTGTAGACCGGGTAGTGGATGATACCTGTGTAGACCGGGTAGTGGATGATACCTGTGTAGACCGGGTAGTGGATGATACCTGTATAGACCGTGTAGTGGATGATACCTGTGTAGACCGGGTAGTGGATGATACCTGTATAGACCGGGTAGTGGATGATACCTGTGTAGAACGGGTAGTGGATGATACCTGTATAGACCGGGTAGTGGATGATACTTGTATAGACAGGGTAGTGGATGATACCTGTATAGACCGGTAGTGGATGAAAACCTGTATAGACCGGAAGGGGATGATAAACTGTATGGACCGGGTAGTGGATGATACCTGTATAGACCGGGTAGTGGATGATACCTGCATAGCCCGGGTAGTGGATGATAACTGTGTAGACCGGGTAGTGGATGATACCTGTATAGACAGGGTAGTGGATGATACTTGTATAGACCGGGTAGTGGATAATACCTGTTTAGACCTGGTAGTGGATGATACCTGTATAGACCGGGTAGAAGATGATACCGGTATAGACCGGGTAGTGGATGATACCTGTATAGACCGGGTAGTGGATGATACCTATATAGACCGGGTAGATGATGATACCTGTGTAGACCGGATAGTGGATGATACCTGTATAGACCGGGCAGTGGATGATACCTGTATAGAATGGGTAGTGGATGATGCCTGTTTAGACCGGGTAGTGGATCATACCTGCGTAAACCGGGTAATGGATGATACCTGTATAGACCGCGTAGTGGATGATACCTGTATAGACCGGGAAGTAGATGATACCTGTATAGACCGGGTAGTGGATGATACCTGTATAGACCGGGTAGTGGATCATACCTGCGTAAACCGGGTAATGGATGATACCTGTATAGACCGGATAGTGGATGATACCTGTATAGACCGGGTAGTAAATGATACCTGTGTAGACCGGGTAGTGGATGATACCTGTGTAGACCGGGTAGTAAATGATACCTGTATAGACCGGGTAGTGGATGATACCTGTATAGACCGGGAAGTAGATGATACCTGTATAGACCGGGTAGTGGATGATACCTGTATAGACCGGGAAGTAGATGATACCTGTATAGACCGGGTAGTGGATGATACCTGTATAGACCGGGAAGTAGATGATACCTGTATAGACCGGGAAGTAGATGATACCTGTATAGACCGGGTAGTGGATGATACCTGTATAGACCGGGAAGTAGATGATACCTGTATAGACCGGGTAGTGGATGATACCTACATAGACCGGGTAGTGGAAGATACCTGTATAGACCGGGTAGTGGATGATACCTGTATAGACCGGGAATGGATGATACCTGTATAGACCGGGTAGAGGATGATACCTGTATAGACCGGGTAGTGGATGACAACTGTGTAGACCGGGTAGTGGATGATACCTGTAGACCGGGTAGTGGATGATACCTGTGTAGACCGAGTATTGGATGATACCTGTGTAGACCGGGTAGTGGATGATACCTGTATAGACCGGGTAGTGGATGATACTTGTATAGATCGGGTAGTTCATGATACTTGTATAGACCGGGTAGTGGATGATACCTGTATAGACCGGGAAGTGGATGATACCTGTATAGACCGGGTAGTGGATGATACCTGTATAGACCGTGTAGTGGATGATACCTCTATAGACCGGACAGTGGATGATACCTGTATAGACCGGGAAGTGGATGATATCTGTATAGACCGGGTAGTGGATGATACCTGTATAGACCGGGTAGTGGATGATACCTGTATAGACCGGGTAGTGGATGATACCTGTATAGACCCGGTAGTGGATGATACCTGAATAGACCGGGTAGTGGATGATACCTGTATAGACCGGGTAGTGGATGATACTTGTATAGACCGGGTAGTGGATGATACCTGAACAGACCGGGTAGTGGATGATACCTGTATAGACCGGGTAGTCCATGATACCTGTATAGACCGGGTAGTGGATGATACCTGTATAGACCGGGTAGTGGATGATACCTGTATAGACCGGGAATGGATGATACCTGTATAGAACGGGTAGAGGATGATACCTGTATAGACCGGGTAGTGGATGACAACTGTATAGACCGGGTAGTGGATGATACCTGTATAGACCGGGTAGTGGATGATCCCTGAATAGACCGGGAAAGTGGATGCATACTGTGTAGACCGGGTAGTGGGAGATACCTGTATAGGCCGTGGTAGTGGATGATACCTCTATAGACCGATAGTGGTTTGATACCTGTATAGACCGGGTAGTGGATGATACCTGTATAGACCGGGTAGTGGATGATACCTGTATAGATCGGGTAGTTCATGATACTTGTATAGACCGGGTAGTGGATGATACGTGTATAGACCGGGAAGAGGATGATACCTGTATAGACCGGGTAGTGGATGATACCTGTATAGACCGGGTAGTGGATGATACCTGTATAGACCGGGTAGTGGATGATACCTGTATAGACCGGGTAGTGGATGATACCTGTATAGACCGGGTAGTGGATGATACCTGTATAGACCGGGTAGTGGATGATACCTGTATAGACCGGGTAGTGGATGATACTGTATAGCCGGATAGGGGATGATACCTATATAGACCGGGTAGTGATGATACCTGTATAGACGGGTAGTGGATGATACCTGTATAAGACCGGGTAGTGGATGATACTGTATAGACCGGGTAGTGGATGATACCTGTATAGACCGGGTAGTGGATGATACCAGTAATAGCCCGGGTAGTGGATGATACTGTATAGACCGGGTAGTGGATGATACCTGTATAGACCGGGTAGTGGAAATGATACCTGTATAGACCGGGTAGTGGATGATACCTGTATAGAGACGGGTAGTGGATGATACCTGTATAGACCGGGTAGTTGATGATACCTGTATAGACCGGGTAGTGGATGATACCTGTATAGACCGGGTAGTGGATGATACCTGTATAGACCGGGTAGTGGATGATACTTGTATAGACCGGGTAGTGGATGATACCTGTGCAGACCGGGTAGTGGATGATACCTGTATAGACCGGGTAGTGGATGATACCTGTATAGACCGGGTAGTGAATGATACCTGTATAAACCGGGTAGTGAATGATACCTGTATAGACCGGGTAGTGGATGATACCTGTATAGTCCGGGTAGTGGATGTTACCTGTATAGACCGGGTAGTGGATGATACCTGTATAGACCGGGTAGTGGATGATACCTGTATAGACCAGGTATGGATGATACCTGTATAGACCGGGTAGTGGATGATACCTGTATAGACGTGTAGTGGATGATACCTTTTATAGACCGGATAGTGGAATGATAACCTGTATAGACCGGGTAGTGGATGATACCTGTATAACCTGGTAGTGGATGATACCTGTTATGACCGGGTAGTGGATGATACCTGTATAGACCGGGGTAGTGGATGATACCTGTGTAGACCGGGTAGTGGATGGTACCTGTATAGACCGGGTAGGGGATGATCCTGTATAGACCGGGTAGTGGATGATCCCTGTATTGACCGGGTAGTGGATGATACCTGTTATAGACGGGTAGTGGATGATACCTGTATAGACCGGTAGTGGATGATACCTTTTACAGACCGGTTAGTGGATGATACCTGTATAGACCGGGTAGTGATGATACCTGTATAGACCGGGTAGTTGTTGATACCTGTATAGACCGGGTAGTGGATGATACCTGTATAGACCGGGTAGTGGATGATACCTGTATAGACCGGGTATTTGGATGATACTTGTATAGACGGGTAGTGGATGATACCTGTGCAAGGACCGGGTAGTGGATGATACCTGTATAGACCGGGTAGTGGATGATACATGTATAGACCGGGTAGTGAATGATACCTGTATAGACCGGGTAGTGAATGATACCTGTATAGACCGGGTAGTGGTGATAACCTGTATTAGACCGGGTAGTGGATGATACCTGTATAGACCGGTAGTGGGATGATACCTGTATAGACCGGGTAGTGGATGATACCTGTATAGACCGGGTAGTGGAAAATACCTGTATAGACGGGTAGTGGATGATACCTGTATAGACCGGGTAGTGGATGATACCTGTATAGACCGGATAGTGGATGATACCTGCATAGACCGGGTAGTGGATGATACCTGTATAGACCGGGTAGTGGATGATACCTATATAGACCGGGTAGTGGATGATACCTGTATAGACCGGGTAGTGGATGATACCTGTGTAGACCGGGTAGTGGATGATACCTGTATAGACCGGGTAGTGGATGATACCTGTATAGACTGGGTTGTGGATGACACCTGTATAGACCGGGAAGTGGATGATACCTGTATAGACCGGGTAGTGGATGATATCTGTATAGACCGGGTAGTGGATGATACCTGTATAGACCGGGTAGTGGATGATACCTGTATAGACCGGGTAGTGGATGATACCTGAATAGACCGGTTGGGATGACACTGTATAGACCGGTTAGTGGATGATACCTATATAGACCGGGTAGTGGATGATACCTGTATAGACCGGGTAGTGGATGATACCTGTATAGACCGGGTAGTGGATGATACTTGTATAGACCGGGTAGTGGATGATACCTGTATAGACGGGTAGTGGATGAAAACCTGTATAGACCGGGTAGTGGATGATACCTATATAGACCGGGTAGTGGATGATTACCTGTATAGACCGGGTGGGTGGATGATACCTGTATAGACCGGGTAGTGGATGATACCTGTATAGACCGGTTGTGGATGATACCTGTATAGGACCGGGTAGTGGATGATACCTGTATAGACCGGGTAGTGGATGAATACCTGTATAGACCGGGTTTGTGGATGATACCTGTAAGACGGGTAGTGGATGATACCTGTATAGACCGGGTTAATGGATGATACCTGTATAGACCGGGTAGTGGATGATACCTGTATAGACCGGGTAGTGGATGATACCTGTATAGACCGGGTTGTGGATGATACCTATATAGACCGGGTAGTGGATGATACCTGTATAGACCGGGTAGTGGATGATACCTGTATAGACCGGGTAGTGGATGATACCTGTATAGACCGGGTAGTGGATGATACCTGTATAGACCGGGTAGTGGATGATACAGCTACACTCATTGTAAAGGATAAAATCACAAATTCACCCAAAATTTAGTTAAATATTTATTTGAAATTGTATTCATAGTCTTGCTATTAATACGCGTTATAACGTGTTGTTACTGTGGGTGGTGGAGTGAGGTTCAGTAGTGTTGTGTAGTTACTGAGGGTGGTGGAGTAAGGTTCATTAGTGCTGTGTAGTTACTGTGGGAGGTGGAGTAAGGTTCAGTAGTGTTGTGTAGTTATTGTGGGTGGTGAAGTGAGGTTCGGTAGTGTTGTGTAGTTACTGTGGGTGGTGAAGTGAGGTTCGGTAGTGTTGTCTAGTTACGTGGGTGGAGGTGCGAGGTTCAGTAGTGTTGTGTAGTTACTGTGGGTGGTGGAGTGAGTTTCAACAGTGCTGTATAGTTACTGAGGGTGGTGGAGTGAGGTTCACTAGTGTTGTGTAGTTACTGTGGGGGGTGGAGTGAGGTTCAGTAGTGTTGTGTACTTACTGTGGGTGGTGGAGTGAGGTTCAGTAGTGTTGTGTACTTACTGTGGGTGGAGGAGTGAAGTTCAGTAGTGTTGTGTTGTTACTGTGGGTGGAGGAGTAAGGTTCAGAAGTGGTGTGTAGTTACTGTGGGTGTAGGAGTGAGGTTCAGTAGAGGTGTGTTGTTACTGTGGGTGGAGGAGTGAGGTTCAGTAGTGGTGTGTTGTCACTGTGGGTAGTGGAGTGAGGTTCAGTAGTGTTGTGTTGTTATTGTGGGTGGAGGATTGAGGTTCCAGTAGTGTTGTGTTTTTACTGTGGATGGGAGGAGTGAGTTTCAGTAGTGTTGTGTTGTTACTGTGGTGGTGGAGTGAGTTTCAGTAGTGTTGTTGTTGTTATGCTGGGGTGGAGGAGTGAGGTTTCAGTAGTGTTGTGTTGTTACTGTGGGTGGAGGAGTGAGGTTCAGTAGTGTTGTGTAGTTACTGTGGGTGGAGGAGTGAGGTTCAGTAGTGTTGTGTTTGTTACTGTGGGTGGGGGAGTGGGGTTTTCAGTAGTGTTGTGTAGTTACTGTGGGTGGAGGAGTGAGGTTCAGTAGTGGTGTGTTGTCACTGGGGGTTGTGGAGATGAGGTTCAGTATGTGTTGTGTTGTTACTGTGGGTGGAGGAGTGAGGTTCAGTAGTGTTGTCTAGTTAATGTGGGTGGAGGAGTGAGGATCAGTAGTGTTGTGTAGTTACTGTGGGTGGAGGAGTGAGGTTCAGTAGTGTTTTGTTCTTACTGTGGGTGGTGGAGTAAGGTTCATTAGTGTTGTGTAGTTACTGTGGGTGGTGGAGTAAGGTTCAGTAGTGTTGTGTTGTTACTGTGGGTGGAAGATTTGAGGTTCAGTAGTGTTGTGTAGTTACTGTGGGTGGTGTAGTAAGGTTCATTAGTGTTGTGTAGTTACTGTGGGTGGTGGAGTAAGGTTCAGTAGTGTTGTGTAGTTACTGTGGGTGGAGGAGTGAGGTTCAGTAGTGTTGTGTAGTTAATGTGGGTGGAGGAGTGAGGTTCAGTAGTGTTGTGTTGTTACTGTGGGTGGAGGAGTGAGGTTCAGTAGTGTTGTGTTGTTACTGTGGGTGGAGGAGTGAGGTTCAGTAGTGTTTTGTTCTTACTGTGGGTGGTGGAGAGAGGTTCAGTAGTGTTGCGTTGTTACTGTGGGTGGTGGAGTGAGGTTCAACAGTGGTGTGTAGTTACTGTGGGTGGAGGAGTGAGGTTCAGTAGTGTTGTGTTGTTACTGTGGGTGGAGGAGTGAGGTCCAGTAGTGTTGTGTTCTTACTGTGGGTGGTGGAGTGAGGCTCGGTAGTATTGCGTTGTTACTGTGGGTGGTGGAGTGAGGTTCAACATTGGTGTGTAGTTACTGTGGGTGGTGGAGCGAGGTTCAGTAGTGTTGTGTTGTTACTGTGGGTGTTGGAGTGAGGTTCAGTAGTGTTGTGTAGTTACTGTGGGTGGAGGAGTGAGGTTCAGTAGTGTTGTGTTTTTACTGTGGGTGGAGGAGTGAGGCTCAGTAGTGTTGTGTTCTTACTGTGGGTGGAGGAGTGAGGTTCAGTAGTGTTGCGTTGTTACTGTGGGTGGAGGAGTGAGGTTCAGTAGTGTTGTGTTGTTACTTTGGGTGGAGGAGTGAGGTTCAGTAGTGTTGTGTTTTTACTGTGGGTGGAGGAGTGAGGTTCAGTAGTGTTGTGTTCTTACTGTGGGTGGTGGAGTGAGTTTCAGTAGTGTTGTGTTCTTACTGTGGGTGGTGGAGTGAGTTTCAGTAGTGTTGTGTTCTTACTGTGGGTGGTGGAGTGAGGTTCAGTAGTGTTGCTTTGTTACTGTGGGTGGTGGAGTGAGGTTCAACAGTGGTGTGTAGTTATTGTGGGTGGTGGAGTGAGGTTCAGTAGTGTGAGTTGTTACTGTGGGTGTTGGAGTGAGGTTCAGTAGTGTTGTGTAGTTATTGTGGGTGGCAGAGTGAGGTTCAGTAGAATTGTCTAGTTACTGTGGGTGGTGGAGTGAGGTTCAGTAGTGTTGTGTTCTTACTGTGGGTGGAGGAGTGAGGTTCAGTAGTGTTGTGTAGTTACTGTGGGTGGCAGAGTGAGGTTCACTAGAATTGTCTAGTTACTGTGGGTGGTGGAGAGAGGTTCAGTAGTGTTGTGTTGTTACTGTGGGTGGTGGAGTGAAGTACAACAGTGGTGTGTAGTTACTGGGGGGGGAGGAGTGAGTTTCAGTAGTGGTGTGTAGTTACTGTGGGTGGTGCAGTGAGGTTCAGTAGTGTTGTGTAGTTACTGTGGGTGGTGGAGTGAGCTTCAGTAGTGTTGTGTATTTACTGTGGGTGGTGGAGTAAGGTTTGTTAGTGTTGTGTAGTTACTGTGGGTGGTGGACTAAGGTTCATTAGTGTTGTGTAGTTACTGTGGGTGGTGGAGTAAGGTTCAGTAGTGTTGTGTAGTTACTGTGGGTGGAGGATTGAGGTTCAGTATTGTTGTGTTGTTACTGTGGGTGGTGGAGTGAAGTTCAGTAGTGTTGTGTTGTTACTGTGTCGGAGTGAGGTTCCCCGTTTTGTGTAGTTACTGTGGGTGGTGGAGTGATGTTCCCAGGGATGTGTACCTACTGTGGGGCGACTTAGGTTCCCTGAAGTGTTGTATGGTTGCTGTGGGCGGTGTTAGGCTTTCGCAGTGTTGCATGATTGTTGAGGGTGGAGTTATGCTCCCTGGAGTGTTGCAGTAATGCGGTGGGAGGAGTTGGGTTGTTTCACTGTTTGTATTGTTGCATGGGTGCGGTGTGAGGAGTTAGGCTCCCTGGAGGGTTGCATGGCTGCTGTGGGCGGAGTTAGATTGTTTTCATTGTTGCATGGGTGCTGTGGGCGGAGTTAGGTTCCCGCAGAGTTGCATGGTTGCTGTGGGGGGGGGGGGCGGTCAGGCTGCTTATTGGTTAGTCAACGTAAGGTCAGCCATTTTGTGTTCTGAGGCTGAATGTTATTACCTAACTACATTGATCTGCTGTACTGTCATGTGTCTGCCAGCTGCACCTGTTAGTATTTTTATTAATAATGAGATTTACAAGGATTATAATTAATATAAATAATAATAATTAAAATAATAATTATAATTACAATAATAATAATAATAATAATAATAATAATAATAATAATAATAATAATAATAATAATAATAATAATAATAATAATAATAATAATAATAAAAATATTAATATTACAATGCCAGTTGAGACGGAAATTCAAATGTGTAGGAGCAGATTTTATGAGTGAATTACTGTTATGTTTCCATTCTTGCTAATTCATGTTAAAAATACCAATTAAGTTTGAAGCCGATCAAATTTAGCGTTATCAAGCTATCGAATGTAACAGAGAGTAGCGCATGAAAACCTGTAATTCAGTTTCCCAGTTTATCCGTGAAAAATGTAAACTGGAACGTACACAGGTCAAAATAAATTCAAACGTTCCTCTATGTAAGTAAGTAATAAAACAAGTTTAATACATGCTTTGGGTGCATGACATACAGGTTTTTGTTGAATAGTCATGAGGACGTGCACATGTTATATGCATGAAAAGTATCTATTCAGATTTAATAAAAAAATAACCGGGTAAAGTAAAAGACTAATATTTTTTTCTGATAAGAAGAGACATTCTCCAGTTATTTCAAAGACATTATTAAATCTAACACAACCTATAACGAAGTTGAAGCTTCCTTTGAGGAAAACACATTAGCTCCTCAGGTTTATAGCTGACCAGAAGAAGAAGCAGTCTCATCTTATTCCCCAGATTTTCACAAAATTTCCACCTATACAGCCTAAGCCCCCCCCCCTCTCCCCCCAAAAAAAGAGACGAATCAATCGTTAAAGAATTATTGTATTAAGAGGATAAGAATAAAACCAGTAGGGGTCAAATAGTTCCCGTGAAATGGTAGTCATTCAATTTCAATTCAAGGATGGGAAGAATATGCCAAATTCCTTGGATCAAGAAGCACTCACCAGCATCAAGCGAGAAACAAAATGCAGTAATATAAACTAACATTTCAAGGTTAAAATTAACAATGAGGCAACTAAAAACAACATTACCATAAACTTTCTTCTAAGTAGGATTTACTTTTGTTGAAATTCACACACACATCAAAAAATGCTTTCTACTGATATCTCACGTAAATCAATTTCACGAATAGTCTATTTTAAATTGAAACCAATTAGTTAAACGTTCTGAAATTATAAACGAAAGTTTTCCTGGAAGTCAGTGAAAATAAGAAAACTGTACCGAGCAATATGTTGTTGAGGCATTAACTCGTAAAATATTTAAGAGTTTACTAAACTCGTGAATATTTAAAATGTAGTAAAAAAACGCGAGTTTTCAATTTTCCTCAAATTTCTTTTTGCGTGATTATTCTATATAAATTATATATAATTCTCTAGGTACAGCATTTGATTTTATGTTTTGTAGAAATGTCTTATTTCATAGACCTTCAATAAAATTGACAAATTGTCACGTACAAACCCAAAACTCAATGGAAAGAAATGTTTTAAATTAAGAAACATAAACGTTAAAATGTTTAAAGGTGACCAGAAGAGACATTCCTTAGTTATTACATAGAAACTAATTAGTTATTATAAAACTAAACCCGTCAAAAATTAAATTTAGAAGTGTGTTAGAAAAGACATTCACTAGTAATTGCTCTGAGTGTAACTTTTCCAAGTTTTTTAACAACAATATATTTTCAAATTTGAAACCAAACAACCTAAACATTAATAGTGTCATCCCTCCTTTGGAATAAATCATTGTCAGTATTCTGAAGCCTATTAGTCTAAGCAACAGTTGGGAAACACATTGGGGCAGAAAATTTACAACTGACCTGAAGAGTCAGTGTCCAGTTATCATAAGGAATCCAACGATTCTAAGTTTAGTTATGTGAGAAAGTCACGTGTTAGTGCTCTATATTTTATAAAAACAATATTTATCACAGTGAAAAATTGTTGTACAGAATCTTAACTTAATCTTGGACTTAATTTGCGTCATCCAGTAAATAGTTCTTCAAAAGAGGTTGACTCAAGTATATTTATCAAGATTTAAGGGAAATCAAAATATCTCATTATTTTCCACATTAAATTGAAAGATGTTCTCGCCGATTTGGAATTAAGAAACACCTCTTTTTAAACGATCGAAGCTACGGCATTGATTATTATAATCATGGGGAGCGCTAAACCCGTAGGGATTATACAGCGCCTATGGGAAGGGAGGGAGGGGGGATGGAAGGTATTCAGGCTCAATTCAGGGAACTGGAGCACAGATCCAATTCAAGGAATTGGATCTATGCTCAAGCGTCGAGGAACCTTCCTTGAGGAGGCTACGCCATTGAAAATTCGCCATTGAAAATTTTGGCTTCAGTACAAATCCAAAATTTGTGGACCAAAAGCCCTTGTGTACCAAATCATAAATATCTTTGAACAGTTGGATATACTCCATATTTCAAACTATGAAACAGCATAACTTACACAACCCAAGCCAATATGCATTTAGAGCAGGAAGATCACGCTTGTCACAGAGAGGTGGTCTAGAAGGATTTCTTGAGTCATCTGACAAATGTGATCATGTTGTGACTAAACATATACTGAAAGCATTAGATATAACGTGAAAAATAGGCAAATTATTTGTTTAATTTTCTAACAAAGAGGACACAACGAGCAGCAGGACACAGAGAAAAATCCAGCTTTAGTTAAGTGTAAAGCTCAGTAATCCAAAGCAGGCCCTTGGCGCCTTTATTGTTTCTTATCCTTAGAGCAGATATGAATTAAAACACTAGACATCATTAGATGATACTAAATTAAACATAAAATCACTGAGATAGAGGTCATTAATGTTTGGGTATTAATTTAATACAACGTATTAAATCTAAACGCAATTATTAATTTAATTCCAGGATATTAAATCATGGTGTTGCAGGAATTATTTTAATACCTGCAAATACCATGATTTAATATCCAGGGTATTAAATAAATTCCCCTGAAATAATAGTTCAGCAGTGCAGTAGGCGTATTGTCCTATTCTAGTTCGGTCCATGTAGATCATGGTTCAGAGCACCGACAAATTCCTCAGCCTGGAGTCGACTCCAGACTGAGGGACTGATTACCTCAAACTTCTTCTGAACTTCAACCATTCATTTCTATATTGGACTGAGGAAGCCGCTGGTTGGCAAAACGTTTCCACAGTAAAAATACCCAAGTGTTGCAAAAGTGTCTAATTTAGGTAGGTCCAACTTGCATCCGCCGACACTCATATACACGTCCAATCTATATTGAAAACGCCCCAAATTTCTCGTTTTAATAACCTATTTGAGAGTATGTTCTACTGATCTTCAGCTCGGCTGCCAAGGTAGTAATTCCCAACATTCATTCTAATCTTTATTTTGCACAAATTCAATCCATTACTTCGAGTCCTGTTTTGGTTAGATATTTTCAGTACGTTATTTATATCCCTTTTTTATTCCTGTTTTCCATTTGTATACTTCAACCATATTCCCCTCATTTCTGAGTCTTTCCAGAAAGTGCGGATTCAGCACCTTCCGCCATTATTAGGAAAGTCCTGTAATACATGGATTCAGCTCCATCATCCTTATCTGTATATTTTCCACCTTATTTACGTTTATTCTGCAAACAGAGACCAATTCTGAGCAGTATTACATGACTGAGACTTTACTAAGAATATGTCATGTTGAAGAATAATCTTTTGGATATAACATCAAAAGTTCTATTAGCCTTATTGTGAATGCTTATTTATTGTTGACTTTACTTTAAATTTCTGCTACTTAGAACTCCTGAACACTATTTTTCATGAAGTTTGAATAAAATTTACATTATAGAGCGCGTCAGTAACATGTTATTTTCTCTCTCCATCATTTGAACATTATACTGGAAGATCAACCTCAGTCAGGTCACTCTGTAGCTTTTAAGTATACACGTCAGAAAATATCTAAAGACCCACTTTACTGTCATAGGCAAATCTATAATTCTCCGCAATTGAACTTTCTTCTGCTAACTTTTATTCCCTCATCTGTCATATATGTAGATTGTGAGCAACAGTAGTCCTAATACCGACCATATTCTGATTTCTTTTCATTCATGAAAACTCTGTTGATTATCAGCCAACGATGCCGCTACTCTCTTTATCATTCTTCTTTCTGGAACTCTATCAAAGGATTTATTGAAACCCATACACATCGTATTATTTATCACCTTCAACCACCTCAGTTACCATTACGAAAATTAAAGCAAATTGTTTAAGCAGAAATTCCAGTTTGTAAAAATCGTGCTGAAAATCATTAATCAAAATAAATCTATCGTAAAACAACCACAGTTACTCATTCACTCCATTTTCTTTCAAAAAGATGTTTGACTGATTGGTCTATAATCGATTAAGAAACTATCTACACTTTGTATCAAAGCATACTTGTCTTTTTTCCATATTAACGGACAACTGCACATATGAAACGATTGTTAATGATACTTATAATAATAATAATTGAATAATAACTATAATAATAATTAATAAATAATGATAATAATAATAATAATAATAATAATAAAAATTATGATAATAATTTAATAATAATTAATAATAATAATATAATAATATTAATTAATAATAATATAATAATAATAATAATGATAAATAATGATTAATAATAATATCTTTATTTCTACAAGTACATGCATTGGCATCAGTCTAGATGTTCATAATGACAATAATATATAAGAAAAAGATTGTTACTGTAGAGCATTTTCGGACAAATTAGGTCATTTTTGTCACGGGGGATCGCGAACCCCCCTCCCCCCCCCCCCACCCCCCCACCCCACCCACCCCCAACCACCCAATAAAAAAAACAAATCCCCCCCACAACCACACCCCCCCCCCACCCCCCCCCCCACAACCCCACACCCCCCCCCCCACCACCCATCCCCACACCCCCCCCCCCACCCCCACAACCCCCTCCCACCCCCCACCCCCCCCCCCCCACCCACAAACAGTCGATAAAATCCTGGTACCATTTTTACTGATGGGTGCATGGCAACAGGTACAAGTAAACACGCTCGATGTTTCCACCTTTGCCGGGAGTCGAACCCGGACACTCAACGTGTGAAGCGAGAGCTTTGCCACCAGGTCACAGGCCACCTAGCAAATGGTTTGCTTAGATCTTTACAGTTCTTTAGAATTCTTGAAAGCAACTCATCTGGTTTCAATCTACCTAGTTGTTTGAAACTGTATCACTAGTAAAGTGATCACTTGCAAAGCTGATTTGCGGCTTAACGTGTATATTTCTTGAATTCTGAGATTTCGTTTGCATCCACTTGTGTAAAAACAGATATGCAATAAAAGCAAATAATGGTTCACATTTCTCAGTAACTAACAGTAACCTGAACTGATTAACATTTCAGAGGACCTATCTTTTCCTGAGATCAGAGGTTGGCCTCTGATTCCCTCACTACCTAAGTTGCATATATTTTGTTTTGACTTCACGTATTTCTTCATTTGACTTATCTTAAATTGAATACATTGATCAATAAGTTGACACTCACCTCATTTTATTCTCCCAAAAATGATTCCCGATTTTTCCAAGAGAGGTTTTAGTCTATTGTTAGGATTTTTTTTTTGTGTTTGATCTAATTTGTGTATTATGAATATGAGGTGCTTGGGTTTCCTTATGCAGTGCTTGGATTTTTTTTATCTATAACCACCATCTATTCGGTCAGATTCACAATAATCCCTGGTAATATCTATGTAGGAGATAATATGACCAAACTTTATATAAGTGGGTTTCAATTAAGTATAGATCACATTGATTAATGTGAACTAAATATATGTCCTAGATTAGATTACTTATAGTAGATCCACATTTAACTAAATCCTTCAACAGCGCTGGTCTGGATATATCGCTCTTAAGTGCCAGTGCCGGATTTAGGTGGTGGGCGGCCCCTTGCATTAAAAAGCTCTAACTCTAATGGTTAGTAGACTTTTAAGTTTCTCCTTGGAAAACTTTGGCCACTATCAATGTATTTACCATCCTTTTAAGCTGAAGAAATGAATGCTTGGTAACAAGTACAGAAGTTTCTTCCCTTCTCTAGTGCGTTTGAGTATTTGTCTGGTTTTGTATAGAAAATCTTTTGTGAGCGTCTCTCACTGTTGAGTGCTGATGGGTTCGTATGTAGATTGATCATTCAAATGGTCCATCATTTTAGTGTTGTAGCCCTTAAGAACCTCGCCAGCAACCCCAACATTATCGTCACCACCGCCGAAAAAGGTGGTGGAGTCGTCATACTCAAACCAGGACTACAAACTAAAATGTTGTGAAACCTTTAGAAAGATCAAATCAACTACGAACTCCATCAGCACTCAACAGTGGTGAGACGATCACACATATTTTTATACAAACCAGACAAATATCAAAAGCACACAGAGAGGAAGAAATTCTTTACTTGTTACTAAGCAACCCTAAACCAGACACTGTATGGTTTACCAAGGACCAGAACACAATATTACTCTTCAGGAACATAGGCAGTGCTCCACCCACAAACTAGCGGAGTCTTGCCAAACTCTTTCCTGCTTCTTGGGGACATCAGCGTAAATCTTAAAACACTCAGGCGACCTTCTCAAACCGCATCCGAAATCTCTCCATCCGTAACCACGAAACTCCGCAATTTGGATGTGGACTTCCCTCTTCACAAATTCACCTCAACAAAAAAGCCATCGAGGTCTACGAATTAAAGTCAATCAGGACCTTAATGTCTTCCTCTACTCCCGGAGATTTTGTAGATTGATTGACCTGTGTTATTTCTAACTTGTTTTTCTTTCAATACAAGCTCTACCAAACAAAACCTATTGGCATGGGGAATGGGGTACACCATCAAGTGGCCGTCTTAGCAAAACTAATACATGGAACACCTAGAGTCCGAAGCACTTCGCCAACATCTCATCCTTTAAAGCGTCACTTGGTTACGTTACGTGGACGGACGTCCTCGTTTAACCTCCAACGTTTGATGTTCGGATTCGTCAGGCAAGCTCACGCAGTTGAACCGGAGATCAGTTTACACTTGATGAATGAGTCCAATGACAAGCTACCTTTTCTCGCGTACTCACCATTCACAAGTGGACATAAAACCTAAGATTTCAAGTTTCATCGGAAACCACAATAAAAATGATGTCACAACACTTCAATTCCAGTCAAGATACCAAGACAAAAGAGGAAATCGTCATCGGGTTTTTCCTAAGAGCATACCGGAATTTGTACTCCTGAGTTTTCTTGACGAGGAATGTCACTACAATCACCAAACATTCATCTGAGTTACTTTTCTTCTTTTTTCATAAAGGACTTGCAAGAAAGAGATCTTCAGATCATTAATTTCTCACGCATAAAACACCACTCCCAACAAAGTTGATTAAATTTTCCCAACAGCCAGGTTCACTGAAACGTCTCGAAAGTACCTTTCACAAGCTAACACCCAGAATCGCATCGCTTCTCTAGCACTTCAACATATTCGGTTCTAACCAGGACATTAATCCTAAGCTCCACGAACCAGTCAATGCAGAGTTTACACTATTACCTGTGGAGGCTGCTGACAGATTTACGTAGGTGAAACAGCAAGAAACCTCGACACCTGCTCATTGAACAACCTTTATCGCATGTAGGAATGATAACTTGAACAACAACGCCTGTGTAACAACACCTAAAATTCCATCAATCATTCATGAAATTCAAGAGACTCCCAATCAGTGATCAAGAGAACTAATTTCCGCAGATCGCAAGTGCCTCTGGTATAAGCACTGATCGCTGTTTCGAATACAATTTAAAAAAAAACAACGGCAGCTTCACATCTTCCTGAAACAGTAAACCCTGCACATCACATTGTTCTCTCCTGTTATAATACTCAAAGCACATTACAGAGAAGTGAACACTGAAACAAACTGCCTCTTTCAGTCTATCTATATTTGTCCAAACTATTTTTATGTTACCCAAGTAATAGCTTTTATATCCTTTTACTCATGTACGAATAATTGCTTACCATATTGTATTACTTTTGTCACTACTACTTACTTACTACTAACTATACTATGACTACTACTACAATACTATATACTACTACTACTACTTATACTATTAATACTACTATACTATACTACCACTAGTGAAACTTCGACGAATGGTTCCTCCACTCGTATTGCACCTCACTCTGAGCCTTTATATACCCTCTGTGGGTCCATGAATTGTTTGTAATGGCTGATAAAGCTACTGGGAGCGAATCAGTTGCCAAATAAATGTCACATTCGTTGAATTTTTGTCCTTTTACCATACGATTCAAGCATCATTCACACTTCAGGTGACCCGAACCTCAGGATTGACGATGCTCTGTGAGTCATCTTCGAGTCATGCAGTTGACGACATGCTCGCATCGATGATGTAACACTAGCGATCAGATGACTCAGCATGACAATCCCACCACAATTCAAACTCTTGCATACATTTTCTCGTTTTGCGATCTATTCAGTTCTCAGTATAATGTGTGTAATAATATTTTTCATTATTGGGTGGGGGGGGGGCCCTTCTAAAAGGGTGGAGGGTCCGAGGCCCGGGCCCCAGTGCCCCTCCCTAAATCCGGGCTGGTAAGTCCTCTGAATTAAAAATAATATCTAGGTTGTTTGGGAAAGCTTGAACTGTAATTAAAAAAAAACAATTATTTTAATTTAACTGGTATTCATAAGATCATAAGAAAGGAGGAACACTGCACTAGGCCTGTTGGCCTATACTTGGCAGGTCCTTCACAAATCCAACCTACTAACAGAATAAATGCTACCCAAGCATTATTTACTCATGTTCAATTCCCACTCAAATCCAACCCCTCTCACTGATGTATTTATCAAACCTAAATTTGAAACTCTCCAAGATTTTAGCTTCGATTGGACCTTGGGTAGCTTTAATGGAAATATAAACACTCATGCAGTATAATGTGATCCTTTATTGACAACGTTTCGCCCACACAGAGGGCTTTCTCAAGTCACAAACAGATCTACCTGGGGTGGAGGGCACGTGAGTATTTATAGTCAGGTTCAGAATGTTGAGGTCAGGTGGAGAATGCTGCATCTGATGATCTACCGAGTGGGGTTATAGAGTCTAAAATCTTGGGTAGCTTGGAAGGGGGATTGGATAAGTTTGCGAGCAGACCTTCTGCAGTGTTCCTCCATTCCTATGCTGTTATGTCTCCCTTTAAAAAGAGCTTTGAAAAGAGACTGGACAATTATATGAGTGGAAGGAGCATGTATGTATATACAATACATATTTTACGATGTTTTCATGTGTTTTATGATTGCTCGTGGTTTGATAGATTAAGGAAGCAGTATTGTATTAGATTTCCCTACAATATATTGGGGCACCAGACATTCACGATTTTTGTGGGAGACCTGTATTATGAGAACAGATTATCCAACTTAAAAGGTGAAATAAAAAAGACCTGGAAAACCCTATCTGAAATTCTAGGAACAAAAAAGATATCAGGAAACAGAGCAATCAAACTAACAAAACCAGATGAACCCCAACTCCCACCAAGTGAAACAGCAAACAAACTCCTTGGATTGAACCAAGATGCCCTCCATCGAGCAACTTTACCAGCAGCTTAAGGAAGAATTGAGGGTAGCGAAGATGGAGATACGGCAATTGACTGAGGAAAACAAGAGGATTCGTAGCAGTCCTCCTGTTCTGAGTCCTCAGGTCAAGAAGGGAAACTGGACAGTGCCTGGACAGCATGGAACGAAGTTGACGATCAAGAAGACGAATGGAAAGGTAGAAACGATGAAGACAGAGACTGCTGTGGAAGCTGTTGTCGAAACATCTAATGCATTCTCTGTGCTACCCGACGAATGTGAGTCGACTACTGGGAACGTCACGACGAACGACAGCAAGGAAGGTAAGAATATTGTTGTTGTTGAGGATAGCCAGGTTAGGTATATGGATAGGGCCTTCTGTTTGAATGACAGGAGTAGGAGACAGAGGGTTTGCTTTCCTGGGGCTGACATGGAGGATATTGTTAGCCGGCTTGACAACATCATGAACAGTAATGGGATCAATCCTGCCTTGCATGGGCCAGTAGGCTTTCTGCAGTGTTCCTCCATTCTTATGTTCTTATCTGCTTCAGTGCTGGAGGCAACGATGTAGGCAAGCGTAGAAGTGAGGATTTAGTTAGAAGGTTCAGGAGAGAGCAATAGACATAATTAGGAAGAAGGGGGGTGTGCATTTTGCCAAGAAGTTGTGTTGGAAATGAATGGTTGTCCAGAGCAATTGGTATTAATTGTTGGCTGAAGAAACACTGTAAGGATAATGCAGTACCATTCATTGACAACTGGAACAACTTCTATGGCCGATATGCCAAGGACGGGGTTCACTTATCCAGGGCAGGTGTGGGTTTTCTTGCTAGCTCAGTTGAGGGGGTTGTTAGGACTTTAAACTAGGATTAGTTAGAGGTAGGAGTTTAGAAATGATAAATAATGAGTATGGATATATTGATTTTTCCTTTTTAATTGAATTT
>NC_069399.1:6534675-6562175 GCF_026875155.1 Cherax quadricarinatus
GTTAGAAGGGTGATGAGGGGAGAGGAAAAATTTGGCTTTTGGGACCTGACGAGCTGTTAGTGTGAGCAGGGTAATATTTAGTGAAGGGATTCAGGGAAACCCGTTATTTTTATTTAGCCGGACTTGAGTACTGGAAATGGGAAGTGCAATGCCTGCACTTTAAAGGAGGGGTTTAGGATATTGGCAGTTTGGAGGGATATATTGTGCATGTTTATACGTATATGCTTCTAAACTGTTGTATTCTGGGCGTCACTGCCTCTGCCGAGGCAGGGTGACCGAGGCAGGGTCACCCTGTCTCTGTGAGAGACGACCAACTTGTTAAAAGAAAAATTGTGTGTTTAAAAGTTGGTCAGTATTACTTAGAGTAAAGTTCACATTGTTTTGGTTGTTATGGTTCCAGGCAACTTTTTAGGTATTCCTCAAAGGTTACTTTTAACAGGTTGCCTGATTTTTCTTGCCTCTTGTTTCTTTTTCCAACTTTTCAATTTTATTTTACTTATAACTCGATAACGCCTCATCCAATCCTCTTCAAACTTTCAGCACGTCTGTACAATAAAGAGGACCCAAATTTCTGGAACAATTGGAATGTTATTCAACTGATTCCCAATATCCTGGAACGACTTGGATTACTTGGATTACTTATTTATGGATTACTTTCGATTGCGAAGTTTTAAGAATTCATGAAAGGCGCCAAATAATACGAGGATGGCGGAGAGTGAAGTTCAACTGTGCAGTTACAAGTTTATTTATAAAATAGTGTGAACGTTTTTATTCCCATTTGAATAAATGGGAATAAAAACGTCTTCAGTATCAATAACTGATGCATTTTATGGCCAGGAGACTAACTACTAAGTTTCGATACAGTGATGGCAAATTTGCTGATGAAGTAAGAGCCAAAGCAAAAAAAAAAAAAAGAAAGAAAGAAAAAAAAAAGGCTGGAATTTTTGCAGACCGTGTTTTAACTGGAGAATGACTCATTTGATCGGCTTAAAAATTTTCACCCTTCTTATGATTTCCTGAAGTCAAGTCTCACGGTTCTCATTGCTTTATGTAAGTCCCAATCTACCAATTTTATTGAATGAATAGTTATATTACTTTGTATTCAAAAAACCGGTGAAGGACTATTGTGTTTGGGTTTCCCCAAAATGATTTTATATAAGAAGATTAATTTTTTTTAAATTTTAATTTTTCGCCCCGAATAGGTTTTTTGTTTAAATTTTCCCCAATTTTTTTTTGGGAAAATTAGAACGTTACTAAAGAATGTCTTTTTTTGATCGGCTTAAAATTTTCCCCCATTTTGTCTTTTTCAGCTATGTGGAATTCAAATTTGTTTTAAACATTTTAAAAAATTTTTTTTTTATCAAGAATAAAGGGTGAATGGTTTTTTGGTAAAATTCAAACCCAAAAAATTGTGGTTTGTATTTTAATTTGATTTTTTTTATTTTTAATTGTTGGTGTGTATTTTACCTAATTGAAAAATTTTTTTGTCAATTTTATAAAAAAAGGGTTTTTTCAAAAGACAAAACAAAAATATTTTTTTTCAAAGGTTATAAAAAATTTTTAAAACCCAGAACAAAAAATGCGAAAAGTAATTTTAAAAGCAACAATAGAAACCCGGGGGGGTTTATAAATTTTATTATTAATTTTAAAAAAAAAACATTTTAGCAGGATTTTCGCTTATTGTATAAAAAATTTTTATTTCTAAAAAAAGCCTTATTCGACGGTTTAACTTTTTCAAGGTTTGGCTTTAATGTATATTCTGAAAGATTCCCCCCCCCAAAACCTGCTATAAAGGGTTTTTAGGGGTTTTCCCACTGTTTAAAAAATTTATAAAATTAGGGACCGACTTTCAATTTTCCCAATAAACTGATGCACGTTTTAAAATGGAGGGAAAATTTTTCAAAAGTTTACGCTGGTAGGCAGTTTTTGTTAGATTCTGTGAATTTTGGGCAAACCCCCCCCCCAAAACCGGGGGGGCCACACCCGGGCCCGCCATAGGGGAAAAAAAAACCCCGGGCCGGAAGTTCCGGCGAATCTCTAAGGGGATAAATTTAATCTGGGGGGAAAGGGCTTTTCTTTGGTCGGTTTTAAAACTTCCAGTGATATAAAATTTTCCCTTTAAAAGGGAAAACAATCTCTTGATCTTAGGTTTTATAAGAAATCTATTAAAAATTTTGTAAAAATTAAAATTTTTGGGTTTTTTTAATTTATTTTTGGGGGAATGTCTTTTTGGATAAGAAAAAACGTCTTTGTATTGCCCTGTTTTTGGGTTTTACCCAAAGGGTTTGGGAAATGTTTTTTTAAATGTCCCCTTGCAGGTACCTGTTGGCTCCTTTGGAAACTTGAAAGACAGAAAAATTGCTTTTAATGCAATGATTTCCAGCCAGATAATACAATAATTTCCAGCCAGATAATACAATAATTTCCAGCCAGATAATACAATAATTTCCAGCCAGATAATACAATAATTTCCAGCCAGATAATACAATAATTTCCAGCCAGATAATACAATAATTTCCAGCCAGATAATACAATAATTTCCAGCCAGATAATACAATAATTTCCAGCCAGATAATACAATAATTTCCATCTAGATAATACAATAATTTCCATCCAGATAATACAATAATTTCCAGCCAGATAATACAATTATTTCCAGCCAGATAATACAATAATTCCAGCCAGATAATACAATAATCTCCAGCCAGATAATACAATAATGTAAAACGTCAACATTCAGTTCGTCGAAGGTAATATTTAAACGAATTTTCAACATATACTTCACTCGGCACTATACCAGTCGCGTTCATGATGCCCAGACGACTGAGGTTAAGGATTCCTGGGATACCTTTCTCGGATCTTTCTCGGATCTTTCTCGGATCTTTCTCGGATCTTTCTCGGATCTTGCACCAATCGAAATGCATCTAAGTTTTTTGTTCCTCGAACATTTCAATATTATTTTACTTATTACTGGGGAATCCTTCATCCAATCGGCTTATAATATTTAACACTTGTATGGTAATGAGGACCAAATTCCTGGAACAACTGGCAAATTCACCTGACCTGTGATCAGATATGTTGAACTCATTCCCAGCATCCTGGAAAGTCTCGGATAACTTCCAAAACTTTCAGTGGCGGACCTTCAAACGTTCAAAGAATGTGTGTAAAAATTTGACGATGATGAGTGAAATTAGTGAGGATATGACATTTTGTGTGTAAAATATATGAATTATTGCTGTTAAGTTACGTTAAATGCCTCTCAATTTACCTCTTCTGAACGAATTTTCGATATTTATTGGTTGATTAATATGGCAGAAGTATCAGTTCGATTTTCCTTGCAGCTACAAAGTGTCCGCACTATGTACAAATCCCTCACCGATGTTGTTAGGAGATTTCAGCCTCTAGTATGTCAGTTTTGTTCTTTTTCTTGCAGGAAACTCCGCACATTGTTCACAAATGTGTTGTCCTAAGTGCTGTCTAGGTTCGTCATTCTTGAATAATTCATTCCACAAGAATTTCCCACAAATAACTCATTGAGATTTAAGTACACTATGCTGAGTGCTGTGTCTGAGGCCAACAATAATATAGTTCATTTAGCTATTATTTCTAAGACAGAAATATCCAACCTGAGAAGAATACCGAAACAACTACTTACCTGGAGACCTGGAGAGAGTTTCGGGGATCAACGCCTCGGGGGTTCGGTCTGAGACCAGGAATAATGGTGGATCAGGGTCTGATCAACCACGCTGTTACTGCTGGCCGCAAGCAAGCTAACGTACGAACCACAGCCCGGTTGGTCAGGTACTGACTTTAGGTGCCTTTCCAGTGCCTTCTTGAAGACAGCCAGGGGTCTATTGGTAATCCCCCTTATGTATGCTGGGAGGAAATTAAACAGTCTTGGGCCCCGGACACTTATTGTGTTGTCTTTCAGTGTACTCGTGGCGTCCCTGCTTTTCCCTAGTTAGGCAGTAATACTGAAAGTAATTATTGTAGTTATAGCAATTGTACTTGAATAATAATAATAGTAATAATAATAATAATAATAATAATAATAATAATAATAATAATAATAATAATAATAATAATAATAATAATAATAATTATAATATAAAATAATAATAATCACAAAATCTTAAACTCTCCTCGAGACCTAATTCAAATACCTTGCCACTAAATTTTTGGTCACGACCAAGCGGTTAAAAACCACTGTTGAACCAGTAGCAGTAAACCAGTGATAAGAACCACTGTTGAACCAGTAGCAGTAAACCAGTGGTAAGAACCACTGTTGAACCAGTAGCAGTAAAGAAGAGGTAAGAACCACTGTTGAACCAGTAGCAGTAAACCAGTGATAAGAATCACTGTTGAACCAGTAGCAGTAAACCAGTGGTAAGAACCACTATTGAACCAGTAGCAGTAAACCAGTGGTAAGAACCACTGTTGAACCAGTAGCAGTAAACCAGTGGTAAGAACCACTGTTGAACCAGTAGCAGTAAACCAGTGGTACGAACCACTGTTGAACCAGTAGCAGTAAACCAGTGGTAAGAACCACTGTCGAACCAATAGCAGTAAACAAGTGGTAAGAACCACTGTTGAACCAGTAGCAGTAAACCAGTGGTAAGAACCACTGTTGAACCAGTAGCAGTAAACCAGTGGTAAGAACCACTGTTGAACCAGTAGCAGTAAAGCAGAGGTAAGAACCACTGTTGAACCAGTAGCAGTAAACCAGTGGTGAGAACCACTGTTGAACCAGTAGCAGTAAAGCAGACGTACGAACCACTGTTGAACCAGTAGCAGTAAAGCAGAGATAAGAACCACTGTTGAACCAGTAGCAGTAAACCAGTGGTAAGAACCACTGTTGAACCAGAAGCAGTAAACCAGTGCTAAGAACCACTGTTGAACCAGTAGCAGTAAAGCAGAGGTAAGAACTACTGTTAAACCAGTAGCAGTAAAGCAGAGGTAAGAACCACTGTTGAACCAGTAGCAGTAAACCAGTGGTAAGAACCATTGTTGAACCAGTAGCAGTAAACCAGTGGTAAGAACCACTGTTGAACCAGTAGCAGTAAACCAGTGGTAAGAACCACTGTTGAACCAGTAGCAGTAAATCAGTGGTAAGAACCACTGTTGAACCAGTAGCAGTAAACCAGTGATAAGAACCACTGTTGAACCAGTAGCAGTAAACCAGTGGTAAGAACCACTGTTGAACCAGTAGCAGTAAAGCAGGGATAAGAACCACTGTTGAACCAGTAGCAGTAAACCAGTGGTAAGAAGCACTGTTGAACCAGTAGCAGTAAAGCAGAGGTAAGAACCACTGTTGAACCAGTAGCAGTAAACCAGTGGTGAGAACCACTGTTGAACCAGTAGCAGTAAAGCAGAGGTAAGAACCATTGTTGAACCAGTAGCACGTTAAAGCAGGATAAGAGCCACTGTTGACAGTAGCAGTAAACCAGTGGTAAGAACCACTGTTGAACCAGAAGCAGTAAACCAGTGGTAAGAACCACTGTTGAACCAGTAGCAGTAAACCAGTGGTAAGAACCACTGTTGAACCAGTAGCAGTAAAGCAGGGATAAGAACCACTGTTGAACCAGTAGCAGTAAACAGTGGTAGAACCACTGTTGAACCAGAAGCAGTATAACCAGTGGTAAGAACCACTGTTTGAACAGTAGCAGTAAAGCAGAGGTAAGAACCACTGTTAAACCAGTAGCAGTAAAGCAGAGGTAAGAACCACTGTTGAACCAGTAGCAGTAAACCAGTGGTAAGAACCACTGTTGAACCAGTAGCAGTAAACCAGTGGTAAGAACCACTGTATACCAGTAGCAGTAAATCAGCGGTAAGAACCACTGTTGAACCAGTAGCAGTAAAGCAGGGATAAGAACCACTGTTGAACCAGTAGCAGTAAAGCAGGGATAAGAACCACTGTTGAACCAGTAGCAGTAAACCAGTGGTAAGAACCACTGTTGAACCAGAAGCAGTAAACCAGTGGTAAGAACCACTGTTGAACCAGTAGCAGTAAAGCAGGGATAAGAACCACTGTTGAACCAGTAGCAGTAAACCAGTGGTAAGAACCACTGTTGAACCAGTAGCAGTAAACCAGTGGTGAGAACCACTGTTGAACCAGTAGCAGTAAAGCAGAGGTTAAGAACCACTGTTGAAACCAGTAGCAGTAAAGCAGGGATAAGAGCCACTGTTG
Source organism: Cherax quadricarinatus (assembly GCF_026875155.1). Lineage (NCBI taxonomy): Eukaryota > Metazoa > Arthropoda > Malacostraca > Decapoda > Parastacidae > Cherax > Cherax quadricarinatus. Next base: position 6,540,863 of record NC_069399.1, read on the forward strand.
ACCCAGTAGCAGTAAACAGTGGTAAGAACCACTGTTGAACCAGAAGCAGTAAACCAGTGGTAAGAACCACTGTTGAACCAGTAGCAGTAAACAGTGGTAAGAACCACTGTTGAACCAGTAGCAGTAAAGCAGGGATAAGAGCCACTGTTGAACAGTAGCAGTAAACCAGTGGTAAAAACCACTGTTGAACCAGTAGCAGTAAACCAGTGGTAAGAATCACTGTTGATCCAGTAGGAGTAAACCAGTGGTAAGAACCACTGTTGAACCAGTAGCAGTAAACCAGTGGTAAAATCCACTGTTGAACCAGTAGTAGTAAACCAGTGGTAAGAACCACTGTTGAACCAGAAGCAGTAAACCAGTGGTAAGAACCACTGTTGAACCAGTAGCAGTAAACCAGTGGTAAGAACCACTGTTGAACCAGTAGCAGTAAAGCAGGGATAAGAACCACTGTTGAACCAGTAGCAGTAAACCAGTGGTAAGAACCACTGTTGAACCAGAAGCAGTAAACCAGTGGTAAGAACCACTGTTGAACCAGTAGCAGTAAAGCAGAGGTAAGAACCACTGTTAAACCAGTAGCAGTAAAGCAGAGGTAAGAACCACTGTTGAACCAGTAGCAGTAAACCAGTGGTAAGAACCACTGTTGAACCAGTAGCAGTAAACCAGTGGTAAGAACCACTGTTGAACCAGTAGCAGTAAATCAGCGGTAAGAACCACTGTTGAACCAGTAGCAGTAAAGCAGGGATAAGAACCACTGTTGAACCAGTAGCAGTAAAGCAGGGATAAGAACCACTGTTGAACCAGTAGCAGTAAACCAGTGGTAAGAACCACTGTTGAACCAGAAGCAGTAAACCAGTGGTAAGAACCACTGTTGAACCAGTAGCAGTAAAGCAGGGATAAGAACCACTGTTGAACCAGTAGCAGTAAACCAGTGGTAAGAACCACTGTTGAACCAGTAGCAGTAAACCAGTGGTGAGAACCACTGTTGAACCAGTAGCAGTAAAGCAGAGGTAAGAACCACTGTTGAACCAGTAGCAGTAAAGCAGGGATAAGAGCCACTGTTGAACCAGTAGCAGTAAACCAGTGGTAAGAACCACTGTTGAACCAGAAGCAGTAAACCAGTGGTAAGAACCACTGTTGAACCAGTAGCAGTAAACCAGTGGTAAGAACCACTGTTGAACCAGTAGCAGTAAAGCAGGGATAAGAGCCACTGTTGAACCAGTAGCAGTAAACCAGTGGTAAAAACCACTGTTGAACCAGTAGCAGTAAACCAGTGGTAAGAATCACTGTTGATCCAGTAGGAGTAAACCAGTGGTAAGAACGACTGTTGAACCAGTAGCAGTAAACCAGTGGTAAAATCCACTGTTGAACCAGTAGTAGTAAACCAGTGGTAAGAACCACTGTTGAACCAGTAGCAGTAAAGCAGAGGTAAGAACCACTGTTGAACCAGTAGCAGTAAACCAGTGGTAAGAACCACTGTTGAACCAGTAGCAGTAAACCAGTGGAAAGAACCACTGTTGAACCAGTAGCAGTAAAGCAGAGGTAAGAACCACTGTTGAACAAGTAGCAGTAAACCAGTGGTAAGAACCACTGTTGAACCAGTAGCAGTAAACCAGTGGTAAGAACCACTGTTGAACCAGTAGCAATAAATCAGTGGTAAGAACCGCTGTTGAACCTGTAGCAGTAAACAAGTGGTAAGAACCACTGTTGAACCAGTAGCAGTAAACCAGTGGTAAGAACCACTGTTGAACCAGTAGCAGTAAACCAGTGGTAAGAACCACTGTTGATCTGGTAGCAGTAAACCAGTGGTAAGAACCACTGTTGAACCAGTAGCAGTAAACCAGTGGTAAGAACCACTGTTGAACCAGTAGCAGTAAAGCAGAGGTAAGAACCACTGTTGAACCAGTAGTACTAAACCAGTGGTAAGAACCACTGTTGAACCAGTAGCAGTAAACCAGTGGTAAGAACCACTGTTGAACCAGTAGCAGTAAAGCAGGGATAAGAGCCACTGTTGAACCAGTAGCAGTAAACCAGTGGTAAGAACCACTGTTGAACCAGAAGCAATAAACCAGTGGTAAGAACCACTGTTGAACCAGTAGCAGTAAACCAGTGGTAAGAACCACTGTTGAACCAGTAGCAGTAAACCAGTGGTAAGAACCACTGTTGAACCAGTAGCAGTAAACCAGTGGTAAGAACCACTGTTGAACCAGTAGCAGTAAACCAGTGGTAAGAACCACTGTTGAACCAGTAGCAGTAAACCAGTGGCAAGAACCACTGTTGAACCAATAGCAGTAAACCAGTGGTAAGAAACCACTGTTGAACAGTAGCAGTAAACCAGTGGTAAGTACCACTCTTGAACCAGTAGCAGTAAACCAGTGGCAAGAACCACTGTTGAACCAATAGCAGTAAACAGTGGTAAAAACCCACTGTTGAACCAGTAGCATTAAACCAGTGGTAAGAACCACTGTTGAACCAGTAGCAGTTAAACCAGTGGTAAGAACCACTGTTGAACAGTAGCAGTAAAGCAGGGATAAGAACCACTGTTGAACCAGTAGCAGTAAAGCAGAGATAAGAACCACTGTTGAACCAGTAGTAGTAAACCAGTGGTAAGAACCACTGTTGAACCAGTAGCAGTACAGCAGGGATAAGAACCACTGTTGAACCAGTAGCAGTAAAGCAGGGATAAGAACCACTGTTGAACCAGTACCAGTAAACCAGTGGTAAGAACCACTGTTGAACCAGTAGCAGTAAAGCAGGGATAAGAACCACTGTTGAACCAGTAGCAGTAAACCAGTGATAAGAACCACTGTTGAACCAGTAGCAGTAAACCAGTGGTAAGAACCACTGTTGAACCAGTAGCAGTAAAGCAGAGGTAAGAACCACTGTTGAACCAGTAGTACTAAACCAGTGGTAAGAACCACTGTTGAACCAGTAGCAGTAAACCAGTGGTAAGAACCACTGTTGAACCAGTAGCAGTAAAGCAGGGATAAGAGCCACTGTTGAACCAGTAGCAGTAAACCAGTGGTAAGAACCACTGTTGAACCAGAAGCAGTAAACCAGTGGTAAGAACCACTGTTGAACCAGTAGCAGTAAACCAGTGGTAAGAACCACTGTTGAACCAGTAGCAGTAAACCAGTGGTAAGAACCACTGTTGAACCAGTAGCAGTAAACCAGTGGTAAGAACCACTGTTGAACCAGAAGCAGTAAACCAGTGGCAAGAACCACTGTTGAACCAATAGCAGTAAACCAGTGGTAAGAACCACTGTTGAACCAGTAGCAGTAAACCAGTGGTAAGTACCACTGTTGAACCAGTAGCAGTAAACCAGTGGCAAGAACCACTGTTGAACCAATAGCAGTAAACCAGTGGTAAGAACCACTGTTGAACCAGTAGCATTAAACCAGTGGTAAGAACCACTGTTGAACCAGTAGCAGTAAACCAGTGGTAAGAACCACTGTTGAACCAGTAGCAGTAAAGCAGGGATAAGAACCACTGTTGAACCAGTAGCAGTAAACCAGTGGTAAGAACCACTGTTGAACCAGTAGCAGTAAAGCAGGGATAAGAACCACTGTTGAACCAGTAGCAGTAAAGCAGGGATAAGAACCACTGTTGAACCAGTAGTAGTAAACCAGTGGTAAGAACCACTGTTGAACCAGTAGCAGTACAGCAGGGATAAGAACCACTGTTGAACCAGTAGCAGTAAACCAGTGGTAAGAACCACTGTTGAACCAGTAGCAGTAAACCAGTGGAAAGAACCACTGTTGAACAGTAGCAGTAAAGCAGAGGTAAGAAACCACTGTTGAACCAGTAGCAGTAAACCAGTGGTAAGAACCACGTTGAACAGTAAGCAGTAAACCAGTGGTAAGAACACTGTTGAACCAGTAGCAATAAATCAGTGGTTAAGAACCGCTGTTGAACCAGTAGCAGTAAACAAGTGGTAAGAACCACTGTTGAACCAGTAGCAGTAAACAGTGGTAAGAACACTGTTGAACCAGTAGCAGTAACCAGTGGTAAGAACCACTGTTGATCTGGTAGCAGTAAACCAGTGGTAAGAACCACTGTTGAACCAGCAGCAGTAAACCAGTGGTAAGAACCACTGTTGAACCAGTAGCAGTAAAGCAGAGGTAAGAACCACTGTTGAACCAGTAGTACTAAACCAGTGGTAAGAACCACTGTTGAAACCAGTAGCAGTAAACCAGTGGTAAGAACCACTGTTGAACCAGTAGCAGTAAAGCAGGGATAAGAACCACTGTTGAACCAGTAGTAGTAAACCAGTGGTAAGAACCACTGTTGAACCAGTAGCAGTAAAGCAGAGGTAAGAACCACTGTTAAACCAGTAGCAGTAAACCAGTGGTAAGAACCACTGTTGAACCAGTAGCAGTAAACCAGTGGAAAGAACCACTGTTGAACCAGTAGCAGTAAAGCAGAGGTAAGAACCACTGTTGAACCAGTAGCAGTAAACCAGTGGTAAGAACCACTGTTGAACCAGTAGCAGTAAACCAGTGGTAAGAACCACTGTTGAACCAGTAGCAATAAATCAGTGGTAAGAACCGCTGTTGAACCAGTAGCAGTAAACAAATGGTAAGAACCACTGTTGAACAGAATTAGCAGTAAACCAGTGGTAAGAACCACTGTTGAACCAGTGCAGTAAACCAGTGGTAAGAACCACTGTTGATCTGGTAGCAGTAAACCAGTGGTAAGAACCACTGTTGAACCAGTAGCAGTAAACCAGTGGTAAGAACCACTGTTGAACCAGTAGCAGTAAAGCAGAGGTAAGAACCACTGTTGAACCAGTAGTACTAAACCAGTGGTAAGAACCACTGTTGAACCAGTAGCAGTAAACCAGTGGTAAGAACCACTGTTGAACAGTAGCAGTAAAGCAGGGATAAGAGCCACTGTTGAACCAGTAGCAGTAAACCAGTGGTAAGAACCACTGTTGAACCAGAAGCAGTAAACCAGTGGTAAGAACCACTGTTGAACCAGTAGCAGTAAACCAGTGGTAAGAACCACTGTTGAACCAGTAGCAGTAAACCAGTGGTAAGAACCACTGTTGAGCCAGTAGCAGTAAACCAGTGGTAAGAACCACTGTTGAACCAGTAGCAGTAAACCAGTGGTAAGAACCACTGTTGAACCAGTAGCAGTAAAACCAGTGGCAAGAACCATGTTGAACCAATAGCAGTAAACCAGTGGTAAGAACCACTGTTGAACCAGTAGCAGTAAACCAGTGGTAAGTACCACTGTTGAACCAGTAGCAGTAAACCAGTGGCAAGAACCACTGTTGAACCAATAGCAGTAAACCAGTGGTAAGAACCACTGTTGAACCAGTAGCATTAAACCAGTGGTAAGAACCACTGTTGAACCAGTAGCAGTAAACCAGTGGTAAGAACCACTGTTGAACCAGTAGCAGTAAAGCAGGGATAAGACCATGTTGACCAGTAGCAGTAAAGCAGAGATAAGAACCACTGTTGAACCAGTAGTAGTAAACCAGTGGTAAGAACCACTGTTGAACCAGTAGCAGTACAGCAGGGATAAGAACCACTGTTGAACCAGTAGCAGTAAAGCAGGGATAAGAACCACTGTTGAACCAGTACCAGTAAACCAGTGGTAAGAACCACTGTTGAACCAGTAGCAGTAAAGCAGGGATAAGAACCACTGTTGAACCAGTAGCAGTAAACCAGTGATAAGAACCACTGTTGAACCAGTAGCAGTAAACCAGTGGTAAGAACCACTGTTGAACCAGTAGCAGTAAAGCAGAGGTAAGAACCACTGTTGAACCAGTAGTACTAAACCAGTGGTAAGAACCACTGTTGAACCAGTAGCAGTAAACCAGTGGTAAGAACCACTGTTGAACCAGTAGCAGTAAAGCAGGGATAAGAGCCACTGTTGAACCAGTAGCAGTAAACCAGTGGTTAAGAACCACTGTTGAACCAGAAGCAGTAAAACCAGTGGTAAGAACCACTGTTGAACCAGTAGCAGTAAAACCAGTGGTAAGAACCACTGTTGAACCAGTAGCAGTAAACCAGTGGTAAGAAACCACTGTTGAACCAGTAGCAGTAAACCAGTGGTAAGAACCACTGTTGAACCAGAAGCAGTAAAACCAGTGGCAAGAACCACTGTTGAACCAATAGCAGTTAAACCAGTGGTAAGAACCACTGTTGAACCAGTAGCAGTACCAGTGGTAAGTACCACTGTTGAACCAGTAGCAGTAAACCAGTGGCAAAGAACCACTGTTGAACCAATAGCAGTAAACATGTGGTAAGACCACTGTTGAACCAGTAGCATTAAACCAGTGGTAAGAACCACTGTTGAACCAGTAGCAGTAAACCAGTGGTAAGAACCACTGTTGAACCAGTAGCAGTAAAGCAGGGATAAGAACCACTGTTGAACCAGTAGCAGTAAACCAGTGGTAAGAACCACTGTTGAACCAGTAGCAGTAAAGCAGGGATAAGAACCACTGTTGAACCAGTAGCAGTAAAGCAGGGATAAGAACCACTGTTGAACCAGTAGTAGTAAACCAGTGGTAAGAACCACTGTTGAACCAGTAGCAGTACAGCAGGGATAAGAACCACTGTTGAACCAGTAGCAGTAAAGCAGGGATAAGAACCACTGTTGAACCAGTACCAGTAAACCAGTGGTAAGAACCACTGTTGAACCAGTAGCAGTAAAGCAGGGATAAGAACCACTGTTGAACCAGTAGCAGTAAAGCAGTGATAAGAAGCACTGTTGAACCAGTATTAATAAAGCAGGGATAAGAACCACTGTTGAACCAGTAGCAGTAAAGCAGGGATAAGATCCACTGTTTAACCAGTAGTAGTAAAGCAGGGATAAGAACCACTGTTGAACCAGTAGCAGTAAACCAGTGGTAAGAACCACTGTTGAACCAGTAGCAGTAAAGCAGAGGTAAGAACCACTGTTGAACCAGTAGCAGTAAACCAGTGGTAAGAACCACTGTTGAGCCAGTAGCAGTAAACCAGTGGTAAGAACCACTGTTGAACCAGTAGCAGTAAACCAGTGGTAAGAACCACTGTTGAACCAGTAGCAGTAAAGCAGAGGTAAGAACCACTGTTGAACCAGTAGCAGTAAACCAGTGGTGAGAACCACTGTTGAACCAGTAGCAGTAAATCAGAGGTAAGAACCACTGGTGAACCAGTAGCTGTAAAGCAGGGATAAGAACCACTGTTGAACCAGTAGCAGTAAACCAGTGCTAAGAATCAATGTTGAACCAGTAGCAGTAAACCAGTGGTAAGAACCACTGTTGAACCAGTAGCAGTAAACCAGTAGTAAGAACCACAGTTGAACCAGTAGCAGTAAAGCAGGGATAAAAACCACTGTTGAACCAGTAGCAGTAAGCCAGTGGTAAGAACCACTGTTGAACCAATAGCAGTAAAGCAGGGATAAGAACCACTGTTGAACCAGTAGCAGTAAAGCAGGGATAAGGACCACTGTTGAACCAGTAGCAGTAAACCAGTGGAAAGAACCACTGTTGAACCAGTAACAGTAAAGCAGGGATTAGAACTACTGTTGAACCAGTAGCAGTAAACCAGTGATAAGAACCACTGTTGAACCAGTAGTAGTAAAGCAGGGATAAGAACCACTGTTGAACCAGTAGCAGTAAAGCAGGGATAAGAACCACTGTTGAGCCAGTAGCAGTAAACCAGTGGTGAGAACCACTGTTGAACCGGTAGCAGTAAAGCAGAGGTGAGAACCACTATTGAACCAGTAGCAGTAAACCAGTGGTAAAAAAGATTGTTAACCAGTAGCAGTAAACCAGTGGTGAGAGCCACTGTTGAAGCAGTAGCAGTAAAGCAGTGGTAAGAATCACTGTTGAACCAGTAGCAGTAAACCAGTGGTAAGAACCACTGTTGAACCAGTAGCAGTAAACCAGTGGTAAGAACCACTGTTGAACCAGTAGCAGTAAACCAGTGGTAAGAACCACTGTTGAACCAGTAGCAGTAAACCAGTGGTAAGAACCACTGTTGAACCAGTAGCAGTAAAGCAGAGGTAGAGGTGGTAGTATTGATAGTGGTGTTGGTATTGGTGGTAGTAGTGGTGGTGGTAGTGGTGGTAGTGGTGGTAGTTGGTGGTGGTAGTGGTGGTAGTGGTGGTGGTTAGTGGTGGTTGAAGTGGTGGTAGTGGTGGTGGTAGTGGTGGTGGTAGTGGTGGTGGTAGCGGTGGTAGTGGTGGTGGTAGTGTTGGTGGTAATGGTGGTGGTAGTGGTGGTGGTGGTGGTGGTAGTGGTGGTGGTAGTGGTGGTGGTAGTGGTGGTGGTGGTGGTAGTGGTGGTGGTAGTGGTGGTGGTAGTGGTGGTGGTAGTGGTGGTGGTAGCGGTGGTAGTGGTGGTGGTAGTGGTGGTGGTAGTGGTGTAGTGGTGGTGGTGGTGGTGGTAGTGGTGGTGGTAGTGGTGGTGGTAGTGGTGGTGGTGGTGGTGGTGGTAGTGGTGGTGGTAGCGGTGGTAGTGTGGTGGTAGTGGTGGTGGTAGTGGTGGTGGTAGTGGTGGTGGTGGTGGTGGTGGTAGTGGTGGTGGTAGTGGTGGTGGTAGTGGTGGTGGTGGTGGTAGTGGTGGTGGTAGTGGTGGTGGTAGTAGTGGTGGTAGTGGTGGTGGTAGTGTGGTGTGTGGTTAGTAGTGGTAGTGGTGGTGGTGGTAGTGGTGGTGATAGTAGTGGCAGTGGTGGTTGTAGTGGTGGTGGTAATGATTGTGCTTAATATCTTCTACTTAGGTATTGACCTCTACAAAAAATAAGAACAGAGTTGCACAGTGACATAGACTGTTACTCTCACTTGAACAAACAAAGAGTTACGTCAGTCGCCTGGAAAAAGTTTTCTTTTGTCTTCCAGGTAATGAGCGGAGTCGTCACTAATGTAAATATCACACAACTCAAGTGACTACCTACCGCATTTAATGACTGTAATTTAGGAAACTGGTTTCGACGGTGGCAGAGGTAAGGTCGACAATCTGCAGAACAATAAAGAAAGTGGTAAATGAAGAGATAAGGTCAATTTAAAGTTGGTGTGTGCACCGTAAAGTGATGCGTTTGTTGATGTGGTCAGGAAACTGAACAGCAATATAATTATCAACGAGGGGATATTTGTACAGTTGTAATGTGAAGGGCATGGATCTCCACATAAGAAAAGTTGGTACATTTATATGTATTTATATATTATTATATATATATATATATATATATTATATATATATTATATATATATATATATATATACATACATCGCCGTCTCTCACCAAGGCAGGGTGGCCCGAAAAAGAAAAGCTTTCATCATCATTCATTCCATTACTGTCTTGCCTGAGGCATACTTACACTATAGTTACAAAAACTGCAACTGTATACACTGTACTTCCCATCACCAAGGCTCAAGTCTGGCCGCTGGTTTCTCTGAATCCCTACATATATGATACCATGCTCACACTCCAACAGCACGCCAAATCCTAAAAATCATTTGTTTCCATTCGCTCCTGTCTAACACGCCCTAGCATGCTTGATGGTAGCCCAAGCTCTTCGCACACAAATCCTTCTTTAACCCCTCCTTCCAACCTTTCCTATGCCTATCCCCACCCCGCCTTCCCTCCACTACAGATTAATACACTCTCGAAGTCATTCTATTTCCTTCCAACCTCTTTACATGTCCGAACCGTCTCAACATCCCCTCCTCAGCCCTCTGGATAATAATTTTGTAATCCTGTACCTCCTTCTAATTTCCAAACTACGAATTCTCTGCATTATATCCATACCATATATTGCCCTCAGACATGACATCTTCACTGCCTCCAGCCTTCTCCTTGTTGCAACATTGAGGGGGGGGGGGAGGAACGTTTTTGCCTATTTTTTTTTTTTTCAATGAAATTTTTCCTGTGAATTAAGCAGCATTTCAAACCCAGTGTGTTTCTTCTCAGTTTTTCCTCATAGTTAGATACAAAAAAAAAGAAAATTGTTACATTCTATAGTCTTACAAGAATATTTTTTCAACAAATCCGGTAATATGTACAATGTTCTAGTTGACATCAGACGAAAGATAAAGAGTTAGATAAACATCCAAGAAAGGGAAATGAGCGAAATGTCAATATATTGCATTATACAAAATGTTGAAATTTGCTGTTTTTTTTTTTTTGAGGGAAAAATCCATAAAAACAAAACGGTAATACATATCATAAATCCTTCTCCAGGATTATAGAATAATCATTCCTCAATAACGTGTGAAAAAATCATGATGCTCCTATAAAAACTCTTCGCCAAAAATGGAAAATAAAATCAATAACCGTAGCTAACGCGACGGTCTGGAGTTTTGAGACTCTCTGACCGCGGGTTCAATCCCGGCCGGGGTATGGTTTGTTTGCAATCGTGTCATTACGATTTCGTGATTCAGTTATTGTTGAATTATTCACATACTTAGTTTGCATGAAACTCTAGGGTGACCGCGCGCTATCTTTCACCCACCATCATAACTACACTCTGATCGGCGACTCATAAGTCACTGAGGTACTGGTGGTGTGCGCAGTGATCACTAGTGACTCATAAGTCACTGAGGTACTGGTGGTGTGCACAGTGATCACTAGCGACTCATAAGTCACTGAGGTACTGGTGGTGTGTGCAGTGATCACTAGTAACTCATAAGTCACTGAGGTACTGGTGGTGTGCGCAGTGATCACTAGTGACTCATAAGTCACTGAGGTACTGGTGGTGTGTGTTACGAAAAACGCATTTCTAAAAGCTTAGAGATCTCCAGTGAATACTAGAAAGGACTGCCCTTCTAGCATCCAGCCTGTTACTGGGTTTTCGTAACAATTAGTCAGTATCCTTGTCCAATTATTCATTAGAATTCAGTATGAATTATTAGTGCTTCAGGATTACAACTGGTAGGCTACTAACTAGAGAAATTAAAATTTAATAAATTTATTAGTCATTAACTTGTCTAGGTATATATCAAATTAAATTAAATTAATCACAGTAATTAAAATAATATCACTTCTTTCGTGTACAATATTATTGTGCTGAAAACACATATCATATTTATAATTCTTAAGTACCGTCTGGTACATTAACATTTAATAAGATATTACAAATATGTACAAGCAAGTTTGTGTGTGTGTAAGTACTCTTAGTAGTTCACTATGTCTCACGACTCGACTAGACTTAAACAAGTGACAGACAAAGTCCTCAAATAATCTAACTTCTTGACCAACTGGCAGTCAGAACAGTCTGCTTAAACAATAAAAAGACTGATAAGCCGTACAACAATATAACAAGCAACTGCGACACAGAATCAGGAACAAGGAGATAATATAAAGACAGCTAGTAGGGACCATCAGCAGATCCTCCACAAAAGTCACAAAACTCCCATAATACTGAATCTAAGTTCAGCATAAGAAAATCCCCGACTGTGATAATACACAGATACCAGTACAAATTAGGTCAGAAGCTACAGCTCAGGATCTGAGTTGCTCAGACTGTCTATGCGACACACAACCTCAGTACAACGTCGAAAATCACTAAGTCTATACAATGTTCTCTGAAGAGAGTTCTACAGAACTAACAAGAATAAAGAGACAGACAATCTGTCCAACCACCAAGAGAGTCTAGACCAGACTGAATACTTCAGGTGAGGTGAGGACACCCCCCTCGATCACGTGATAGCTCCGTGGACAGCTGCAGCTCAGAAACAGAAGCCGGCAGTCTAACGAGCCACAAGCGATAATTACAGTAGTTAGACAATCAAGACTTGAACTGAGCACATAATATGTTACACCCTACCTAACAACATAACTAAGTCAAATAATATTATAAAGCAATATATTCACGATTTACCTATTATCGCAAATATAAGCAGTATAAAATTATATGATAAGGTAATATACATTATATTCATAATCATAATATACATTATACATATTGCAACCCATTCAGGGGTTGCAACACCCCCCCAACATGACAAACGGTTGCACTAGGAGTTGTGTTGATGTCTTTCACATTACTGATTACTCATGATACTTTAATAACAATATAATATAAACATTAATCAGTCACTCTTGTGCCAAACACTTCTATAATTTCACAGAGTCTATACAATAAGATATGCCCCTAGTACTAGGGCAGTACACAGTGTCGTATCTCCGCATACTCGTGGTTATGTACATCAGTGTAGAGACAGGATAGCGTAGACAAGCCTGCACGTTGAGGCTCGATCATAGTTTGTGACAGATAATAGTCTTGTTTAAAAAAAAAAGGGAGCGTTCCACTTTTAAAGTATGTTTGGGGAAATCCCTATGCAGTATGAACATCTGGTGAAACCCCTTTTTGGGTGAAGGGGGAGTCTGCGGCAGGACAGGTTTTCCCGCAAACAGACATCCCCACACCACATACCCACTCAACACTCATTTTGTCTCCCCTCCATACTCAATCACTACTGTAAAATATATAAATAGATTAATTAGACTGAGTATATATTTAATATGGGTGGAGGTTTAAAGGGGTTTCTTACTGAAAATTTTTTTTAAAAAAAAAATTTTGGGAAAAAATTATTAAAAAAAAAATTTTTTTTAACGTGAAGAGCGTCACCCCAATTACATTACAAGACCACTTAGGGTTTTTTTAACTAATAGAATAAGGTTGGATTCTGAGGGCCCACCTATGTTTCCTAGCGTTCTTTCTTCATTTGTTAATATAATGGGGATTTTCGCAAAAAACGTTAATTTAAAAAGGGGGAAAAGTCCCCAAATACACTTTTTAAAAAAATTTCCAAGGACACCACAAGAGCTAGAGCCTCTTTCTAAAAGTGGCATAATTTTTTGGTGTCGTTTAACTTAGATGAATAGTAAAATAAAGGATGGGGAATATCAGTGGCGTTGACTGTTTGGAGAACACAGCACCCCCTGCAAAAACCCCCGCATCTATACAAAAAGAAGGGGAAAATTGAAAAATTTGGACCTTTAAAAGAACAAGGAAAGCAGTCTTCAACCTTTTGAACAAATCTGAACAATCACTAGTCCAGATGAACTGAACTTTGCTACTAGTGAACACAGTGAGAGGTGTATGTGGAGGTGTGTGTGCTGGCTTGCCTGTCACTTTACACATGTGGCAACGTTGCACATAATCAGCTACTGTTTCCTTCATCTTTGGCCAAGTAAAATGTTTTGCCAGTTTACCGAGTGTCTTCTTGACACCCAAATGTCCTCCTATGGGACTATTGTGAGCAAAATCAATGGCTTGTTCACGAAATGTAACTGGTAACACTACGAGATGCTTGACTGTGGTGGAAACACTATCAGCTGACAACTTGCATGTATTTTTCTAAATCAGTACACAGTTACTATAATAGTAACAATTATCGAGATCATTTGCTTCACTCTCAGTAACTGTTATATCTCTCAGTCTTTCCAGTGATTGATCAACAAACTGATCCTTGATTAAATAATCATGAGTTAGAAATTTAACGTCAGTAGTGTCCTGACTAAGTCGCTGACAGGGGGGAGTTGGTGTTAATGATCCTGGGCGCAGAGCGTCACTAAACAACATATTCAAGCCCAAATCATTGTCATCCACTAACTCAACAGGAGACAAGGATGGTTGTTGAATCTTTGATATAGCTCTAGTAATTGCGCTGAGAGGAAATAAAATAGGTTTCTCTTTACAAACTTCAATGGCATAATTATCATCAGTGCTGTTATCAATCACAAGTGGTTCTTTACATATACCAGCATGAAGGATATCGTTCCCTATCAACAAATCCACTGACCTGATGAGAAATACACCACTGGATATACCCACTGAAATATAACCAGTATAATAGCTTGTTTCAATGTATATTTTGAGAATAGGTACTTTTATAACAGCCCCTCCATAGGCTTCTAACAATACATCTATCTTGGTATAGGAATCGTCAGTTATGGCCAGTACATCTTTTCTTAATAACGTGAGATAACTGCCAGTGTCTCTGAATGTAATTATCTCAGTTAGATGTGATTCATCAAATCCTACTTTACCTCTCGAAAAGTAAGGACTCATCGCTGAACGAATCTTTTCGTCAGATACACTTTCTGATGCTAGTCATCTGTCCTGAGTAATATTATCTAAAACAGTAGGATCAGAGGTATTACTAGGATTTTGGTGCCTTTGTTGCTCGGAAGAAGATACGACTTGTGTGGGGGCGCCAGCCACACGACTGCTTCTTGTATCTTCTTCTAACTTATAGCAATACTCTCTAGCATGTCCTTTTCTGTTACAATAGGTACATTTAACTTTTTTCTTCTCGATATCAGATTTCTGTCTAACCACAGAGACAGATACAGGATTGTGAGTTTTCCTGGTAAAGGTAAGAGAAGTTACAGTAGCAGGTATATCAGGCCGGCAATGAGCAGCTGATTTAGGCTGCCAACTTCTAAGACAATTTTTAGTTACCTTGTTTCTCAGTTTTTTAGTACGTACAAGTTTGTGAGAAATCTCGTAATTGTCTGCTAATGCTGCAGTTTCCAGAATATCCGAGGTAGTATGATCGATCAGATATTCTTGTATGTCAGCAGACATACAGTTGTTAAACTCTTCGTGTAGTAATAACTGAACAAGGCTGTCGTAGTTGTTACTCTTGGCAGACCTACACCACCTCTCAAATGCAACTTTTTTCTCATGAGCAAACTCTACACAAGTTTGATCTTGTCGTCGTTGTAACGTACGAAATGCACTTTAAAAACTTACAGGCAGAAAGTTAAAAGTTTAGAATGTTTTTTTGGGACGGGGGTCACAACTAATTTATTTGGGAAAAAGGTTTTAACCCAGCGTCCCATTTGAGCTTTTCCCTTTTCAAGCTGTGTGCAAAAAAGGTAGCCGGGTGCTTATGGGGCCCATTTCATGGGCCCCGTGCCTGGTTCTAAAAACCATCAAAAAAAGGTGTTTTTAAGTACCCCCAAAAAATTTTTTAACCAGGGATGCAGCTTTCTGACTTTAAAATGTGCCCTGGGACCTATCGTCTTTTTGGTCTTTCCAAAAATAAACCCATTTTCTCTGATCCCTGTATGACCGGGGTAGGGAATGATCCCTGGTGGGGGGTTTAGTGGATAAACCCTGTATAGCCCGGGGTTTGTGGTGAACCTGTATGGGCCCGGGGGGTAGTGGATGATACCTGAAAGGGCCGGGGGGTGGATGATCCCGTATCCGGGTAGTGGATGATACCTGATTAAGGGGGGTAGTGGGATGATCCCTTTTGTAGCCCGGGGTGGGGTTGGATGATACCTGGATGATACCTCTCTTTTGGGAAAATTTTCTTCGTTAAAATTTCCCTTGGTGCCTCTATTTGTGCAGTCTGAAAACAAAATTGAGACTTTTTAAAACCCTCTCACGGGTTTGAGAGATAGGACCAGTGGGAAATGGAGGGTGGGGAAAATTAACAGGGTCTTTCGGGGTGCCTTAGGTCGGGCACCTTGTCCAGCCATCTTAGAGAGTCTGGTCGGATCTAGGAAAAGGGTGTTTAAGGTTTTAACTTTACACTGTACTAGTTTGGGGCTGAGTCAAATTTAACCAAACAAACTCTGTACTTTTTGGTCGGGGGGAAAAGGAGTGAGCGAGAACTGACCCTACACTGGGGTCAGACTCTTCTGGTAGTTGCTCTCTTTTTCTAAGTCCCTTAAATAGAGCCCAGTTCCTAATTGGGGACACTGGTTTTCAAATCTAAAATCATAATCAGACATCTCTAAATGAGGGGAAAAACAATATATTTTTAAATTTAATGCTCTGACAGTTTCTGCGGTGAAATTTCCCTGTTATAGTCACACCGAGTTTTTGGGAATTCCCAACACGTCTGAGGGGTTTTAAAGGTACTTAACTCAGACAAAGTCAGAGTATCAATTAATTGTTTCATTTTTGGAATCATCCCGAAAAAAAATGTATACGAGAGATTTATTATGGGGAAACTTTAATTCGGATGGGGAATTTTATTTTTGGGGTGTCTTAGAGCTAAAAACCCCAAAAAACGTTTTCCTTTCTCCTTGGATAAAAGAGACTGGGTTTAAAGTACTACATCCCCCTAGTAGTTGTAAAAGGGAATAAACTAAAAGTTTTTCCATTGGGAAAAAGTACTCAAAGTTTTTTGATTCTTGAGTTACTAGTATGCCCAAATGGAAATTTCCCCAACCCCCTTTTTGATAAAGAGCCCCCCGGGACGGGCCCCCTTTTTTTTAAAAAAAAAACGCGATTCAAAAAGTTTTAAAAGTCTCTAGAGATCCAGAATCCTGCTTTTTTTGGGTTATTGATGGTTTAATTCGAGCGATGTAATGATTATTTACATCATACGGAGTCACGTAAAATCATTCAAAGCATAACAGGGCCCCTAGTGAATGAATTTTACAGAAACTTACAGTTCTTTGGTTGGTTTATGAAATTTTCCCGTTACCTATTAAATTAAAAGGATAAACCAAAGTTAATAGACAAAACGGATACCCGTATAGAAAGGGTTTGTGGATGATACCCGTATAGACCCGGGGTAGTGGATGTACCTGTATAGACCGGGTAGTTTGGGGTTTCCTGTATAGACCCCGGGGAGTGGATTTTTACCCGTATAGAACCGGGGGAGTGGATGATACCTTTTTACAGACGGGTAGTGGAGGTTTCCTGTATAGACCGGGTAGTGGATGATACCTGTTTTAAAACCGGGGGAGTGGATGATACCCGTTTGACCGGGGGTAAAGGGATGATACCCTGTTAGACCGGGGGAGTGGATGATAAACCCGTTTTAAAACCGGGTAGTGGGGTGTACCGGGATAGGGCCCGGGGAATGGATGATACCTGTTAAAAGAAACCCGGGGGTGGATGATACCCGTTTCAGACCGGGGAGGGATGTACCTGTATAGGGCGGGTAGTGGTGATACCTATTTTAGACCGGGGAGTGGGATGATAACCCGTGTAGACCGGGGGGAGTGGGGGTGATTTCTTGTAGACCCCAGTAGTGGATGTACCTGTTTTAGAAAGGGTAGTGGATGATAACCCGAAAAGAACCCGGGTTTGTGGATGATACCCGTGTAGGGCCGGGGAGTGGTTTTCCTGAAAAGACCCGGGGAGGGATGATACCTGTTTGAGACCGGGGGGGGTGGATGATACCTGTATTTTGGGGCCGGGGGAGTATGATTTTTTAATTGGGGTAGGGCCGGGGGAGGGGGATGATAAATGTATAGAGGGTGGGGTGTACCTTTTTTAGAACGGGGGGTGGGTTATACCTGTATAGACGGGTGTGGATGATTTCCTGTATAGACCCGGGGTTGGGGGATGATACCTGTATAGGACCGGGTAGTGGATGATACCCGTAAAAGACCGGGGGGTGGAGGGTACCTGTGTAGCCGGGTGGGATGGGGTTCCCCGTATAGACCCGGGGAGGGGATGATTTCCCCGTATAGACCGGGTAGTGGATGATTCCGTACGGGCGGGTAGTGGATGATTCCCGTATAGACCGGGTAGTGGAATGATACCTGTTTAGACGGGGAGTGGATGTTTCCCGTTTTAGGGGTTTTGGATGATACCTGGATGATACCCCTCTTGGAAATTTCTTCGTTCCCAAATTTTCCCCCTGTGGGCCCCTATTTGTGCGTCGCAAAAATTTAAAAGGGGCGTTTTAACCCCTCACGGGTTTCCCGAGGGATAGGACCCGTGGGTTTAAAGGGGGAGTAGGGGAAAATTTAAAAGGTCTTTCTGGACTGTCCCTTAAGGGGCGGGCACCTTGTCCCGCCCCTCTAGGAGTCTAGACTGTCTAGGATAAGTAAAATTTCAGGTGTAACAACACTGTACTTTGTATGTGGCTGAGGTTCCATTTTTACCAACTATTCTCTGTACATTGTGTCAGTTTAGGGAAGGAAGTGGCGAGAATAGCTACAAATAGGGGTCAGACTCTTCTGCAGTAGTTGCTCTCTTTCTAAGTACCCCAAATAGAGTCATGCTTCCTAATTGGGGCACTAGCTTTCTGAACTGATCATAATCAGACACTCTGAATGAGAGGAAACAATATATCTTTAATTAATGCTCGCAGTTTCTGGGGTGTAATTCCTGTTTTAAACGCCCCCGAGATATTGGCTATTTTGCAACACGTCTGAAGTTTTAATGATTTAACTCGACAAAGCAAATACAATTAACTGTTTCACTTTGGCATACATCACGAAAAATTAAAAGTACTACGAGAGGTGTTATGGGAAATAAATTCGTAGGGAATTTTTTTGTGTTTGGTTGTCTTAGACTAGAAATCATAAACATATTCCTCTCCTTGGATCAAAAACTCGGGCAAGTACTACATCCACCTAGTAGTTGTACAAGACTAAAATCAAAATCTTCACATTGGAAAGTACCAAAGTGTTTTTTTCATAGAGTTACAGTATTTAACTGGGGAATTTCTCCCAAA
Source organism: Cherax quadricarinatus (assembly GCF_026875155.1). NCBI lineage: Eukaryota > Metazoa > Arthropoda > Malacostraca > Decapoda > Parastacidae > Cherax > Cherax quadricarinatus. The sequence continues at coordinate 6,559,236 of NC_069399.1, forward strand.
ACCTTTGATCAAGGCCTCCCCGGACAGGCCCCCATTTGTTACAAAAAACGCGATTCTAAAAGCTTAGAGATCTCTAGTGAATACTAGAAAGGACTGCCCTTCTAGCATCCAGCCTTTTTACGGGGTTTTCCTAACAATTAGTCAGTATCCTTGTCCAATTATCCATTAGAATTCAGTATGAATTATTAGTGCTTCAGGATTAACAAGTGGTAGGCTACTAACTAGAGAAATTAAAATTTAATAAATTTATTAGTCATTAAGTTGTCTAGGCATATATCAAATTAAATTAAATTAATCACAGTAATTAAAATAATATCACTTCTCTCGTGTACAATATTATTGTGCTGAAAACACATATCACATTTATAATTCTTAAGTACCGTCTGGTAAATTAACATTTAATAAGATATTACAAATATGTACAAGCAAGTTTGTGTGTGTGTAAGAACTCTTAGTAGTTCACTATGTTTCAGGACTCGACTAGACTTAAACAAGTGACAGAGAAAGTCCTCAAATAAACTAACTTCTTGACCAACTGGCAGTCAGAACAGTCTGCTTGAACAATAAAAAGACTGATAAGCTGTACAACAATATAACAAGCAACTGCGACACAGAATCAGGAACAAGGAGATAATATAAAGACAGCTTGTTGGGACCATCAGCAGATCCTCCACAAAATTCACAAAACTCCCATAATACTGAATCTAAGTTCAGCATAAGAAAATCCCCGACTGTGATAATACACAGATACCAGTACAAGTTAGGTCAGAAGCTACAGCTCAGGACCTGAGTTGCTCAGAGTGTCTATGCAACACACAACCTCAGTACAACGTCGAAAATCACTAAGTCTATGCAATGTTCTGTGAAGAGAGTTCTACAGAACTAACAAGAATGATGAGACAGACAATCTGTCCAACCACCAAGAGAGTCTAGACCAGACTGAATACTTCAGGCGAGGTGAGGACACCCCCCCCTCGATCACGTGATAGCTCCGTGGACAGCTGCAGCTCAGAAACAGAAGCCGGCAGTCTAATGAGCAACAAGCGATAATTACAGTAGTTAGACAATCAAGACTTGAACTGAGCACATAATATGTTACACCCTACCTAACAACATAATTAAGTCAAATAATATTATAAAGCAATATATTCACGATTTAGCTATTTTCGCAAATATAAGCAGTATAAAATTATATGAAAAGGTAATATACATTATATTCATAATCATAATATACATTATATATATTGCAACCCATTCAGGGGTTGCAACAGTGTGCACAGTGATCACTAGTGACTCACAAGTCACTGAGGTACTGGTGGTGTGCACAGTGATCACTAGTGACTCACAAGTCACTGAGGTACTGGTGGTGTGCACAGTGATCACTAGTGACTCATAAGTCACTGAGGTACTTGTGGTGTGCACAGTGATCACTAGTGACTCACAAGTCACTGAGGTACTGTTGGTGTGCACAGTGATCACTAGTGACTCACAAGTCACTGAGGTACTGGTGGTGTGCCCAGTGATCACTAGTAACTCATAAGTCACTGAGGTACTGGTGTTGTGCACAGTGATCACTAGTGGGTCACAAGTCACTGAGGTACTGGTGGTGTGCACAGTGACACTAGTGACTCCCCAAGTCACTGAGGTACTGGTGGTGTGCACAGTGATCACTAGTGATTCATAACTCACTGAGGTACTGGTGGTGTGCACAGTGATCACTAGTGACTCATAAGTCACTGAGATACTGGTGGTGTGCACAGTGATCACTAGTGACTCATAAAGCACTCGGGGTACTGGTGGTGTGCACAGTGATCACTAGGTGACTCCAAGTCACTGAGAGGGACTGGTGGTGTGTGCACAGTGATCAAATAGTGACTCATAAGTCACTGAGGTACTGGTGGTGTGCACAGTGATCACTAGTGACTCACAAGTCACTGAGGTATTAGTGGTGTGAACAGTGATCACTAGTGACTCATAAGTCACTGAGGTACTGGTGGTGTGCACAGTGATCAAATAGTGACTCATAAGTCACTGAAGGTTTCTGGTGGTTTGCACAGTGATCACTAGTGACTCACAAGTCACTGAGGTACTGGTGGTGTGCACAGTGATCACTAGTGACTCATAAGTCACTGAGGTACTGGTGGTGTGCACAGTGATCACTAGTGACTCACAAGTCACTGAGGTACTGGTGGTGTGCACAGTGATCACTAGTGACTCACAAGTCACTGAGGTACTGGTGGTGTGCCCCATGATCCATGACTCATAAGTCCTGGGTACTGGTGGTGGCACAGTGATCACTAGTGACTCAACAAGCACTGAGTACTGGTGGTGTGGGCCCGTGTCACTAGTGACTCACAAGTCACTGAGGTACTGGTGGTGTGCACAGTGATCACTAGTGACTCACAAATCACTGAGGTACTGGTGGTGTGCACAGTGTTGCCAACAAGTATATTTGGATAAAAACAATCATAAAATCGTAATTTCTGGAGTAAAAAAAAAAACTGGCATCCTGTCGTCTTGAAGATCTCAGCAACAACAAAAAAAAGATTGAAAAAGATACTTAGATATGTGCTAGAAACAAGCTGATTACATCATAATGATGCCAGAATTATTCATTTTTTTTTTTTTTTTTTTTTTTTTTAAGAAAACTTTTTATTTTTCAATTTTTTTTTTCAGAGATAGTCTGGCAGAACGTTCCTCCAGCCGTTTCACCACCCATGCTTCACACCCATATAAGAGCGTTGGTATAACTATACTCTCACACATTCTCCTCTTTGCTTCCACCAACAAAGTTTTTTATCTCCACAGTCTCCTAAGTGCACCACTCACCTTTTTTCCCCTCATCAGTTCTATGATTCACCTCATCTTTCATAGATCCATCCGCTGACACGTCCACCCCCAAATATCTGAATACATTCACCTCCTCCATACTCTCTCCCT
>NC_069399.1:6567175-6570234 GCF_026875155.1 Cherax quadricarinatus
TAATAAATAAATAAATAATAATTATAATTAAATTATTATTATTATTTATTATTATTATTATTATTATTAATATTATTGTTATTATTATTATTACTGCTACTACTACTACTAATTATACTGCTACTAGCAACTAACTACTATTATTACAGCTACTACTACTACTACTACTATTATTACTGCTACACTACTACTGAATCATTACTGCTTATCTACTTACTAACTTATTATTACTGCTACTACCTACTACTATTATTACTGTCTACTACACTACTATTATTACTGCTACTACTACTATTATTAATGCTACTACAGACATAATATTATGTACTGCTACTACAACTACTATTATTACTGTTGACTAACGACTACTATTATTACTGCAACTACTACTACTAATTAATTATGCTACTAACTACTATTATTACCTGATACTACTACTACTATTATAACTGCTACTACTACTACTATTATTACTGCTACTACTATACTATTATTACTGCTACTACTACTACTATTATTAATGCACTACTACTATTTATTACTGCTACTACTACTACTAGCTATTACTGGCTACTACTACTACTATTATTAACTGCTACTACTACTACTATTAATTACTGCTATACTACAACTACCATATTACGCTACTACTACTACTATTATTACCTTCTACTACTACTACTATTATTACTGCTACTACTACACTATTATTACTGCTACTACTACTAATATTATAACTGCTTACAACTACTATTCTACTTGCTACTACTACTACTATTATTACTGCTACTACTACTACAATTATTACTGCTGACAAACTACTACTATTATTACTGCTATTACACTACTATTATACTGCTACTACTACTACATTATTACTGCTACTACTACTACTATTATTACTGCTATACTACTACTATTATAACTGCTACTACTACAACAATTATTACTGCCTACTACTACTACTATTATTACTGCTACAATACTACTACACTATTATACTGCTAACTACTACTATTATTACTGCTACTACTACTACTATTATTACTGCTACTACTACTACTATTATTACTGCTACTACTACTACTATAATTACTGCTACTACTACTATTATAACTGCTAAGACTATACTACTACTATTATTACTGCTACTAACTACTACTATTATCCTGCTACTACTACTACTATTATTTACTGCTACTACTACTACTACTACATTTATTACTGCTACTCCTACTACTTAATTTATTACTGCTACACTACTACATTAAACTGCTACTACAACTACTATTATTACTGCTACACTAACTAAACTATTATTACTGCTACTACTACTACTATTATTACTGCTACTACTACTACTACTACTATTATTACTGCTACTCTGATAACTGGTTTTATTTGGTTTAATCTCTAAAAGTAATATCTGATGGATCATACGGAGCCTCACAGTGAATCATTTAATGAATCATGCGAAACAGATCTTTGCCTTCATTATGCATTCATTCATAATCCGCTTAATCGATATTGATGGATTATACAGAGCGATGTAATGACTTAGTACATCATACGGAGTCACAGTGAATCATACAAAGCATAACACTGACCTAGTGAATGAATAATACAGAAACATACAGTTCTTTGGTTGGTTGATGAATTTTCCAGTTACCTATAATTAATGGATAAACCAAAGTTAATAGACAAAACTGATACCTGTAAGACCGAGGTTAGTGATGATACCTGTATATACCCGTAGTGGATGATACCTGTATAGACGGGAAAGTGGATGAATACCCTGTATAACCGGGTAGTGATGATACCTGAATATGACCGGATGGATGAAACCTGTACAGACCGGGTAGTGATGATACCTGTATAGACCGGTAGTGGATGAATACCGTTTATAGACCGGGTAGTGGATGATACCTGTATAGACCGGGTAGTGGATGATACCTGTATAGACCGGGTAGTGGATGATACCTGTATAGACCGGGTAGTGGATGATACCTGTATAGACCGGGTAATGGATGATAACCTGTATAGACCGGTAGTGGATGTATACCTGTACAGACCGGGTATGGATTGATACTTTTCTGTTTATCAGACCGGGGTAGTGGATGGATACCTGTATAGACCGGGTAGTGGATGATACCTGTTTAGACCGGGTAGTGGATGATACCTGTGTAGACCGGTAGTGGATGATACCTGTATAGACCGATAGTGGATGATACCTGTATAGACCGGGTGTGGATGATACCTGTGTAGACCGGGTAGTGGATGATACCTGACAGACCGGGTGTGGAATGTTAAAACCCTGTATAGAGGGTGTGGATGATCTGTATTAGACCGGGTAGTGGTGATACCTGTGTAGAACGGTAGTGGATGATACCTGTATAGCCGGGTAGTGGATGATACCTGTATAGACCGGGTACGGGATGATACCTGTATAGACCGGGTAGTGGATGATACCTGATAAACCGGGTAGTGGATGATACCTGTATAGACGGGTATGGATGATCCCTTTGTATAGACCGGGGTTAGTGGATGATACCTGTATAGACCGGGTAGTGGATGATATGTATAGACCGGGTAGTGGAGGGATACTGTATAGCCCGGGTTAGTGGATGATACCTGTAGAGACCGGGTAGTGGATGATACCTGTTATAGCCCGGGTAGTGGATGATACCTGTATAACCGGGTAGTGGATGATACCTGTGTAGACGGGTAGTGGATGATACCTGTTAGACGGGTAGTGGATGATACCTGTATAGACCGGTCGGGATGATACCTGTAAGCCCGGGGGTAGGGGAGATCCCTGTTAGAGGGTAGGGGATGATTGATAGCCCGGTAGTGGTTATACCTGTTAGGGGTTTATGGATGTTCCCTGTAAAAACGGGTAGTGGAGTACTGTAAGACGGGTGTGGTGATACCTGTTAGGGGTTGGGATAATTTTAGACGGGTAGGGGAGTTTTCCCTTTAGACGGGTAGTGGATGTATGTAAGCCCGGGATGGTGATACGTTAGACCGGGTAGTGGATGATACTGTAAAAAGGGTGGGGT
>NC_069399.1:6570734-6604692 GCF_026875155.1 Cherax quadricarinatus
TGCTTACAGGTAGAAACTGTGAACAGCCCCTCAACAAAGCAGAGAATGTTGGTGCTTCGATTACCTGGCCAGATGTTGTTAGGTAAGACACATATGCAACAGTTAGGTATCTTTATTATGAAACGTTTCGCCTACACAGTAGGCTTCTTCAGTCAAGTACAGAAAAGTTGATAGAAGCAGAAGATACTTGAAGACGATGTAATCAGTCCATCACCCTTAAAGTTTTGAGGTGGTCAGTCCCTCAATCTGGAGAAGAGCATTGTTCCATAGTATGAAACAATATGGAGAAGTGGAAAAAGACACTTATGTACAGTTCAGGACATTTATTAAAGGAAACGTTTCGCCACGAGTGGCTTCTTCAGTCCTAATACAGAGAAAACTAAGAAAACACACATATATATAGTGGTGGGAGTCAGGTGAGGTGAAGCGTGGGTAGAGGTGGTAGTAGTAGTAGTAGTAGTAGTAATGGAACTAAGGAGGTGAGGTAGAGAGGGACCTGCTGGCATCAAGTAACACCAGTTCCCAGGATGGGTAATATCCTCTTGCTTAATAATTTTGAAATATGTAACTACCGGACTTTTGCTTTATAGTGTTACTGACAGAAATTAGTGCAGCTTCAATGCATTTTCTCCGTCTTAAGTCGTCTTCTTTAATAACTAGTTTAGCTTCATTGAATTTCATGAGGTGTCCAACATCGTCTCTATGTTGAACACATGCGTTTTTGCGGTCATCATTTCTGCAAGCATTTTTGTGTTCTGCTATCCTAATGTCCAGAGTTCTGGCTGTTTCCCCTACATATACTTTGTCACATCCCCCACATGGTATAGTGTAGATTCCTGCACTTGTGCCAGAATCATGCTTGGGTTTTTGTATCAGGTTCCTAATAGTAGTTGAACAGCTGGTAGATATTTTAGCCAGTTTTCTGTCAAACATTTTTGAAACATTTGTGGCAACGTTGCTGACCGGTAAAACGATGTAACTTGGAGGCTTTCTTTCAATTTGATAGGTGTTGGTCTTGCTGAGGATACGTGTTGCACGTTTCCTGCAGTCACGTATGAAGTGTAGGGAAAGTGTAGTGAACTAAAAGAGTTGGTGATGTATGTACATTCTTCTTCGAGGAACTGCGGACTGGAATTCTGTAGGCTCTCAGAAAGAAGCCAATAACTACCCCTCTTTTAGTTCTTGTGTCATGGTAGAGAGAAGAAATGTAGAAGATCATTCTTGTAGGTAGGCTTCCGGTAGACTTTAAAAGAAAGTTGCTTTCCCCTGTGCGTAAGAGAACGTCAAGAAAAGGTAACTGGTTGTCCTTCTCCTCCTCTAGAGTAAATTTAATAGTAGGTTCCAGAGTGTTGATGGTGTTGAGGATGCCCTGTACGTCAAGATTTTTGGGTACAATGACCAAAATATCATCTACGTACCGCATCCAAGTACTGAACGAGGGATGTTATTGAGGATCCTTCTTGATTCCAGGTCCTCCATATATAAATTGGCAAGAACTGCACTGAGGGGGGATCCATGGCTAGTCCGAAGAGTTGTTTGTACTTCTTGTCCTCGAACCTAAAACAGTTATAACGAACACAAAGTTCGACAAGGCTCACAAAATCTTGGCGGGGTACAGGTAACTCTGTATCATCTTTAATCACCCTGCGAAGAAATCAATGGCTTGATCAACTGGGACATGGTGAATAAGGCAGTCACGTCAAAACTTGCAAGCTTCTTATCACTCATGTCGAGATCCCTGATACGGTTTAAGGAGGTCACCCGAATGCTTTAGATGAGCCTGACTGATTGTACCCAGGAGCTTTGACAAATATTTCGCCAAAACTCCTGCTAGACTGTGAGGGGCGCTGCCGATACCAGATGTAATGGGTCTCATAGGCACTTTTGGGTTTGTGGGTCTTTGGTAAACCATAAAGTCTAGCTGACTTGGGGTTGGTAGGGATGAGGCGCAAGAGTTTTTTACCTTCTTCTGATTTCCTGAGTATACTGCGGGTCTTACTGAGAAAAAGAATCTGTTTCTTTCCTCCATGCATGTTCGGGTTGGAAACGTATGTGTTGGCGTCGTTCAATAAATCTTGCATCTTACTAACGTAGTCTGTACTGTTGAGGATGACCACTCCTTTCCCCCTTTGTCCGCTGTGGTGATGAGAATATCATTATTGGTAGCTAAGTGTTTGAGTGCCTGGATGTAGCGACGAGGAATGACTGGACGACTAGGTTCAGAAACTGCAGCTGCAATAAAATCCTTGTATGAAACCTTTTTTAACTCAGAGTCACCGAAGAAATGGTTTTTGATCACTGTGTCTAACTCGCATTTAGGCTTCCGTATGCCAGTAGCAAACTTGAGACCTAAGCTGAGTGCTTCGGATTCTGTATCACTGAGAACATAAGAAGAAAGGTTATTGATGATGTCAGCTCTACCAATATCTTTCCATTTGCTGTGTTTTCTTAGTTTTCTCTGTATTAGGACTGAAGAAGCCACTCGTGGCGAAACGTTTCCTTTAATAAATGTCCTGAACTGTACATAAGTGTCTTTTTCCACATCTTGTCGGTATCACCATACCATTTCCTCAATATGGAGAAGAAGTGACAGGATGGAGCTTTTATAGCGGCAGGAGGTGAGACGTAGGCCACTAGGAGAGGTAAGAACTCAGATGTTGAAAGGTTAGGTCCCTCTCAAACCCAGCCCCTCTCACTAGTGGAAGTTGTCGAAGTTGATTGCAGGTCTGTACCAAGATACCCTTGTGTTGCAGTGTCTGACAGATTGAACATTAAAATGGTATAAAATACCGACAGGTTGTTAGGTAAGACACATATGCAACAGTTAGGTATCTTTATTATGAAACGTTTCGCCTACCAGTAGGCTTCTTCAGTCAAGTACAGAAAAGTTGATAGAAGCAGAAGATATTTGAAGACGATGTAATCAGTCCATCACCCTTAAAGTTTTGAGGTGGTCAGTCCCTCAGTCTGGAGAAGAGCATTGTTCCATAGTATGAAACAATATGGAGAAAGTGGACAGGATGGAGCTTTTTATAGCGGCAGGAGGGGAGACGTAGGCCACTAGGAGAGGTAAGAACTCAGATGTTAAAAGGGTTAGGTCCCTCTAAAACCCACCCCTCTCACTGTGGAATTGTCAAGTTATTGCAGGTTGTACCAAGATCCCCTTGTGTTCGTGTCTGACAGATTAAACTTTTAAAATTTGGTATAAATACCGACAGGTTTTTTATACCACGGGGCAAGACATACAAATAAGTGCTGCAAAAATGGCAACAGTTCAGCAGTAAAAATGTAGCCAAAGAATAAATGCCCCCCAGACCTGTCCGGAACACTGCTGCGAATCCGACGCCGTCTGAAGATTGAGCCATCGTGTACACAGCGGTGGCATGAAAAATGGGAGTGGAAGTGACAAAAAAAAAGAGAGGGGGGAAGCCACCTAGGCAGTTGAGTTTGAGCAAGGAGTGAGAAAAAACAGACCCGAACAGTGGAACTTCCCAGGGGGTAGGGAAAAGTGGTGCTAATGAACATATAAAGGTGGTAACTGAAGGGAAACAAGAGTGAATTGGTGAAGAGAAAAAGGGGGGAGCAAACGGGCGGCGAACAAATTAAAGAAGTTACTAATATCGTGACCATTCTAAAAGGGAAGGATTGTGTAGATCGTGAGAGGACATGAGCGAAGGCAAGGGGGCATCACGGTGACAGAAAGGATGGAACATTGCTTCTGCTAGACTCTCAACGGGGGAAGAGCAAAAAAGCCCCAAAGGGCAAAAAACGAAACCCTTGGTGATGGTAGAGTTAAGGTAGAGAGAGTAGCAGGAGAGGCCGCGGAAAAATCTGGTCACCAAAATCGAGTTTCGATAAAAAACGAGGGGAATGTAGGCGAAGCAGATTCGACACAGCCCCCCAAAAGATGAGAAAGGGTTTTAAAAAGGGTTTACCGGCTTTGAAAATTTGCCTTCAAGAAGGGTAATGAGGGGTTTCCAGGTAACCAGGGTAAAAGAAAAGGGCCTAGAAACCTGACTTTTTTCACATTCAGGATACGGGGCCATAGAGATAAAAAGGGATGGGAATTAACAGAGGTCTAGTGAAGTTTTTTGTACAGTCAGTCCCTGCCAAGCAATAGCGAAGTCTCAACATAGGTGACCAAATTTTGGGGGGGAAGAACAGGGGGCCAAAAATTTAAGCAAGGAGAAAAATGTTGTGCTTAGAACACACCCCCTGGGGGCACCTTCACTTGGACAAAAGTCCGGGGAAAAAACATTATTGACTCGAACACGGAAATGTCTGTCAGTTAAAAATTCATAAGGAAGGAGGGTAGTTGCCTGGGAGGCCTAAGGAAATGGCCGGGGCCAAAAATATTTACCCCCCAAGTTTGTCATATGCCTTTCAAGGTCAAAAAATATGGAAATAACTGAGTGATTTTGCAAAGGCATTAGAACATACGTACCCCAAGCGAAAAGTGGGGGGTTTTGGGTAGAAGGGTCCTTACAAACCCAAAATTTGACTAGCGGGAGTGTTGTATGTCTTTAAATACTACATTAAACGTTGATTTATGAGACGTTCCATCACTTTGAAAAACTCCCACTAGTAAGAGCGATGGGACAATAGGGGGAGGCATCAGTCCTGTAGTACCCGGGTTTTGCGGAAAGGGAGAACAATCAGATTTCCACAGCGGGAAGAACCCTTGTCCCCAAATAAGATTGAAGAGGTGTAAAAGGATACAAGGTGCGATGTAAATGTTTGTAACATACGAATATGAATGTCGTCAGGCCCAGTGCCGAGATCGGCAACTGGGCGTGCCTCTAGTTCTTAAGTGTAAAAGGACATTTACGTTCTTCTCTAGAGAAGAAAAGCCAAGGGTACTAACTCTCTGGCAGACTTTGAGGAAAGAAAAAGAGGGGGGATAGATGGACCCTCGGGAAATGGACCGATGTGTGCCAAGTTCAGGCAATGTCGAGAGGGTTTTTCTTTCAACACCCGACCGTGAAAAGGGCCGGGGGCAGGAGGATTACCCCCTCAATTTCCTCACTTTTTTCCAGACTCATCATGAAGAAGAGAGGGGATGGTGGAAACATAGTCTTGCCCTCAAGTGCGTTTAGCTTCAAGATGACACGGCGAGCGTTGCCGGTTCTGTTTAAAACAAAAGTCTTCACGGTTCTATTGTACCGGACCTGCCCCCCGCAGCGCGTTTCAAACGACTGCATGAGCACAAAAGGAACCCCCAAGGCATACTTCTGAGAAACCTGCCTGAGGGTTTTGGGTTAGAAGAGAAGCGCGGTATAAAATTTTTTGTCGAGAAGATTTTGGACTATCAAGGGGGAAAAGAAGAAGGAACCCCATAACAGTGAGGTGTGAGTAAAGATCCCTTTGCCATACAAATTTCCCGAGGGCCGGGGGTGGAAAGGAAGGGAAGTAAGAAAAAGGGTTGGGAAAAATCGCCCCGTCATTAAGTCCGGGAGAACAACCAGGGAAGTCTGTGCAGTGGAGGAAGAGCAGACTGATAGATCGTGCAAGAGGAGTAGGTACAAGGGGTCAAAATGGGTGGGAGTACCCGTATTTAAACATGGAAGGGGAACTATACCGAACTTTCCACAAAATCATCAAACCCAAAGCAAAAAACTTGGGAACGATGCACCCTCCCCCCCCTGAAAACAGGGGGCACTGACGTTAAGGCCATCAATAAGTGTAGGGGGACCGAGAGGGTTTAACTGCCCCCCCAGCACACATAAGGGGGGTTACCAACAACCCCCGGATCTTCAAGCTGGCACTGGACAAGCACCTAAAGGCAGTTCCTGATCAGCCGGGCTGTGGCTCGTACGTTGGTTTGCGTGCAGCCAGCAGCAACAGCCGGTTGATCAGGCGCTGATCCACCAGGAGGCCTGGTCACAGACCGGGCCGCGGGGGCGTTGACCCCCGAAACTCTCTCCAGGTAAACTCCAGGTAAACTCCAGGTGAGAGGCGAGAAAAGCCTCCAACTGGATGCCATGTGAGTCACAATGAGACCCCCCCCAGAGGAAATGGTGGGCATTAAAATCACCAAGTAACAGAAGTGGTTGTGGTAAGGATGAAACAAGAAAGGCAAAGTCTGGGATAGAAAATGCTCAAGAAGGAGAGAGATATAAAGAACATATTGTAAACCACTTATTCAAGTGGATATGGGCTGCAGTGTAATGTAGCGAGGTATGGACAAATAGTTGACAGTATGGAATATCATTGCGTAGAAGAAGGGCACTTTCATTAAAGCTCCCATCTGAGAAAGGATCCGAAGAATACAAATTATAGCCTGAGATAGGTTGGAAAACAGCCGAGTGTAATTTTGGTTCTTGTAAGCAAGCACCAACAAGGGAAAACCTGGAAAGCAACATCTGAAGCTCACCCCGATTACCCCTGAGGCTGCGGATATTCCACTGTAAATAGGCCATGATTGGCAATGAAGAAAATACCAGGAATCTGTAGGTAAAGGCACCTACAGACTAGAGGGGTTAGAAAAGTCAACGTGTGGTGGCATTGGAAGACGTTCAAGCAGTGAAGGAACGGAGCGTTGCGAAGAATGGGGTTGTGAAGATGGAGGAGAGGGAAGAGAAGGAACAGGAAGTGAATCAGTGTCCATTGAAGGTTTAGTCTCTGCAATATATTCTGAAATGGCTTCAAGTGTTTCTGAATTCAAAGATGTATGGGAGACCATATTGGAGATAGAAGGAGGAGGGTGAGTAAAGATTGGGATAGTAATGGACTGTACCAAAGTAGAGGGGAAGGGAAGACTGTAAGGGACTGGAGATGAATTGTGGGGGGGGGACAGAAGAGGCAGAAACCTGGGAGGTGGCAGAAGAGGGAGAAACTTGGGAGGGGACGGGGGTGGAAGGCATAGTACGAGGAGGAGGGTGAATCTCCACACTTGTAATAGAGCCAGAGAGAGGGGAAGAACTAGGTACAGAGACTGGAAAGGTAAAGTGTGGAGGTGGAAAAAGGGAAGGAAGGGGCAAAGAAGATTTGAGCAATGTGGATTTTTTGGACTTCTGAGAAGTAGAGGAGCGATTGGTATTAGGTGTCGTACGAGGTCTTGTCGATACTGGGGCTTGTGAGGAAGGATGCGAAGATGTGAGAACAGACTGAGTTGTAGTCGGGACGTCAGAGCCAAGGACAGCAAAAGGATTAGATGCCGGAGTGGCTATGGGAGGGGTAACAACAGAGGAGGCTGCAGAAGATGGGACCCCAGAAGTGGGGGGATGTTTGGAAACACAAGAATAAGAAACACGGGGTAGTCTCCCTTGGAGGCAGAGATGAGTAAATGCCATAGCATAAGGGAGACCTTCTGCCTCTTTGAGGCAACGGATTTCATGTTCATTTAAGTAGACCTGGCAACGGCGGGAGTACGAAGGTTGAGCTTCATTACAATTAAGGCAAGATGGAGGTTGACTGCAAGATGTATTAGAATGGTCGTCGGCACCACAGACTGGGCATTCGGCCATAGTTCTGCAATATTTCGCTGGGTGACCAAAACGCCAGCAATTTCTACATTGTTGCGGTGTAGGTATCACCTTTCGAACTTATAACCGATGTCCCGCAACATATACAGAGGGCGGGAGTTCTCGGCTGTCAAAAGTTAAACGAGCCACATTGCAAGGGTAACGTCTCCGCCCCCGGGCAGGAAGGACATAAGTGTCTACTTTGAGGATTGGGAGATCCTGGAGTTCCAGCTGTTCAAGAATGTCATTGCCACATGACTGGAAATTCTGTTGGACTATGGTATGGGGCAGGATGACAGTACCACTACAAGAATTGAGAGATGTTTTTCAATAGTGATAGGAGTAGTATCGATATTCGAAAGGAGAGAAAGATCATGAGCTTGGGTAGCATTCTGGACAGTGATGATGCGCGTACCGCTCTTGAGAGCATGAAATGAAATATCTCTACCAACATGACACAGGAGCGCTTTGCCAATACTATGGTCAGAAAGGTAGGCAGAAGAAGAAGTCGGTCTTAAAGTAAAGAATTTAGTCCATTGTGTGGTCCGAAACTGAGCGTGGAGAGGGAGTGCTTGACGTGTCGGTCTTTTCCGAGTAGAATGGGAAGGTAACGAAGGAGCATCATCAGGAGATTGACATTGGCGTTTAGGAGTAGGACCGGAGTTGGTCTGGCGTGAAATGGGCGGGTGATTCGAAAATTGCTGTACCGTAGAGGGAGAAGCCGGAAGCACAGTCAAAGGAGAGCGGAGTTCAGACAAATCGAAGGAGTCAGTCGAAGCCCCAGTACCTGAAGCGGGTGAGGAAACAGCACCAGCAAGAGGTACAGGGGCATCAGGAGCGTCCGAAGAGTGGTCTAAACACAAGGCAGGGTCAGAATGGGGTGTGGTATCAAGAAGGGGCCTGGGGGTAGTGGGTTCATGGATTGGGTTCTCCATGGTTAGGTTACTCCTTTGCTTTTTGTTTTTAAGAAAAAAAAAGAAAGAAGAAAAGAAAATAATAAAAAAAAGAATAAAAAAAGGGGGGAGCGGGGAGGAATAGTTCCCAGGAGGAATGAAAGGGCCAGAAATCTCCCTCCATGCCCAAGAGGACCTCAGCACCGCTAGTAGCGCAGATGCAGCATGGAACCCGTGCCATACCCTACCCTTCATGCCAGTAAACCAGCAATCCGGGATAGCAACCTCACATCTGCCGAGCTACCTCAGTGGACAAAAGAGACGGCAGCCGGATATCTGCCACAAAGCATACCACCTTCGGCCACCACCCCTGGAATCCGAAAGGTGGCTTCCAGAGATACACCCGTCGCCCGAAAGACACCCAAAGCTACTCCGGGATGCCGGAGAGGGATCGAGACATCCCCAGGCGATCCAGATTCCACGGCAAACTACTCCACCGCCAAGAACCTCAATGGAATGGGATGGACTCCGGTGTCCTTTCCCCTACCTAGGAACTAGCACGCCTGTGGGAGAAATCCCAAAGGCCAAAAAGAGGAAGGGCAAAAGGGAGGGGTGGGGAGGAGGAGGAGGAATGGAAAAAGGGGAGGATGGGATAGGGGGGGGGAAAGGGGGGGTAATTGGGGTTTGGTCTAGGAAGAAGACCGCAGGTCTAATTCCTCAACCAAGAGCCCTTCCCACGCCAAGGAGCCCCCTTAAAGGGGTAAGCGTACGGGTATCTGGCTTTGAGGTTCCACTATTTGGGGCCCTTTTTGAACAGATTTTGTCCCCAATAAAAAGAAAGCGGAGACCCTTAGGTTTGGCATTTTTCACCCCGGGTATGGAGCTAATTTAAAAATTTGTAAAATGATGTTTTTGCTTTATTAATCTTTGGGGTTGTTATGCGGGCCACTATTGCATCATGTCTGACTGGAAGTTTGGGAAGGCGGGAAAAAAACTGCAAAACGAAGCAATGAGGATCATCCTAGGGCCCCTCGTGCTCCCAAAAATTTTTAAAATATGCGTAAAGAACAAAATTTTCCCAAAGCATTAGGATCGTGTTACTGAAAAAAATATCCTTTTGGGGTCAATATGCTTAGGCAGCCCATTCAAACCCCTCACAGAAGCCCTCCAAATTTCCTGCACTGGTGAACATCCTTTCCCGATGGGGGTCGAAAAAAAAGGAACCTACCTCCCCATGAACCAGTACATGATCTACATCAAGTTGACAACAAACATTTTCCCGCTCCCTGGGATATTACCCCTTCCAAACTACCATTCCTCCTTTCCCCCCCAAAAATCTTTTTGAATCAAACCAAAAACTTGTCTTGAAGCCAAAAAATTGTCTTAAGCTGTATTGATAACTTAGTCACCGAACACTCTTTAAAATTATTTACGGGTGGTTCTGTTCACCATCCACTGGTGCAGCTGGTATGCTGCTGTTTTCACAAGAGTGATGGCTTCATAAAAAAATTGGAGACGCACAAAACTGGGGCCCCTACCCTTCAAACAGAATGTTTGCCATACTCCTTGCACTCAAATGTGTCCAGTATCTAAGGTCGACCTTTAATTGTAACTGATCTTGTCATCAAATGCTCTCAACTCATTAAGCATAAATTGTGGCATGCTTGTGTCAGAAGCCAGACGTAGGTATGGTAAGATTGTGGACAGTGGAGTCAGAGTGCACATGCTGTGGATTCACCCTCACATTGGCTTCAGTGTATGATAGACTGATAAATTGGGCATGCTGTATGCTTCAAATGGGGTAGATACATCTGGTTATCAGTTAGCAGTTTGAGAACAATAATACGAAAAGAACTTCAAATGAACTTTATTGACTTAAGCCCCTCAAGGAAGGTTCCTTGATGTTGGTGAGGGGCTCTTGATTAAGGGAATTGGATCTGTGCTCCAGTTCCCCGAATTAAGCCTGAATGCCTTCCACATATCCCCCCCCCAGGCGCTGTATAATCCTCTGGGTTTAGCGCTTCCCCCTTGATTATGCTGTATAGTCCTTGTGGCTTAGCGCTTCTTTTTGATTATAATAATAATAATCCCCCTTGATTATAATAATAATAATAATATTGACTTAAGACTTAGGGAGATTGACACAAGTCAGTCCATCTATCATCATTCCATCATGCAGGAGGAGCCACATGTCTATGGTGCATCCAACAAGATAAGTAGACTCTTGGATGTCACTACTGCCTGGCTCCAGCTGGGTTGCAAGTATCTATGTCAGGTTAAATCACCACCACCAGATGTAGACCAAACAAAATGTAAACTTTGCCAGATGGACTATTGTCACACCTTGCGTCATTATACCTGGAGTTTACCTGGAGAGAGTTCCGGGGGTCAACGCCCCCGCGGCCCGGTCTGTGACCAGGCCTGGTGGATCAGAGCCTGATCAACCAGGCTGTTGCTGCTGGCTGCACACAAACCAACGTACGAGCCACAGCCCGGCTGGTCAGGAACCGACTTTAGGTGCTTGTCCAGTTCCAGCTTGAAGACTGCCAGGGGTCTGTTGGTAATCCCCCTTATGTATGCTGGGAGGCAGTTGAACAGTCTCGGGCCCCTGACACTTATTGTATGGTCTCTTAACATGCTCTGTATAGTCCTTGTGGCTTAGCGCTTCTTTTTTGATTATAATAATAATCTTAACATGCTAGTGACACCCCTGCTTTTCATTGGGTGGATGTTGCATCGTCTGCCAAGTCTTTTGCTTTCGTAGTGAGCGATTTTCGTGTGCAAGTTCGGTACTAGTCCCTCTAGGATTTTCCAGGTGTATATAATCATGTATCTCTCCTGCCTGCATTCCAGGGAATACAGGTTTAGGAACCTCAAGTGCTCCCAGTAATTGAGGTGTTTTATCTCCGCGAATGTTCTCTGTACATTTTCTAGGTCAGCAATTTCACCTGCCTTGAAAGGTGCTGTTAGTGTGCAGCAATATTCCAGCCTAGATAGAACAAGTGACCTGAAGAGTGTCATCATGGGCTTGGCCTCCCTAGTTTTGAAGGTTCTCATTATCCATCCTGTCATTTTTCTAGCAGATGCAATTGATACAATGTTATGGTCCTTGAAGGTGAGATCCTCTGACATGATCACTCCCAGGTCTTTGACGTTGGTGTTTCGCTCTATTTTGTGGCCAGAATTGGTTTTGTACTCTGATGAAGATTTAATTTCCTCGTGTTTACCATATCTGAGTAATTGAAATTTCTCATCGTTGAACTTCATATTGTTTTCTGCACCCCCACTGATGATTTGGTTGATGTCCCCCTGGACCCTTTTGCAGTGTCTACAATGGAAGACACTGTCATGCAGATTCGGGTGTCATCTCCCAAAGGGAAGACACGGTGCTTTTGGCTGACATCCTTGTCTATGTCGGATATGAGGATGAGGAACAAGATGGGAGCAAGTACTGTGCCTTGTTGACGACTACTCTCTGTGTTCTGTTAGGAAATTATAGATCCATCGACCGACTTTTCCTGTTTCCTTTAGCACGCATTTTGTGTGCTATTACGCCATGGTCACACTTGTCGAAGGCTTTTGCAAAGTCTGTATATATTACATCTGCATTCTTTTTGTCTTCTAGTGCATCTAGGACCTTGTCGTAGTGATCCAATAGTTGAGACAGACAGGAGCGACCTGTTCTAAACCCATGTTGCCCTGGGTTGTGTAACTGATGGGTTTCTAGATGGGTGGTGATCTTGCTTCTTAGGACCCTTTAAAAGTTTTTTTATGATATGGGATGTTAGTGCTATCAGTCTGTAGTTCTTTGCTGTTGCTTTACTGCCCCCTTTGTGGAGTGGGGCTATGTCGTTGCTTTTAGAAAACTGTGGGACGCCCCCCGTTCCAAATGCTCCCTCTCCATAGGATGGAAAAGGCTCGTGATAGGGGCTTCTTGCAGTTCTTGATAAACACGGAGTTCCATGAGTCGGGCCCCCTGGGGAGAGTGCAGGGAAATGTCATTTTTTCGCTTGTTCGAAGTCATTTGGCGTCAGGTAACATCGCATAGGTTTGGGTTTTAAACCAAATTCTGTGGCCTCTCATAAAAAATTCATTTTGATGTTCGACTTCAGTCTGGTTAGCGGCTTGCTAAAAACTGAGTCATATTGGGACTTGAGTAGCTCACTCATTTCTTGCTGTCATCTGTGTAGGCCCCATCTTGTAAGTAGGGGCCCAATATGGACATTGTTCTCGACTTTGATTTGGCATAGGAGAAGAAATACTTTGGGTTTCTTTCGATTTCATTTATGGCTTTTAGTTCTTCCCGCGATTCCTGACTCCTATAAGATTTCTTTAGCTTAAGTTCGATGCTTGCTATTTCTCTGACCAATGTCTCCGTACGCATTTCAGATATATTGACCTCTTTTAGCCGCTCTGTTATTCTTTTCCATCGCCTGTAAAGGGAGCGCCTGTCTCTTTCTATTTTACATCTACTCCTCCTTTTTCTTAGAGGAATAAGCCTTGTGCATACATCGAGTGCCGCCAAGTTAATCTGTTCTAGGCATAAGTTGAGGTCTGTGTTGCTTAGTATATCTTCCCAGCTTGTATCGGTTAGGACTTGGTTTACTTGGTCTCTAGAATAGTTTGTTTGACAGCATCATAACTAATGTACTTTGCAAATGGTAAAGCAGCATTACAAGTTTGAGCTCTTCCTGTCAAAGCTGTGTGCAACAAGGTAGCCCAGTGCTTATGTGGCCAGTTCATAGCACATGCCTGGTTCTCAAACACATCAAAATAGGTGTCTAAGTCACTCTCAAAAAACTTATGAACCATGGATGCAGCTTTCTGCACATTAAATGTGTCCTGTGATCTATCAGTCTGTTGTCTTCCCAGACGAACATTTTCTCTCTGGAAATCTTCGTTCAATTTTCTCTGTGCCTCTATTTGTGCAGTCTGCAACATGATGGGCGTTCAAAAACTCTCAAAAACTGTTCCTCAGAGAGTGGACCAGTGGGGTAATGGAGGAGTAGGAAAATTAAAAAAGTATTTTGGAGGTCCTTAGGTCGGGCACCTTGTCAGCCATCCAAAGAGGAGTCTAGATTGGTTGTAGGGGATTAGTAGATACAGTGTATACACAGTACTAGTATGAGGTGGGGGCTGAGTCATACTACCAACTACACTCTTGTATAGTGTGTCAGTTGAGGCAGGGAAGGCCCAGATGAGCGAGAAAAAAATTTCACTAGGCTCAGAACACTTCTGCTTTTAGTTGCTCTTCTCACTTCTACGTCATCAAATTAGAGTCATACATCCTAAATTGTGACACTAGGCTTTCGGTGTCATGAATCATAAATCAGACATCTCTGTAAGAGAGGAATACAATATATCTTTAATTAACGGCTCTTCTGACCAGTTTCTGCGGTCTTTGTAATTCCTGTTATATGTTCACACCGTGATATTTGGCTACTCGCCAACACGGTCTGAAGGTTTATTGTACTTAAACTCAGACAAAGTCAGGTTATCCAATAGCGGTTCACTTTGGCATACATCACGAAATAATATGTACTATGAGAGAGGTGATTATGGGAAAAACTATAAATTCCTATTTAGGAATTTTAGTGTTGGTTGTCTTAGAGCTAGAGTCATAAACAGTATTTCCATTCCTTGGATCAAGAGACTCAATCAAGTACTTACATCCACCTAGTATGTTGTACTCTAGGACTAAACTCAAAGTCTTCAGATTAGGAAAGTACTCATAGTGATTGATCATAGAGATACTAATATGTCATAACTGGACAATTTCTCAAACACCTTGGATCAGAGCCTCCCGGACAGGCACCCATTGGTTCAAAAAACTCGATTTCTAAAATGCTTAGAGATCATCCAGTGAATATAGAAAGGATCGCCTTCTGCATCAGCCTGTTACATGGTTTTTGTAAATTCTTAATGAGTAAGCTTCTTGTCAATTATCTATTAGAATTCAATAAGAATTAATAGTGCTTCAGGATTACAACTGTAGGCTACTAACTGAGAATTAAAATTTTAATAAATTTGTTAATCATGTTAGAGGTATATTAGCTAAATTAATTAAATCAATCAATTCAAAACAATTAATTATTTAATAAATTTGTTAATCATTAGTCTAGAGGTTATTATCAAATTTAATTAAATCATCAATTCAAACAAATTTAATAATAATAACTTCTCTCATGTACAGTAGTACTGTGTGAATGACACATAATCACATTTTATTAATTCTTAAAGTACATCTGGTACATTATATTTAATAAGATATTACAAATATGTACAGTAAATTTTTGTGAGTATGTGTGTAAGTGCTCTAAGTAGTTCGCTATATGTCTCACGACTCGAGTGACTTGAAACAAGTGACTGACAAAGTCCTCAAATAGCTAACTTCTTGACCAACTGGCAATCAGGAACAGTCTGCTTGAACAATAAAGAATAGCTAAGCCAAATAGCCAATATAACAAGCAACTGTGACATGGAATCAGGAACAAAGGAGATATATAAAACTACATAAGTTGGGCAATCAGCTTGATTCTATTACTATAGTCACAAAAGCTCCCATACTACTGGAAATTACCTGGAGAGGTTCCGGGGGTCAACCCGCCCCCGTGGCACGGTCTGTGACCCAGGCCTCATGGTGGATCCAGAGCCTGATCAACCAGGCTGTTGCCTGCTGGCTGCACGCATACCAAACGTACGAGCCACTAGCCCGGCTTGATCAGGGAACTGAACTTTAGGTGCTTGTCCAGTGCCGCTCTGAAGACTGCAAGGGGTTCTGTTGGTAAGATAAGATTTAAGATAAGATTTTCGTTCGGATTTTTTTTAACCCCGGAGGCGTTATAGCCACCCAGGATAACCCACGAAAGTCAGTGCGTCATCGAGGGACTGTCCTAACTATTTCATTGGGGTCCCTTTATCTTGTCCCCCAGCAGGATGCGACACACACCATGTCGCTAAACCCAGTTTACCATTTGCTGCTAGGTGAAACCAGGACAATAGGTTGTAAGGAAACGTGTCGGAATTTCCAACCGCGGGGAAATCGAACCAGGCCCTCCGTGTGTGAGCGGGGAGCTTTAGCCACCAGACCCCTTATATGGTGCTGGGAGGCAGTTGAACAATGGTCTCGGGCCCTGGACAAATTATTGTATGGTATCTTAACGTGCTAGTGACACCCCTGCTTTTCATTGGGGGGATGGTGCATCGTCTGCCAAGTCTTTTGCTTTCGTAGTGAGTGATTTTCGAGTGCAACAGTTTCGGTATAGTCCCTCTAGGGATTTTCAGGTGTATCTAATTCAGTACTCTCCCTTGCATATCCAGGGGAATACAGTTTAGGAACCTCAAGCGCTCCCAGTAATTGAGGTGTTTTATCTCCGTTATGCGTGCTGTGAAAGTTCAGCATAAGAAAATCCCTGACTGTGACAGTACACAGATACCAGTACAAATTAGGTCAGAAGCTACAGCTCAGGACCTGAGTTGCTCAGAGTGTCTATGCGACACACAGCTTCAGTACAATGTCAAAAATCACTAAATCTAAACAGTGTTCTGTGAACAGAGTCTCCAGAACCAACAACAATAATGAGACAGAGACGATCTAACAAGGGCCAATAAGGGAGATTTAGGCACGTCTTGTCAAGAATATGTCCAACCACCAAGCGAGTCTAGACCAGACTGAATACTTCAGGCAATGTGAGAACACCCCCCCTCGATCACGTGATAGCTCCGTGGACAGTTGCTGCTCAGCAACAGAGAAGCCGGCAGAGTAACGAGCCACAAGCGATAATTACAGTAGTTAGACAATCAAGACAAACTATATAGGAGCACATAATATGTTACATCCTACCTAACAAAAGTAACTAAGTCAAATAATAATATAAAGCAATATATTTACGATTTAGCTATTATCGCAAATATAAGCAATATACAATTATATGAAAAGGTAATATACATTATATACATATACATAATATACATCATATACATTGTAACCCATTCAGGGGTTGCAACATAACCCCTTAAAAATTTTCCATAGGAGGAGACCAAACAGACTTGAATAACTATAGGCCAATATCCAACTTGTGGAAAATTTTTAATTTTCCGAAACTATAGCGCCTAATAGGTGTTTAATGTGCCGATATGAGTCAAAAATGTATTTGACAATAGGGTAGAACCAAGAGTTCCCTTTGCGCATGCGCGGATGTGCGGGGGGATAGGTGGACGCGGGCCTTGGGAGGCGGGAGTGTTTTGAATGTGGTGAGGAGGCTGGGAAAGCATGGAACCATGAAATTGGCATTCACGGCGGCCTAAGGATTAATATAGGCCTCATTTCATAATAGGAAGTGTCGTAACTGTTCCTGGTGAAGAGTGAGGGAACGTGATTTAAGGGACCACCGTAAAAGGGTGGTAAAATTAGTGAATAATGGTTTGACGGGGTGTGACTGGTGCACGGCCATGGTGTGTGTCCAGGGGAAATACCCGTGTGTTAATCTTCGCTCATCGGCCTCAGATCTTAATGGAGTGACCTCTAATGTGTATAATAATTATGAGAGGTTAAATCGTCTTGTGAATGGTAATGTAATCAGTGATAATAACATTGAGTTAAGAGAATGCGGGATGTGAAATAGATCGCCCTGTTCCGAGTGAATGTGTGATTCGGACCGAGGATATTGAAGCTTCATGGAATCACGACTTCTAAACCGGGACAAACCGACGGATACCTCGTCCTGCTGGAATGAGAACCGTGTCGGTGTAGCAGAGCATCGAAATGAGATGGTGAATGGAGGAAATAAGGAGTATCAATCACCCACAGTTAAGTAACCCTTCTAGTTATAACAGACTGATGCTGGCCAGTTAGGTATGTTGTGATTGGATAGGTTATGAGTGATCCAGCTACATCAAGTGACCACCAGAGAACATCTGGTAAGTGGTGGGATTATGTACAAATGTTTTTCCTTGATGGATGTATCCAGGTGTATCCTACCCCCCCCCCCTTCATTCAGCTAAACTAATATAATCTATACAGTCCACAATTAATTAGTAGCACCGTACTTGTGGGTGCTATCCAATCCATACTGGTCTCGGATAGATATGGATAAGATTGTGAGGTCGAAGGAACCACTTGCCACGACCAGGGGTGGTTAAGTTTTCTCACATGTCTACACGGGGTGACTACGGTAAACAATATGGTTGTCTCCCAATGAGATTACTGGTATGTATATAATGTTGAGGTACATACAGGTAAGCAGCCCTATAAAATTTTCCATACAACTTATACCCTCTCTTTAAAATCTTCGAAAAATTAATTCATAAGCGAATCTATTTCTACCTCATCTCCCACAACATACTCAACCCCTGTCATTTTGGGTTCAGGCTCTAATAAAAATATGAATGATACTATTATACACATACTAGAACAAATATACACTGCACTAGAGAAAAAAGACGTCCCACTGGGGATCTTCATTGATTTACGTAAAGCTTCTGATACAGTTGCTGTATAGCCCTTGTGGCTTAGTGCTTCTTTTTTTTTATTATAATAATAATCTTCTGATACAGTTGACCATGATTTGCTCCACATAAAATTGTCGCACTATGGTATAAGAGGGCACTCCCTCAACTACCTAAAGTCATACCTCAGCAACAGAAGCCTATATGTGTATACAAATGGAGCAAACTCTTCTGCACAGGCAATTACAGTTGGTGTCCCACAGGGAAGTGTCCTTGGCCCTCTTCTCTTTCTCGTTTACATAAATGACCTACCAAATGCATTGCTACTCAAATCCTCACTATTTGCAGATGACACTACATACGTCTTCTCTCACCAGAGCCCAGTCGTGCTAGCCAATATTGTGAATACCGAATTACAGAAAACATCTCCCTTGATGATGCCTAACAAACTTACTCTCAACACTGACAAAACCTACTTCATTCAATTTGGTAACAGAGCTACAGATGTCCCTCTTAACATAATGATAAACGGATCACCTATCACAAAGCTCACAGAGGGAAAATTCTTAGGAAATCACCTTGATAATAGACTCAAATTTCAAACACATGCACAACAAATTTCCAAGAAAATCTCCAAGACCGTAGGCATACTATCGAAGACACGGTACTATGTTCCAAAATCAGCCCTCCTGGCCCTATATCACTCACTTATTTACCCCTATCTCTCCTATTGAATTTGTGCATGGGGCTCAACAACAATAAACCATCTCAGACCATTAATTACCCAACAAAAAACTGCAGTCAGAATGAAAACAAATTCCCACTACAGGCAGCACACTCCACCAATATTCAAAACTCTAAACCTACTCACCATACAAAACATCCATACTTATTATTGTATCTACTACATACATAGAACACTTAACTCGGATATAAACCCTCCCCTCAAACGTCTCCTTACCAACCTCAACAGAACATATGACCATAACACAACGCACAGATCACTCTTTGATGTTCCTCGTGTCCATCTCACACTATGCAAAAACTCAAAACACATAAAAGGCCCATGAATCTGGAATTCATTACCTGTGAATATAAAAGAAACACTGTTTATAAATTTAAGTCTCTTCTTAAAAATCACTTACCCTCAACTAAATAAATACTGAATAATTGTATCTCATAAATGTTTAACCTGAGACCCAATCAAACTTTGTTATTTTTAATTACATTACCTAACAGAATACTCCATTCTACTGAATGCATAGCAACATAGTAAATGACCATGTGACCTGTCTTTGAAATACTCATTTGAGCTTAATTGTTATTTGTTTACAATAATGCTTAGCACTGAATATATCACTGCTTAGTTAATCTTAAGTTAATTTTAAGCCTGCCCATAATGCTCTGCATACAAGGGGCTTTGGCATGTTACATTTAACTACTGTATTTCTTTGTACTTCTGTGTATCATGTTCAAATTAATAAATAAAAATAAATATAATTGTATCAAAGACAATACATTCAGATCACAACATAATAGAGGTTCAGACATGTATGCACAGGGCTCCTGACCAGCAAAATGTGAGCACTCGTGAAGGTCTCTTCACGAAATTCAATTTCAATAACAAAAACATACAATGGGATCAAGTAAACCATGTCCTAAATGAAACAAGCTGGGAAGATATCCTAAACAACACGGATCCAAACATTTACTTTGAAAAAATGAATTCTGTGGTTTTTCAGATCTCAAAACACATACCATTAAGAAAGAGAAGATAAAACCTAGAAAGAGAGAGATGCTTCCTATACAGACAAAGGCGAAGAGTCACAGAGCTGCTGATTGGGACCAATATATCGGAAATGCGAAGGGAGGCACTAGTCAATGAAACTGCGAAATATCGAACTTAGGCTGAAGGAATCTTACAGGAGACAAGAATCACAGGAAGAACTAAAAGCCATAAAGGAAATTGAAAAAAAAAACTTCTTTTATGCGAAATCTAAGAGAAAAACAACCAGTATTGGGCCCCTCCTTAGGCGGGATGGGACATACATAGATGACAGCCAAGAAATGAGGGAATTACTAAAGTCCCAGTATGACTCTGTTCAGCGAGCCACTGCCCAGACTAAAGGGGGCTGTAGGGCAAATTTCCGCGCGCGCTCAACCAAAAATCGAAAAATTAAGGAAATTGAGTTATATATATACCGACAAATAGCTTAACTCTTTGGCAACACAATGGTACCAAAATGAATGTTCTACGACGTTTCTACAAGAAATTATAGTCATTTATATCAGGTATGGTGACGGCGATGTGGGTAGCGAGTCTGCTCACAGCCCATATATTTTTTGGAATTTTTTCCTTGTTTTTTATCTCTTTTTCTTGCATTATTCTTTCTAATATAATAACTGACTATTTGGCATCATAAAACAGTAGGCGGAGCTTATCCGTAGACTTTGAGCCTACCAGGCCTACCACCGTTCCATAGAGTGCCAGGAGAAATCACTTCATTATTACGCTTATATCAGCTTATATATCAACTCTACGGCTTATTTACCTATCAGAATTGATCTAATATGATATAATAAACACTATAAATAACATATAAACATGTTATATACTCTAGACTGAATAAAATAGGCCATAATATGGCGAGAATCCTCCAGTAATATTCGATATAATATTGTTACCCCTCGACTTCTTGTTGTATAACTTGGTCTTCAATGATAGAAAACGGTACGTTGAAGAGGATAACTGCACTAGAACATCAGTTTACTAAGAAATACACCCAAACAAACGCGATTTTCGCGATCTTTTTTTTTTTTTTTTTTTGAGACGGGGGCCGGCCGGCGCTCCCGGCTGATATCTCGGAAGTAACTTATTCACTTTACGGTACCTACTCTGCCTTTATTACTTAAATAAATGTAATAATATTCAGAGAAATTGTAGAATAATGATAAGATAAGATAAGATTTCGTTCGGATTTTTAACCCCGGAGGGTTAGCCACCCAGGATAACCCAAGAAAGTCAGTGCGTCATCGAGGACTGTCTAACTTATTTCCATTGGGGTCCTTAATCTTGTCCCCCAGGATGCGACCCACACCAGTCGACTAACACCCAGGTACCTATTTGCTGCTAGGTGAACAGGACAACAGGTGTAAGGAAACGTGTCGGAATGTTACCACCCGCCGGGAATCGAACCCGGGCCCTCCGTGTGTGAAGCGGGAGCTTTAGCCACCAGGCTAGTTATGTGGGAGTTATGTGGGAGTAAAGGGCAGATTTTTTTGCAACAATCCTGCTGTATAGCCCTTGTGGCTTAGCGCTTCTTTTTTGATTATAATAATAATTTTGCAACATTCCAAGAACTAACAAACTTTATTTTTTTGTGAAATAAAGATACGTTATTTAGAGGAAAGGTAACAATTATAAATTCGTATAAGCATTGTTCTCTCGGCACCAAGTGTCCAAACAACCTTACCTCGTCCCATATAGGCCTACCACCGTACCAAAGGGCATTTTCAGTAAATCAGTCTTTTCTCAGTCTTTTTTTTGCTATGAAGGTTGACAACCCAAATGAATTCTTTATGAACGAAGCCCAAAATTTGGACATCCCAAAAATCTAGGATAATATCCTAACTCCATAAGAATTTCAAGAGACAATAAACGACGTGCCTATGCACTCTGCCCCAAGTCTAGACTCATGGAACTCCGTGCTCATCAAGAACTGCAAGAAGCCCCTATCGTGTCCCTTCAGCATTTTACGGAGAGGGAGCATGGACACAGGGCCCATTCTACACAAACTAAAAACAACAGACATAGCTCCACTCCAGAAAGGTGGCAATAAAGCAATTGTAAAGAACTACAGACCGATAGCACCAACATCCCATATCATAAAAATCTTTGAAAGGGTTCTAAGAAGCAAGATCGCCAACCACCTAGATACCCATCAGTTACACAACCCAGGGCAACACGGGTTTAGAGCAGGTCACTCCTGCCTGTCCCAGCTACTGGACCACTATGACAAGGTCCTGGATGCTGTAGAGGATAAACATAATACAGATGTCGTATACACAGACTTTGCAAAAGCTTTCGACAAGTGTGACCATGGTGTAATAGCACACAAAATGCGTGCTAAATGAATAACAGGAAAAGTTGGTAGATGGATCTATAACTTCCTGACAAATAGAACACAAAGAGTAATAGTAAACAAAGTGAAGTCCCAGGCTACCACGGTAAAAAGCTCTGTTCCACAAGGCACAGCTCTCGCTCCCATTCTATTACACATCCTCATTTCTGACATAGACAGAGATGTAAGTCATCGCTCCGTGTCTTCCTTTGCAGACGACACCCGGATAACCATGACAGTGACCTCCATCGAAGACACTGCGAGACTCCAAGTGGACACCAACCAAAACTTTGAATGGGCCATTCAAAACAATATGAAGTTCAACGATGAGAAATTTCAACTACTCATATATGGGAAACTTGAGGAAATTAAAAATGTATCAGAGTATACCTCAAATTCTAACCATACAATAGAGCAGAAAAGTAATGTGAAGGACCTGGGAGTGATAATGTCAGAGGACCTCGCCTTTAAAGACCACAACAATAAATAACAAAAAAAGGCACAATACCGTGACTGGAACGATTCACAAATAGCCCGCACATAGAAGAGAGGAGCTTACGACGACGTTCTCTTTAATTCCCCACTACTACCATTACCACTACTACTACTACTACTTCTACCACTACCTCTTCCTGCCTATATATAGCCGTCCTGCTCCACTTCTGGTTAGTGTGACTTTGTAAATGGCCCAAGTCTGACCGAAACGTCGTCGTAAGCTCCTCTCTTCTATGTGCGGGTTATTTGTGTACCACAATAATGTATCCTGGAGTTTACCTGGAGAGAGTTCCGGGGGTCAACGCCCCCGCGGCCCGGTCTGTGATCAGGCCTCCTGGTGGATCAGAGCCTGATCAACCAGGCTGTTGCTGCTGGCTGCACGCAAACCAACGTACGAGCCACAGCCCAGCTGATCAGAAACTGACTTTAGGTGCTTGTCCAGTGCCAGCTTGAAGACTGCCAGGGGTCTGTTGGTAATCCCCCTTATGTGTGCTGGGAGGCAGTTGAACAGTCTCGGGCCCCTGACCCCCTCAAGGAAGGTTCCTTGATGTTGGTGAGGGGCTCTTGATTTAGGGAGCTGTATAGCCCTTGTGGCTTAGCGCTTCTTTTTTATTATAATAATAATAATCTTGATTTAGGGAATTGGATCTGTGCTCCAGCTCCCCAAATTAAGCCTGAATGCCTTCCACATCCCCCCCCAGGCGCTGTATAATCCTCCGGGTTTAGCGCTTCCCCCTTGATTGTAATAATAATAATCGGGGCCCTGACACTTATTGTATGGTCTCTTAACGTGCTAGTGACACCCCTGCTTTTCATTGGGGGGATGTTGCATCGTCTGCCAAGTCTTTTGCTTTCGTAGTGAGTGATTTTCGTGTGCAAGTTCGGTACTAGTCCCTCTAGGATTTTCCAGGTGTATATAATCATGTATCTCTCCCTCCTGCGTTCCAGGGAATACAGGTTTAGGAACCTCAAGCGCTCCCAGTAATTGAGG
This sequence comes from Cherax quadricarinatus, assembly GCF_026875155.1. Taxonomy (NCBI): domain Eukaryota; kingdom Metazoa; phylum Arthropoda; class Malacostraca; order Decapoda; family Parastacidae; genus Cherax; species Cherax quadricarinatus. Next base: position 6,594,145 of record NC_069399.1, read on the forward strand.
TGTTTTATCTCCGTTATGCGCGCCGTGAAAGTTCTCTGTACATTTTCTAGGTCGGCAATTTCACCTGCCTTTAAAGGTGCTGTTAGTGTGCAGCAATATTCCAGCCTAGATAGAACAAGTGACCTGAAGAGCGTCATCATGGGCTTGGCCTCCCTAGTTTTGAAGGTTCTCATTATCCTCCTGTCATTTTTCTAGCAGATGCGATTGATACAATGTTATGGTCCTTGAAGGTGAGATCCTCCGACATGATCACTCCCAGGTCTTTGACGTTGGTGTTTCGCTCTATTTTGTGGCCAGAATTTGTTTTGTACTCTGATGAAGATTTATTTCCTCATGTTTACCATATCTGAGTAATTGAAATTTCTCATCGTTGAACTTCATATTGTTTTCTGCAGCCCACTGAAAGATTTGGTTGATGTCCGCCTGGAGCCTTGCAGTGTCTGCAATGGAAGACACTGTCATGCAGATTCGGGTGTCATCTGCAAAGGAAGACACGGTGCTGTGGCTGACATCCTTGTCTATGTCGGATATGAGGATGAGGAACAAAATGGGAGCGGAGTACTGTGCCTTGTGGAACAGAGCTTTTCACCGTAGCTGCCTCGGACTTTACTCTGTTGACGACTACTCTCTGTGTTCTGTTAGTGAGGAAATTATAGATCCATCGACCGACTTTTCCTGTTATTCCTTTAGCACGCATTTTGTGCGCTATTACGCCATGGTCACACTTGTCGAAGACTTTTGCAAAGTCTGTATATATTACATCTGCATTCTTTTTGTCTTCTAGTGCATTTAGGACCTTGTCGTAGTGATCCAATAGTTGAGACATACAGGAGCGACCTGTTCTAAACCCATGTTGCCCTGGGTTGTGTAACTGATGGGTTTCTAGATGGGTGGTGATCTTGCTTCTTAGGACCCTTTCAAAGATTTTATGATATGGGATGTTAGTGCTATTGGTCTGTAGTTCTTTGCTGTTGCTTTACTGCCCCCTTTGGGGAGTGGGGCTATGTCTGTTGTTTTTAGTAACTGTGGGACGACCCCGTGTCCATGCTCCCTCTCCTTAGGATGGAAAAGGCTCGTGATAGGGGCTTCTTGCAGTTCTTGATGAACACGGAGTTCCATGAGTCTGGCCCTGGGGCAGAGTGCATGGGCATGTCATTTATCGCCTGTTCGAAGTCATTTGGCGTCAGGATAACATCGGATAGGCTTGTGTTAATCAAATTTTGTGGCTCTCTCATAAAAAATTAATTTTGATCTTCGACTCTCAGTCTGGTTAGCGGCTTGCTAAAAACTGAGTCATATTGGGACTTGAGTAGCTCACTCATTTCCTTGCTGTCATCTGTGTAGGACCCATCTTGTTTAAGTAGGGGCCCAATACTGGACGTTGTTCTCGATTTTGATTTGGCATAGGAGAAGAAATACTTTGGGTTTCTTTCGATTTCATTTATGGCTTTTAGTTCTTCCCGCGATTCCTGACTCCTAAAGGATTCTTTTAGCTTAAGTTCGATGCTTGCTATTTCTCTGACCAGTGTCTCCCTACCCATCTGCTAGGAAAAATGGTAGGATGGATAATGAGAACCTTCAAAACTATGGACGCCAAGCCCATGATGATTCTCTTCAAATCACTTGTGCTCTCTAAGCTGGAATACTGCTGTACACTAACGGCCCCCTTCAAGGCTTTTGACATTGCAGACCTGGAGAGTGTACAAAGAACTTTCACGGCACATATAAGCACGATAAGGCACCTAAATTACTGGGAACAGTTGAAGGTCCTTGATCTGTATTCCCTGGAATGCAGGGGAGAGAGATACATGATAATATACACTTGGAAGGTCCTGGAGGGATTGGTACCAAACCTGCACACGAAAATCACTCTCTATGAAAGCAAAAGACTAGGTAGGAGATGCAACATTCCCCCAATGAAAAGCAGGGATGCCACGAGTACATTGAGAGACAACACAATAAGTGTCCGGGGTCCAAGACTATTCAATTGCCTCCCAGCCTACATAAGGGGGATTATCAGCAGACCCCTGGCTGTCTTAAGAAGGCACTGGACTGGCACCTAAAGTCAGTACCTGACCAACCAGGCTGTGGTTTGTACGTCAGCTTGCGTGCGGCCATTAGTAACAGTATGGTTGATCAGACCCTGATCCACCGTGAGGCCTGGTCTCAGACCGAGCCGCGGGGGCGTTGACCCCCGAAACCCTCTCCAGGCAAACTCCAGGGCCCGGGGATTTATTTTGTTTCAGACAGTCTACTTGTTTCATAACCATTTCGCTAGTGACTGTCATGGAAATATAAACACTGAAGTATAATGTGATCCTTTATTGACATTGTTTCGCCCACACAGTCGGGTTTCTCAAGTCACAAATTGGTGCTCCCCATCAAGTTAGTTTTAGTTTAATATGTTCATTATGCACGACATGCCCATCCTGTGGGCGGTAGTCAAAAGATCACTACGACAAGGTCCTAAATGCACTAGAAGACAAAAAGAATGCAGATGTAATATATACAGACTTTGCAAAAGCCTTCGACAAGTGTGACCATGGCGTAATAGCGCACAAAATGCGTGCTAAAGGAATAACAGGAAAAGTCGGTCGATGGATCTATAATTTCCTCACTAACAGAACACAGAGAGTAGTCGTCAACAGAGTAAAGTCCGAGGCAGCTACGGTGAAAAGCTCTGTTCCACAAGGCACAGTACTCACTCCCATCTTGTTCCTCATCCTCATATCCGACATAGACAAGGATGTCAGCCACAGCACCGTGTCTTCCTTTGCAGATGACACCCGAATCTGCATGACAATGTCTTCCATTGCAGACACTGCAAAGCTCCAGGCGGACATCAACCAAATCTTTCAGTGGGCTGCAGAAAACAATATGAAGTTCAACGATGAGAAATTTCAATTACTCGGATATGGTAAACATGAGGAAATTAAATCTTCATCAGAGTACAAAACAAATTCTGGCCACAAAAATAGAGCGAAACACCAACGTCAAAGACCTGGGAGTGATCATGTCGGAGGATCTCACCTTCAAGGACCATAACATTGTATCAATCGCATCTGCTAGAAAAATGACAGGTGGATAATGAGAACCTTCAAAACTAGGGAGGCCAAGCCCATGATGACACTCTTCAGGTCACTTGTTCTATCTAGGCTGGAATATTGCTGCACACTAACAGCACCTTTCAAGGCAGGTGAAATTGCCGACCTAGAAAATGTACAGAGAACTTTCACGGCGCGCATAAAGGAAATAAAACACCTCAATTATTGGGAGCGCTTGAGGTTCCTAAACCTGTATTCCCTGGAACGCAGGAGGGAGAGATACATGATTATATACACCTGGAAAATCCTAGAGGGACTAGTACCGAACTTGCACACGAAAATCACTCACTACGAAAGCAAAAGACTTGGCAGACGATGCACCATCCCCCCAATGAAAAGCAGGGGTGTCACTAGCACGTTAAGAGACCATACAATAAGTGTCAGGGCCCCGAGACTGTTCAACTGCCTCCCAGCACACATAAGGGGGATTACCAACAGACCCCTGGCAGTCTTCAAGCTGGCACTGGACAAGCACCTAAAGTCAGTTCCGGATCAGCCGGGCTGTGGCTAGTACGTTGGTTTGCGTGCAGCCAGCAGCAACAGCCTGGTTGATCAGGCTCTGATCCACCAGGAGGCCTGGTCACAGACCGGGCCGCGGTTGCGTTGACCCCCGGAACTCTCTCCAGGTAAACTCCAGGTACATAATGGGTCCAGGGACTGGACTCCAAAGTTATGATAGCTGAACTAGTTACAAAGGTAATGAACTCCAGATAGATCTGGTCACAATCATGGCAAGTTACAAAGGTAATGAACTCCAGGTAGATCTGGTCACAATCCTGGCAAGTTACAAAGGTAATGAATCAGCCTCTCTCCTATACATGGTTACAATCATGAACAAGTTACAAAGTAATGAGCCACTGATACGTCCACACCTGGTCACAATTGTAATGAGTTATAAATACAAATGTTAAGTGGATCATACACCCACACTAGCGCGCGCACACACGAGCGCACGCACACATACACACACAAGGGCGCACCTACACCCACACACACACACACACACACACACACACACACACACACACACACACACACACACACACATCAGTCCCATACTGGAGTATGCAGCTCCAGTTTGGAGCCCACACCTGGCCAAACACGTCAAGAAATTAGAGAAAGTGCAAAGGTTTGCAACAAGGTTAGTCCCGGAGCTCAGGGGTATGTCCTACAAAGAAAGGTTGAGGGAAATCGGACTGACGACATTGGAGGACAGGCAGGTCAGGGGAGACATGATAACGACATACAAGATACTGCGCAGAATAGATAAGGTAGACAGAGACAGGTTGTTCCAGAGAGGGGACACAGAAACAAGGGGTCACAACTGGAAGCTGAAGACTCAGACGAGTCATAAGGATGTTAGGAAGTATTTTTTCAGTCATAGAGTCGTCAGGAAGTGAAATAGCCTAGCAAGTGATGTAGTGGAGGCGGGAACCATACATAGCTTTAAGACGAGGTGTGACAAAGCTCTGGAAGCAGAGAGAGGGCCTAGCAGCGATCAGTGAAGAGGCGGGGCCAGGAGCTGTGTCTCTATTACAACCCAGGAATCCAAATGGCCTGTTATCCTGGGTGTAACTGGAGCAAAATAAACACAGCAGAAAAAGTTTAGACTTATATTATCCTTCACCAATTTAGAACAGCAATATGTACACTATGTACAGTGATAAGTATAGTGCACTCAACGGTAAGCAAGGCAGAAAAAGAAGCCACAAGACAGCAGACTGTGCTTCAACCAGCTCTAGAATGGGAATGACAAGGGCAGACAGGAGAGTGGTACCCACATAACCTCTGCGATTGCCAAAACCATCTTTTTATTGGCTAGAACCTGGTCACTAGTTGAACTACGGGGCCCCATCATCAACTCTTAGCAACCTGGTTCGCTGGTTGGGGGAGATAGCCTGTAAACAAGGGTGTGTACATGCACCGAATAAAGGTTACGTACTCTTTGCATGCCACACCCCCACCCCGAGAAGGCTCAGGATTAGGCTGCCACCTCCCAGTGGTAACCGTGCCACCATGGCACAAAATAATGGGACCGCCTTTCCTCTCCACCATCCAACTCTTAGATAGAGCTCAGCTTTTCTCGTGACAAAAAGCCAAACCCTAAACTCAAAGTGAGACAGCAGTCAGTCAGGCTAGCTTAGGTCCAAGACACGGGCAGACGGTAGCCCGCATCCCCTCACTAAAAAAAAACCCCACACCAGGGGATAAAAAAAAAAAGATCGTGAAAAGAGGTTACCACAAATAATATAACATCCTAACCTAAATAAATAAAAATATTAGACTCTAGATAAAGAGTCCGCAAACACATTTTCTTTGCCGGCAATATATTTAATTTCCCTGAGTGATTATGGTTGCAGTCTTAGCCATCCAGCTCATGAGCCTTGTGTTGGGGGTTCTTCATGGCTTGGAGATATACTAAGGATTGTGTTTCACTGTAGACAGTGACCACCTGCATGTCGGGGCCCACATAACATCGAAATGCTCCAAGCCAGTACCAGCCTTAGGACTTTTTTTTCGATGGTGGGAGTAAGCCCTCTGATGTGGCGGGAAACTTGGCTAAAAAGTACAGCTGCAACTCCTCATTCTCGTTTTGTAATAGTACTGCCCAACCCCAGACCACAAGCATCAACCTGTAATGAAAAAGTTTGGAGAAGCCCGGGAGACAAAAGAAGGGGTGCAGTACAATAATCTTTTTGTTTTATTAAAAGCAGGTTTACAGTCTGAGGTCCAATTAAAGGAAATTTTTGTGACGGGTAAGAGAGGTAAGAGGGCTACAATATCTGAGAAATTCTTACAGAATCTTCTGTAAAATCCTATCATGCCTAGGAAACGTTGAAGATATTTCCTATCATGAGGAACTGGATAATTTTTTAATAGCAAGAACTTTAGCAATTTTAGGTGAAAACTTTACCACTTCCTACTTCATGCCTGAAAAGTGACAGTGGCCTGGCCAAAAGGAAGATTTAGATAAATTAACTGTTAAATGGAACTCTTAAAGGTCTCAAAAAGAGCCTTAAGTCTAAGTAGGTGTTGATTTCCCCAAATATCAGACACCACAACAATATCATCTAGGTATGCTGCCGTGCCTTCAAGTCCTTTAATAGCCTGATGGATAAGTTTCTGGAATGAAGAGGGGAATTTTTCATTCCCAAGGGGGTAACTGTGTATTGATAATGACCTCCTGGAATTACGAAGGCAGAGATTTCCTTCGCCTTACCGTCAAAGGTACCTGATAGTAAACCTTTAAGGAGATCTAACTTGACACAAAGTAGCCTTACCCACAAAGTCAATTACGTCATCCAGACGGGAAGAGGGTAAGCATCTGTAATTGTGACCTCATTCACCTTACGGTGTCTGTACACATACGAAACCCTCCATCAGCCTTTTTTCACACGGGGAAGCCCTGGACTAATGACTCCCCACTAAACCATGCTTTAACAAAATTCAAATTCCTGCTGAAGGTAACCTTTGCTTTTCAGGATTAGCTCCTTAGGGGGAGAGTTTAATTGGTTTAGAGTTTCCCACATCTACATCATAACCTAACGTACATTTTTTCGGCACATCCGAAAAAATATTAGGATATGGGCTGTAGAAGCTCAGTTAAATTTGTTGCTTGCGTTTCAGATAGTCCCCCATTAAAAGGGGTAGGATCCTTGGGAGGACAGAATTTGAAAGTTTAATATTAATTTCAGAGATAAAGTGCAAAGAATCAGAGTCGTCCTCAGAGGTAGAGGACAGAGTCATTACTGGGATTTTATCTGGTGTATGGAAATATTTTAATTGATTAATGTGGTAAGTTTTAGTTTTTGCGGTCTTGTCAAAGGGAGCTACCACATAAAATTTTCATCAGATAATCTACTTACAATCTGCATAGGTCCCCGTTTAAATCTAAATTCAAGGTGTGGCCAGGTATAGGTTCCTGCACCAAAACCTGTCTCCTGGATGGGAAAGGGGCGGAATTTTTGCACTTCTGTCATACCTCTGTTTCATCTTACTTGAGCTGTCTTTGGGTTAGCCTTGGCTAACTGACGTGCCACCTGCAACCTTGAAGAGGGGTTGTAGAGTGATGAGCTAACATCTTCTCCCACCCACCTTTTTTGAGCACCCGAAGAGGATCTCGTACATTGTGCCCAAGATCGCTCAATGGGACAACCCGTAGACTCTTGCACCGTCCTCGTACTGAGAGCAGCAAAAAGGTATGATTCATCCCGTCTGAAAGGAAATGCATGCAAAAATTTCATCATATTTTTAACGTCTGAGGAATTTTTCCAAGGCCCCTTTTGGGACGGGGAGAAGGCAGGGATAATTTGTGGATTTCCCAACCCTAGTTAATACTTCCCTAAATGCTTTGGCAGAAAGTTATTTACCTTGTCACTTTTGAATATTTTAGGAATGCCAAAACAAAAATAATTTGGTTAAAGTTTTGAAATGCTCTGGTATTAATACTACCATGGGAATGCTTCAGATATCGGGTTACTTTATCCTAATCTAAATAAATTTTGATTTCCAGACTTGCCCTATAGGGGACCTACCAATCAAAATTAAATCGAAAAAGGGTTTTCTTCATCAGCGGGTATAGATTGGAGACGTGCATTTAAAATGGAATTCCGGGTTTCCCTACTTGCGACATTCTGGCAAACCTAAATGATTCTCCACATCTTTTCTTTAAATTTTGGCCAAAAAAATTTTCTTTTGTATTCTAAAAATTTTTTTTGTAATTCCTAAGTGACCCCTAATGAAGTATTTTTGAGCTTATTTAATTTCGAGTCTAATTTGTTGGAACCACTAACCTGTTAAAAAATTTTTGCCGGCTCTCTATCTTTACCATCTCAGTGCAGCCCAAAATAATAATTTTTAATTTTAACTGCCGGGAGACCCAAAGAGGATTACCCAGGGCTGCCTAAAAGAAAATTTTAAAAGAAGGGTCCTTTCGTGTTCCCCTGGAAGGACAGCCCCCCCGGGGCATGGAAACAGAGACATCGGCAATCCTGCAACCGGGAATGGGAAGGGGTTTGTCGGGTCGTTCACTTGTTTTAGGGCCCCGGCCGGTTCCCTCATAAAACACGTGGCTTTTCCGAGATGGGAGTCGCCGGGGATAGGTCACATTCTTCTCAGACAACCCTTGGGATTTGCCCGATTAGGCCAACACCAAAAGAATTACTATTATGGGTTTTCAGGACACCACTAACAGTACAAGTTTATTACCCAGTAACAACATGGCCCCCTTTCAGGGAAAACCCTTTTTGAACACCTACGAAATACCCGGGAATATTTGCACTGTACATAAATTTTATGCAAAGGGACAGAATATATAGCCCTCCAAATGCTCTAATAAAACAGGGGAATAAAGGGAAGTGTTCTCTGAAAGGGGTAATTTCCTTCTCTACAATGAGAAATATGCTCCAGTATCTCAAAAGGTCTTCATTGTTTCTGATTTTTCCAAGGGAAATAAGACTCTTTTCAAAAAAAGGGGCCCAATACCTTTTTTTACTTCTCAAGGGGACATGTTCTGGGATATTAGAGATTTTCCATGGGTTGGGGGTTTTTGGGGGCATTGGAAGGGTATGACCTCTTTTTTTCAGAGGAAGCAGACACACTTTTCCTTTTTCTCCCTGCTACGTTTTCAAATGGTGGCTTCGGGTGGTGTCCTCTGGATATGTTTTCGAGATCCCCATGATAGTTTTGCCCTTTTCGCAGGTGGGCCATAATTGAGAAACGGGCTCCCCAGGGGATTTTTTGGCTGACGAGATTCTCTCTCCGGGCACTTTCCTTTTCCAAGGGTTTCGATCTCGCTCATTCCCGGGTGTTGAAAAGAAAAGACGGGACCCTCGGACAAGGACGTTTGTTTTGAAGGTATCAGCCAACCCTGGGGCCCTCCAATGCAGGGTTAAGTCAGATCCTGCAGAAAGACTCGAACCCTGGTCCCACAGACCCCCAGGGTTATCAATCAGAATAAGCTGTAAAAAGCTCCTCAAAAGTAGAGACACCCCTTGCTTTTTACCCCCGTAAAAAATTTGGTTTGCTGTCCACAAAGTCCACTAGGATTACCAAGCTGCGTCTGCCCAGCTTAAAAAAATTTTTTTTATTTGGCTGGGATACATTTATGCCCCAACACTGGGTCCACTACTTGATAATCAAAAATTCAGCGTCATTTTAAAACTGGGAAATTCCTGTGCCTTACCCAATAATGCTGTATGAACCAAAAAGAGCCCCCAAAGCTTTTCCGGCCCCCTCAAGGCTCGAGCCTGATTTTCGAAAACTTTCGAAAAAATTTTCTTTGACCTCATTAACAGGGAACAAACTGACTCTTTTCTGTAAACTAAAATATTTACAGAATGCGAAAAATGCCTCCTTTCTCTTTCCCTATCAAATTCCCCTTTGGGAAACTCTCTGTTCCTAGTTTTTTTCAAGATTTTTTTTTGCCAGCTCAAGGGGAACGACGCGATTTCCACCTTTAGACAACCCAGCTGCCTAACTGACATTTTGCCCGTAGGTTATCATCTTCCCCTGCGAGAACATAGTATTTTTTTCCTACTCCCAGGGGAGGATCTATGGCCACTCTTCTTCTATAAGTTTGTTTTGCAATCATGAACGCAGTTGCGCAGCTGTGAAGTGCGTTTTATTTTTAAACCAATGGAACGAGCAATTTTTCCAAAAATGCTGTAAAGGGGCAATTTAGGTAGGTTGAAAATAGCCGACAAACCCAAAGTCTGACTCCCTTTAGGTGGCAAAAGCTATTCGCATGCACATACATTGCAGAATACCCCCAATGTAACACGTTAATTTTCAGAACACCTTAGCTATGCCAGTACATTGCAGAATACACATACAAGCAAAAAAGCCGACTGCAAAATTTCCCCCACACCCAACCGGCTATAAAAAACTGACACCAAAATTTTAAAGCAAGCCCAACAGCTACACTGTTTTTAGAAGATTTACTGTAGGAAGCGACACACCAACAAGCAGTAGCGAGCTGTTGAACGATCATGCAATAGCAAGGCTACCAAAAAGCAAATGACACCAAAAATTTTTAAACATAGGCCAAAAACTAATGCAATGCTAGACACAACTGCACAATGTTCCTCACGAGCTTTACCCCCAAACTCAACCGTTTCTCTAATCCAGCCCACCTCGACATGTTACCCCTATTACAACCCAGGAATTCAAATGGCCTTATCCTGGGTGTAAGGAGCAAAATAAAAACAGCAAAAAAGTTTAGACTTTTATTACCTTTTCCCAATTTAAACACAAATGTACACTAGTACATTTAAATAAGTGCACTCCATGGTAAGCAAGCAGAAATAGAAGCCACAAGACAGCAGACCGGCTTCAACCAGCTCTAGAATGGGAATGACAAGGGGAACAGAAAGTGGTACCCACATAACCTCTGCGATTTCCAAAACCATCTTCTTATTGGCTAGAACCGGTCACTATTGAACCG
>NC_069399.1:6605192-6622461 GCF_026875155.1 Cherax quadricarinatus
GCGTTAAATTAAGTCCTTGGAAAGGGAAGGTATAGATAGGTATGGGTGGAGATTTTGGGGAGGGTTAAAAAAACACTGAATCGGGTGGCAAATGTAAGGAAAGCGTTTTTTTTAAGTTTGCATGGGATTTTGCCGTTCGGGGTGGTACTGTATAATAGACGTTTGAGGGAGTACCGGGGTTGTCAGGTGTGCGGGGGAAGGGGAGGAGTCAGCTTTTCATGTAGTGTATTTCTGCGAGGGTTTAGGTGTGGTACACGAGTGGTTCCATAGGGTTTGCATTTGGTGGGGAGAGGGGTGGGAAGGAGTTGAGAGTTCAACGTTCGGTGTCGTATATGGTGGCTGACTTTCTTTGTGTCATGGGCAATGAGGCACGTCGATGGTATCAGCAGGGTTAAGGTTTTGGCAGGGACGTTCTAGAGAACCAAATATCGCAGTAAGTTAGTATATGGGAGGAGATGGGAGCGGGACTTCCCGTCGCTATATCAAGCTTTAGAGTTAAAGATTTGAGATTGGTGTGATGTTCAGGGGTTTTATAACGGGCTGATCTGCAGTGTATGATCGTGGCAGTCAGGTAAGTGGCAGACGTAGAGATTGTGTTTATAGCTTTCTCCTATGTGAAGAGGAAGTAGCATTAATGTACATGTAGCATGTACGTTTTTGTGCAGATGATATTTAGTATTCCAGCCATATATGGTGTTATTTTGTGTATCCTCGTATAATCCTGGAAGTCATTATGACCTGCGTTACCTTATGTCTGGACTTGGCCATGCAATGTGTTTTTGTGATTTATGATTGGCCAGGTCCTTATATTAAGCCTGTAGGTGGTCCTGTATAGACTGTCGTGTAGGTAATTGGTGCCAACAGCTTGCAGATTTGATATGTTTGCTGTTGTATGCTATTATATGTAAGTGTGTGTGTGTGTGTGTGTGTGTGTGTAATGTAATAAGTGCAAATAGGTCTTTTCCTTTTGATGGATATACGACAGTGTGTTGAGGGGGGGAGGTTATTAATTATGTACCTTACATAAGCCATGTCGTGTGTCTGTCCTAGCTGAGACCCTACCATGGACTAGTTGTGCTCGGTGCAACGTGTAATGTATATTTATTGTCTGGTCTTGCTGTGGAATGATTTTCCCTGCAGATCTGTGTAAGGCATAATAATAGTAAACATAATAACTGTAAACGAATACAAAAACATAATAAATTCCACTACTAGCACCAGGTTATTCCTGGAGATGACAAGTACTATTACAACAGCCACTGTAACAGACAGTACACGCAAAAATCTAACTCACTAGGTATTACAACCCAGGATTCCAAATGGCCTGTTATCCCGGGTGTAATGGGAGCAAAATAAACACAGTAGAAAAAGTTTAGACTTATATTATCCTTCACCAATTTAGAACAGCAATATGTACACTATGTACAGTGATAAGTATAGTGCACTCCACAGTAAGCAAGGCAGAAATAGAAGCCACAAGATAGCAGACCGTGCTTCAACCAGCTCTAGAATGGGAATGACAATGGCAGACAGGAGAGTGGTACCCACATAACCTCTGCGATTGCCAAAACCATCTTCTTATTGGCTAGAACCTGGTCACTAGTTGAACGACGGGGCCCCATCATCAACTCTTAGCAACCTGGTTCGCTGGTTGGGGGAGATAGCCTGTAAATTAGGGTGTGTACATGCGCCGAATAAGGGTTATGTACTCTTCGCATGCCACACCCCCACCCCGAGAAGGCTCAGGATTAGGCTACCACCTCCCAGTGGTAACAGTGCCGCCATGGCACAAAATAATGGGACCGCCTTTCCTCTCCACCATCCAACTCTTAGAGAGAGCTCAGGTTTTCTAGTGACCAAAAGCCAAACCCTAAACTTAGAGTGAGACAGCAGTCAGTCAGGCTAGCATAGGTCCAAGATACAGACGGACGGTAGCCCGCATCCCCTCACTAAAAAAAAAAAAAACCCACACCAGGGGATTAAAAAAAAGAGTTTACAAGGGGTTACCACAAATATAACATCCTAACCTAAATAAATAAAAATATTAGACTCGAGATAAAGAGTCCGCCAACACATTTTCTTTGCCGGCAATATATTTAATTCTGAGTGAGTATGGTTGCAGTCTTAGCGTCCAGCTCATGAGCCTTGTGTTGTGGTTCTTCATGGCTTGGAGATATACTAGAGGATTGTGATCACTGTAGACTGTGACCACCTGCGATGTCTGGCCCACATAAGCATCGAAATGCTCCAAAGCCAGTACCAGCGCGAGGGCTTCTTTTTCAATGGTAGAGTAATGTTACAAAAAACGCGATTCTAAAAGCTTAGAGATCTCCAGTGAATACTAGAAAGGACTGCCCATCTAGCATCCAGCCTGTTACTGGGTTTTTGTAACAAGTAGTCAGTATCCTTGTCCAATTATCCACTAGAATTCAGTATAATTCAATAGTGCTTCAAGATTATAACTGGTAGGCTACTAACTAGAGAAATTAAAATTTAATAAATTTATTAAGTCTAGAGGTATATTATCAAATTAAATTAAATTAAATTAATCACAGTAATCAAAACAATACCACTTCTCTCGAGTACAATATTATTGTGCTGAAATCACATATCACATTTATAATTCTTAAGTACCATCTGGTACATTAACATTTAATAAGATATTACAAATATGTACAAGTTTGTGTGTATGTGTGTAAGTGCTCTAAGTAGTTCGTTATGTCTCAAGACTCGACTAGACTTAAACAAGTGACTGACAAAGTCCTCACATAAACTAACTTCTTGACCAACTGGCAATCAAACAGTCTGCTGAACAATAAAAAGAATGCTAAGCCCAATAGCAATATAACAAGCAACTGCGACACAAAATCAGGAACAAGGAATAATATAACGACACTAAAGTAGGGACCATCTGCAGATCCTCCACAAAAGTCACAAAACTCCCATACTACTGAATCTAAGTTCAGCATAAGAAAATCCCCGACTGTGATAATACACAGATACCAGTACAAGATAAGTGAGAAGTTACAGCTCAGGACCTGAGTTACTCAGAGTGTCTATGAGACACACAACCTCAGTACAACGTCGAAAATCACTAAGTCTATACAATGTTCTGTGAACAGAGTTCTACAGAACTAACAAGAATAATGAGACAGACAATCTGTCCAACCACAAAGAGAGTCTAGACCAGACTGAATACTTCAGGCGAGGTGAGGACACCCCCCCCCCCTCGATCACGTGATAGCTCCGTGGGTCGCTGCCCAGCAAGAAGCCGGCAGTCTAACGAGCCACAAGCGATAATTACAGTAGTTAGACAATCAAGACTTGAACTGAGCATATAATATGTTACATCCTATCTCAAAAAATTTAGCTAAGTCAAATAATAATAATATAAAGCAATATATTTACGATTTAGCTATTATCGCAAATATAAGCAATATAAAATTATATGAAAAGATAATAATTATATATATACATAATAATCATTGCAACCCATTCAGGGGTTGCAACAAGTAAGCCCTCTGATGTGGCTGGAACTTGGCTGAAAAGTATGCTACAGGCTGCAACTCCTCATTCTCGATTTGTAATAGTACTGCCCCAACCCCAGACTCACAAGCATCAACCTGTAATGAAAAAGGTTTGGAGAAGTCTGGAGACAAAAGAATGGGTACAGTACACAATAATCTTTTTGCTTTATTAAAAGCAGTGTTACAGTCTGAGGTCCAATTAAGGGAACTTTGTGACTGGTAAGAGAGGTAAGAGGGGCTACAATATCTGAGAAATTCTTACAGAATCTTCTGTAAAATCCTATCATGCCTAGGAAATGTTGAAGAGATTTCCTATCATGAGGAACTGGATAATCTTTAATAGCAAGAACTTTAGCAAGTTTAGGTGCAACTTTACCACTACCTACTTCATGGCCTAGAAAAGTGACAGTGGCCTGGCCAAAGGAAGATTTAGATAAATTAACTGTTAAATGGGAACTCTGAAAGGTCTCAAAAAGAGCCTTAAGTCTAAGTAGGTGTTGATCCCAAGTATCAGACACCAAAACAATATCATCTAGGTACGCTGCCGTGCCTTCAAGTCCTTTAATAGCCTGATGGATAAGTTTCTGGAATGAAGAGGGGGAATTTTTCATTCCGAAGGGGGTAACTGTGTATTGATAATGACCTCCTGTAATTAAGAAGGCAGAGATTTCCTTCGCCTTATCCGTCAAAGGTACCTGATAGTAACCTTTTAGGAGATCTAACTTGGACACAAAAGTAGCCTTACCCACAAAGTCAATTACGTCATCCAGACGAGGAAAAGGGTAAGCATTTGTAGTTGTGACCTCGTTCACCTTACGGTAGTCTGCACACATACGAAACCTCCATCAGCCTTCTTCACAAGGATGCACGGTGAAGCCCATGGACTAGATGACTCCTCCACTAAACCATGCTTTAACAAAAATTCTACTTCCTGCTGAAGTAGCCTCTGCTTTTCAGGATTAGCTCTGTAGGGGGAGAGTTTAATAGGGTTAGAGTTTTCCACATATACATCACGATAACCTAACGTACATTTTTTCGGCACATCCGAAAAAATATTAGGATATGACTGTAGAAGCTCAGTTAAATTTGTTGCTTGCGTTTCAGATAGTCCCTCCATTAAAGGGCTAGGATCCTTGAGGAGGACAGAATTTGAAAGTTTAATATTAATTTCAGAGATAGAGTGCAAAGAATTAGAGTAGAGGAGGTAGAGGACAGATTCATTACTGGGACTTTATCTGGTGTATGAAAAGATTTTAATTGATTGATGTTGTAAATTTTAGTTTTTGAGGTCTTATCCATGGGAGCTACCACATAATTTACATCAGATAATCTACTTACAATCTGCATAGGTCCCGTAAATCTAGCTTTTAAGGTGTGGCCAGGTATAGGTTCCTGCACCAACACCTTGTCTCCTGGATGGAAGAAGTGGAATTTTGCACTTCTGTCATACCTCTGTTTCATCTTACTTTGAGCTGTCTTTAGGTTAACCTTGGCTAACTGACGTGCCACCTGCAACCTTGAAGACGGGTTGTAGAGTTTTGAGCTAACGTCTTCTCCCTTCCATCCTTCTTTGAGCACCCGAAGAGGACCTCGTACATTGTGCCCAAAGATGAGCTCAAATGGACTATACCCTGTAGACTCTTGCACCGTCTCTCGTACTGAGAACAGCAACAAAAGTAGTGATTCATCCCAGTCTGTAGGAAAGTGCATGCAAAAAGTTATCATAATTTATAACGTCTGATGGAATCTTTCCAAGGCGCCTTGGGACTGAGGATGATAGGCAGTGGATAAGTTGTGGATTATCCCTAACCTAGTTAATACTTCCCTAAATGCTTTGGCAGTAAAGTTAGCACCTTGATCACTTTGAATAGTTTTAGGAATGCCAAAACAAGAAATGAATTTTGCTAAAGCTTTGAGAATAGCTTTAGTATTAATACTGCGCATGGGAATTGCTTCAGGATATCTGGTTACTTTATCCATAATCGTAAATAAATATTGATTTCCAGACTTTGACCTAGGTAGTGGACCTACACAATCTATAATTAAATCTGCAAAAGGTTCTCCATCAGCAGGTACAGGTTGGATAGGTGCAAGTTTAATGGAATGTCCAGGTTTCCTTACTTGCTGACATTCTCGGCAACACCTAATATGATTCTTCACATCTTTCTTTAATTTTGGCCAATAAAATTTTGTGATTCTATACAAGGTTTTTGTAATTCCTAAGTGACCTCCTAATGAAGTATTATGAGCTATATTTAATATTTTAGGTCTATACTTTGTTGGAACCACTAACCTGTTAAACAATTGCCGGCCCTCTATCTCCTTACCAGTCTCAGAGCAGATCAAACAATCGTTTTTAACTTCATACTTGACCGGATGACCCAAAGAGGATTTACCCATGGCTGCCTGAAAAGCGAATTTTAAAGAAGGGTCCTTTCGTTGTTCCTCCTGGAAGGACAGTCCCTCGGGCATGGAAACAGAGACATCTGGCAATCCTGCAACCTGGAAATAGGAAGGCTTGATCGGGGTCTGTTCACTTGATTTACGAGGCTCCGGCCGGTGTGCCTCATAAAACAACGTGGCTATTCCGAGATCGGAATCGTCCAAGGATAGGTCAACATTCTCTCCAGACAACCCTTGGGATGTTGCCCGAGTTATGGCCAACACCGGAGAAGAATTACTCATTATAGGTTCAGGACACGCACTAACAGTAGTAATGTTATTACCCAGTAATAACATGGCATCTTTCATGGGGAATCGTTTTGAGACACCTACAGTCAAGTACCCAGTGTAATATTTGCACTGTACATAAATTTTATGCAAAGGGACAGAATATATAGCTCCTCCAAATGCTTCTAATAAAACAGAGGAATTCAAGGAAGTGTTCTCTGAAAGGGGTAATATTCCTTCTCTTACAAGTGAGCAATATGCTCCAGTATCTCTAAAGGTCTTTACTTCAGTTGTTTCTGTGTTTTCCTGAAGGGAAATAAGACTCTTGCAATAATAAGGAGCCATACCTTTTTCTACTTCTCTAGGGGACATGTTACTAGGGACATTAGTGATTTTTCCAATGGGTTGGGGTTTGTGGGGGCAGTCGGGACGGATATGACCTACTTTTCTACAAAGGAAGCAGACGACAGGCTTGCCCTTTACTCCCTGCGGACGTTGCAAATGGTGTCGTTCTGGCTGGTGTCTCTCTGGATACTGTTGTCGAGATGCACCATGAGTAGTTTGTCTCTCCGCAGGTGGACCATAAGTTGAAAAGCGTGGCTCACCAGGTGACTTAGTTGGCTGACGTAGACGTTCTCCCTCCGGCTGGCACTTCATTCTCCAAGGTTGACGATCTCTGCTCATGCCAGGCTGTAGAAAAGGGAGACGGGACCGCTCGGACAAGGAGCGGTTAGTTTCGAAGGTATCAGCCAACCTGGCTGCCTCCAATGCAGTGGTTAAGTCACGATCCTGCAGAAAGACTCTAACCTATGGTCCCACAGACTCCAGCAGGTTATCAATCAGAATAAGCTGTACCAGCTCCTCAAAGGTAGAAACACCACTTGCTTTATACCAGCTGGTAAAAGCTTTGGTTTGCTGTCTCACAAAGTCCACGAGGGATTGACCAAGCTGTCGTCTGCCCAGTTTGAAAAGTTTTTTGTATTTGGCTGGGATACATGTATATGCTACCAACACTGTGGTCTTCACTACTTAATAATCAGAAAATTCAGCGTCATTTAATACTGACGTAAATTCCTGTGCCTTACTCAATAATGCTGTATGAACCAACGATGCCCAATGCTGTTCCGGCCACATCAAGGCTCGAGCCTGATTTTCGAAGCTTTCGAAAAAATTTTCTGGTTCGGCCTCATTGAAGCGGGGAACAAGCTGTACTGCTTTTTGTAAACTAAAATCATTTACATTATGCGAAAACTGCCTCCTTTCTCTTTCCCTATCAAATTCTTCCCTGGCGAATGCTCTCTGTTCCCTAGTTTGCTCAAGATTGATTTTTGCCAACTCAAGTGCCAACGACGCTGATTTACCTTGAGACAACCCAGCTGCACTATACTGACCATTTTGCTCCGTAGGTGTATCATCTTCCTCCTGCGAGAACATAGTTTTTGCCCTAGCTCCCGTATAGGGAGGAGTCTGATGTGCCATCTCTTCTCCTATAAGTTTGTCAGCAATCAATGAATGCAGTTGCGCAGCTGTGAGAGTGTTTGTATTTAATGCCAATGGAACGAGCAATTTGCCAACAACTCTGTAGGGACAATTTATGTAGGTTATGCAAAGTATATGCCGACACCAGACGTCTGACTCGTCTAGGTGGCATAAGTTATTCGCTATGCACAGTACGATTGCAGAATACCCCAACGTAACAAGTTAATTTGCAGAACACACTTAGCAATGCACAGTACGATTGCAGAATACGCATACAAGCAAAGCCGACTGCAAAATTCTCCACACCGAACAGGCTAGTAACAACTGACATGCAAAATTTGTAAAGCAATGCCAGACAGCTACACTGTTCTAGAAGATTGACCGTAGCGAAGCGAGCACACCGAAGCAGCTAGTAGCGAGCTGTTGAACGATCACACAATAGCAAGGCTGACCATAACAGTAACTGACACGCAAAATTTGTAAAGCGTAGGCAAAGCTAATGCAATGCCAGACAGCAAGCTGCACAATGTTCCTGCTACGAGCTTCACCCTAAGCTCAACCGTTTCTCTAAGTCCAGCTCCAGATCCCAGACAGGCCCCCATATTACAACCCAGGATTCCAAATGGCCTGTTATCCAGGGTGTAATGGGAGCAAAATAAACACAGCAGAAAAAGTTTACACTTATATTATCCTTCACCAATTTAGAACAGCAATATGTACACTATGTACAGTGATAAGTATAGTGCACTCCACGGTAAGCAAGGCAGAAATAGAAGCCACAAGATAGCAGACCGTGCTTCAACCAGCTCTAGAATGGGAATGACAAGGGCAGACAGGAGAGTGGTACCCACATGACCTCTGCAATTGCCAAAACCATCTTCTTAGTGGCTAGAACCTGGTCACTAGTTGAACGACGGGGCCCCATCATCAACTCTTAGCAACCTGGTTCGCTGGTTGGGGGAGATAGCCTGTAAATGAGGGTGTGTACATTCGCCGAATAAAGGTTACATACTCTTTGCATGCCACACTAGGTCCTTACAGTCATTGATAGGTACCACTGCACAAATGTGCACAATAAAACTCCTTAGGAACCTTTACATGGTTTTACAGTAATTAGGAGTACTCTATTACAACAAATACGTCAAACAAATTGCACATCATCACAAGGTTACAGTAGTAAAAATAGTGACACTTGACTAAATCCATAGCAACAATTGCCACACACAAAATATACTACAAAATCATGATAGTAAAGTATAATGACCCTAACTAAAGCTATCATAACAACTATAAAACAGAATACGAACATACCCTCTACAGCAGGGTATAGGTTAAAGATCTTGGAAGGATTGGTACCAAACCTGACAAGAAAATCACTCCCTATGAAAGCAAAAGACTCGGCAGGAGATGCAACATTCCCCTAATGAAAATCAGGGGCGCCATGAGTGCACTGAGAGACAACATAATATGTGTACGGGGCCCAAGACTGTTCAATTGCCTCCCAGCATAAACAAGGGGAATAACCAATAGACCCCCGGTTGTCTTCAAGAAGGCACTGGACAGGCACCTGACGTCAGTACTTGACCAACCAGGCTGTGGTTCGTACGTCAGTTTGCGTGCGGGCAGCAGTAACAGCCTGGTTGATCAGACCCTAATCTATCATGAGGCCTGGTCTCAGACAGAGCCGCGGGGGCATTGACCCCCGAAACCCTATCCAGGTAAACTCCAGGTACAGTACGAAGGGATTTTAGGTCATTTTAGGCGAAGTAATCATTATTCAGAATAGTTGTATTGCCTCCTTTAGGCGTTGTCATTGTGCATGAATTATTGTAGAGGAAGACTGAAGCGTCGAGTTTGTCTTGTCTGGCAAGTTTGAACTTTATCGAATTACAAGAATGAAAATTTGTTTTTGCCATATATCAACAGTAATTAATCTGAACATAACGAAAAAATATATATCAATGATTTGAAGTAAAATTAAATAAATTTAAATTGACCTGTGATATACATAAAGCAGAATTTGGCTTCAAAAAATTCATGAGTTTAATTTAGGTCTGTATATCAGTGTCAAAGAAAATTGTATTGTCTAACTTTGTGAAAATGAAATTTTTGGAAAAGTTTAATTTTTAAGGGAGTTCAGCCTATTCGGCAAGTTCGTTTATTAGGCTCGACACACACACACACACACATAAAATATATATATATATATATATATATATATAAATATATATATATATATATATATATATTATATATAAAATATATTGCAGTAGGCAACACCTTACACCGCCTCGTATCCAAAGCTGCTGTCCGAAATATTCGTGCACAGGCAGCCATGATGCTTCAACCAAACCAGCTTGGCTTTGGGGTCTCTCAAGGAAGTGAAGCAGCGGTTCATGCAAACAAGGGCGTATATCAACAACCTGCCTGAGGACAATGCAGTGGTAAAATTAGATTTCAAGAATGCGTTCAATCTCCTGAAAAGAGACGTGGTATTAGCAGCAGTACAAGAACATTTCCCTGGTCTCTTCCCTTTTGTTTCAGCCGGGTATAGCAAGGAATCAATGCTTCTCTTTGGAGAGCATGAAATTACATCATCGGAGGGTGTCCAACAAGGAGATCCTCTTGCACCATTTCTCTTCTGTATAGCAGTTAGGGAAATCACAGTCAGACTGACCAGCGAGCTAAACATCTGGTTCCTAGATGATGGCACACTAGCAGGTACAAAGGAGTCCCTCCTACATGACCTTACACAGGTAATGACACGGGGACAGGAAATGGGTCTCATCCTGAATCCATCCAAATGTGAAATCATCTCAGTCAATCAACACGTGATAAATGCAGTGAGATCAAAACTACCAGGAGCAGCAGTCATTGCCCCCACAAATAGTGTCTTGCTAGGAGCACCTCTGGAAGCAATGCCATTGACACAATTCTCAGGAAGAAATTGGAAGAGTTAAGGAGAATGGAACAACGAATAGGCAATCTGGACACCCACGATGCCTTGTACCTTCTCACAAAGTGCTTGAGTCTGGCCAGGTTGACATATTTCCTAAGATGTGCACCTTCAATGATAACCCTATACTGCACGAATATGACAGTATTCTGAGGCAGATTTTTACGAAAGTACTTAACCTTACTCTAGACGACGGGCAGTGGAACCAAGCTACACTTCCAGTCAGACTAGGAGGCATTGGTGTCCGCAAGTCATCACAGATTGCGTTACCTGCTTTTCTGTCCTCGTGTATTGCACCCAGAGAGCTTGTAGCAGCGATTCTCCCTGAACATTTTAGGGACAAGATGGGAGTCCAGGACCAAAATTCATTGACGGAGCAATGATCGGGGATAATCTAACGGGCTCTGGAGCCAGACCTGCTCCCTCCAACAACTACAAACAATCGCACTGGGATGGTCCAATAGTGGAAAATATTGCCTTAACAATGCTTCAGAGTGTGTCAGGGAAGGATAGAGCCTGCCTCCTGGCAGTGAGAGCCCCTCATGCTGGGGACTTTCTGTTGGCTGTTCCCAACTCCAGCCTTGGCACACGTCTCGACCCACAGACCATCCGCATCGGTGTTGCCCTTCGACTTGCCGCCCCTATTCTCTCCGAACACAGGTGTATTTTGTGGCAGTGAAGCAGCAGACCGATTCGGGTACCATGGTCTTGTGTGCCGTAAATCCGAGGGAAAGATTGCAAGACATGAGGAGGTTAATAACATTATCAAGAGGAGCCTCACAACACTGGATGCCCAGCAGTAAGGAGCCACCCCAACTATGCAGATCTGATGGCAGCCAGAAGCGTCCAGATGATATCACCCTTCAAGCCTGGACAGATGGGAAGCAGGTGGTGTGGGACTATACATGTGCATCTACCTTGGCTGATACCTATCTCCAATACACCAGGGAGGAAGGAGGGGCAGCTGCCAGCTTCAGGGAGTCCCAAAAGTCTAGAAAATATGGAGAACTTGCCCATCATTATATGTTTGTTCCCATAGGCTCAGAGACCCTTGGCTCATGGGGAAAGAGTGCATCTAAATTCCTTAAGGAGCTGGGAAAAAAAACTCATCAGGGGAACTAGGGATCCCAGGGGACTAGTTTTCTGTTCCAGCGCTCAGTGCGGCTGTTCAAAGGGGTAATGCCTGCTGTATTTTGGGCACACGCCCCAGCTCTGAGGAGCTGGATGAGATTTTTCCCCCTTATAATCGGGGATACACACGTAACAACATGTACCGTATATGCCACCTTTATATCACAATGTATCTCTTAAATCTTCTGTACCATATTATGTAATCAAATATTCCTATTAGTAAAAAAAAAAAAAAATAAATATGAAAAGATGGGGTAGTAGGGGAAGTGGAATATTCAAACGGCTTC
The DNA here is from genome assembly GCF_026875155.1 of Cherax quadricarinatus. NCBI lineage: Eukaryota > Metazoa > Arthropoda > Malacostraca > Decapoda > Parastacidae > Cherax > Cherax quadricarinatus. The sequence continues at coordinate 6,617,243 of NC_069399.1, forward strand.
AGGAAGAAATCCAAAATTTTCCTTGAAGCCTTTTTATCCACTTCTCCGAGGCTATGGGTCCCACAATTTACGCCAGAGGTGGACCCCATCCTATATATATATATATATATATATATATATATATATATTTTATATATATATATATATATATATTATATATATATAATATAATATATATATATATGCAAAACAACCACTCTGAAAGAATAGAGAAATCCAAGCGCTTTCGTGACTACTCACATTATCAAGGAACTATGAAAGTGAAGCATATAAGGAAGCTATATAAGGGGTCCGGCCAGCACCTCACTATCAGATCCCACAGAATTTAATAATACACTGGACAAATAATTTTTAAATTTTCTTGGGTAGAATAGTTTGGGGGTGAGTTTTGCAAAGGACCTATCCAAGTTGGCTCGCCGCGCGTCACGTGTTTAACCGTTGTGGGATCTGATAGTGAGGTGCTGGCCGGACCCCTTATATAGCTTCCTTGGATGCTTCACTTTCATAGTTCCTTGATAATGTGAGTAGTCACGAAAGCGCTTGGAATTTCTCTATTCTTTCAGTGTGGTTGTTTTGCATATTTGAAATCACCTGTTTACTGTGATCTTATTGCATATATATATATATATATATATATATATATATATATATAAATATATATATATATATATATATATATATATATATATATATATATATATATATATATATAAATATATACATATATACATATATACATATATAAATATAATAATATATATATAATATATATATATATATATTATATATATATAAATATATATAGGTAGTAGGTTGGTAGACAGCAACCACCCAGGGAAGTACTACCGTCCTGCCAATGTAACTGTTTTGCATGATGGTAGGATTGCTAGAGTCTTTTTCTGTCTCATAAACACTCTAGATAACAGGATATCTTGCTACTCCTACTTACACTTTGGTCACACTTCACAGACACGCACATGCAGATATATATATATATATTATATATATATATATATATATATATATATATATATATATATAAATATATATATATATATATATATATATAGATACATCTAGGTTTTTCTCCTTTTTCTAAATAGCTCATGTTCCTCTTTATTTCTTCTATTGTCCATGGGGAAGTGGAAAAGAATCTTTCCTCCGTAAGCCAAGCGTGTCCTATGAGGCGACTAAAATGCTGGGAACGATGGGCTAGTAACCCCTTCTCATGTAGACATTTACTAAAAAAGAGAAGAAGAAAAACTTTATAAAACTGGAATGGTTGAATGTGCGTGGATGTAGTGCGGATGACAAGAAACAGATGATTGCTGATGTTATGAATGAAAAGAAGTTGGATGTCCTGGCCCTAAGTGAAACAAAGCTGAAGGGGGTAGGGTAGTATCGGTGGGGGAAAATAAATGGGATTAAATCTGGAGTATCTGAGAGAGTTAGAGCAAAGGAAGGGGTAGCAGTAATGTTGAAGGATCAGTTATGGAAGGAGAAAAGAGAATATGAATGTTTAAATTCAAGGATTATGTGGATTAAAGTAAAAGTTGGATGCGAGAAGTGGGTCATAATAAGCGTGTATGCACCTGGAGAAGAGAGGAATGTAGAGGAGAGAGAGAGATTTTGGGAGATGTTAAGTGAATGTATAGGAGCCTTTGAACCAAGTGAGAGAGTAATTGTGGTACGGGACCTGAATGCTAAAGTAGGAGAAATTTTTAGAGAGGGTGTGGTAGGTAAGTTTGGGGTGCCAGGTGTAAATGATAATGGGAGTCCTTTGATTGAACTTTGTATAGAAAGGGGTTTAGTTATAGGTAATACATATTTTAAGAAAAAGAGGATAAATAAGTATACAAGATGTGATGTAGGGCGAAATGACAGTAGTTTGTTGGATTAGGTATTGGTAGATAAAAGACTGTTGAGTAGACTTCAGGATGTACATGTTTATAGAGGGGCCACAGATATATCAGATCACTTTTCAGTTGAAGCTACACTGAGAGTAAAAGGTAGATGGGATACAAGGAGAATAGAAGCATCAGGGAAGAGAGAGGTGAAGGTTTATAAACTAAAAGAGGAGGCAGTTAGGGTAAGATATAAACAGCTATTGGAGGATAGATGGGCTAATGAGAGCATAGGCAATGGGGTCGAAGAGGTATGGGGTAGGTTTAAAAATGTAGCGTTAGAGTGTTCAGCAGAAGTATGTGGTTGCAGAAAAGTGGGCGCGGGAGGGAAGAGAAGCGATTGGTGGAATGATGATGTAAAGCATATGAGAAGTTTTTACAAAGTAGAAGTAATGCAAGGAGGGAAGAGTATATGGAGAAAAAGAGGTGACTGGTGAAGCAATGTAAAAAGAGGGCAAATGAGAGAGTGGGTGAGATGTTATCAACAAATTTTGTTGAAAATAAGAAAAAGTTTGGGAGTGAGATTAACAAGTTAAGAAAGCCTAGAGAACAAATGGATTTGTCAGTTAAAAATAGGAGAGGAGAGTTATTAAATGGAGAGTTAGAGGTATTGGGAAGATGGAAGGAATATTTTGAGGAATTGTTAAATGTTGATGAAGATAGGGAAGCTGTGATTTCGTGTATAGGGCAAGGAGGAATAACATCTTGTAGGAGTGAGGAAGAGCCAGTTGTGAGTGTGGGGAAAGTTCGTGAGGCAGTAGGTAAAATAAAAGGGGAGTAAGGCAGCGGGGATTGAGGGATAAAGATAAAAAATGTTAAAAGCAGGTGGGATATAGTTTTGGAGTGGTTGGTTTGCTATTATTTAATAAATTTATGGAAGAGGGTAAGGTACCTAGGGATTGGCAGAGACCATGCATAGTTCCTTTGTATAAAGGCAAAGGGGACAAAAGAGAGTGCAAAAATTATAGGGGGATAAGTCTGTTGATTATACCTGGTAAAGTGTATGGTAGAGTTATTATTGAAAGAATTAAGAGTAAGACGGAGAATAGGATAGCAGATGAACAAGGAGGCTTTAGGAAAGGTAGGGTGTGTGTGACCAGGTGTTTACAGTAAACATATACGTGAACAGTATTTAGATAAGGCTAAAGAGGTTTTTGTGGCATTTATGGATTTGGAAAAGGCGTATGACAGGGTGGATTGGGGGGCAATGTGGCAGATGTTGCAGGTGTATGGTGTAGGAGGTAGGTTACTGAAAGCAGTGAAGAGTTTTTACGAGGATAGTGAGGCTCATGTTAGAGCATGTAGGAAAGAGGGAGATTATTTCCCAGTAAAAGTAGGCCTTAGACAAGGATGTGTGATGTCACCATGGTTGTTTAATATATTTGTAGATGGGGTTGTAAGAGAAGTAAATGCTAGGGTCTTGGCAAGAGGTGTGGAGTTAAAAGATAAAGAATCACACATAAAGTGGGAGTTGTCACAGTTGCTCTTTGCTGATGACACTGTGCTCTTGGGAGATTCTGAAGAGAAGTTGCAGAGGTTGCTGGATGAATTTGGTAAGGTATGCAAAAGAAGAAAATTAAAAGTGAATACAAGAAAGAGTAAGGTTATGAGGATAACAAAAAGATTAGGTGATGAAAGATTGGATATCAGATTGGAGAGAGTATGGAGGAGGTGAATGTATTCAGATATTTGGGAGTGGACGTGTCAGCGAATGGGTCTATGAAAGATGAGGTGAATCATAGAATTGATGAAGGAAAAGGGTGAGCGGTGAACTTAGGAGACTGTGGAAACAATGAACATTGTCCTTGGAGGCAAAGAGGGGAATGTATGAGAGTATAGTTTTACCAACGCTCTTATATGGGTGTGAAGCATGGGTGATGAATGTTGCAGCGAGGAGAAGGCTGGAGGCTGTGGAGATGTCATGTCTGAGGGCAATGTGTGGTGTGAATATAATGCAGATAATTCGTAGTTTGGAAGTTAGGAGGAGGTGTGGGATTGCCAAACTGTTGTCCAGAGGACTGAGGAAGGGTTGTTGAGGTGGTTCGGACATGTAGAGAGAACGGAGCGAAACAGATTGACTTTAAGAGTGTATCAGTCTGTAGTGGAAGGAAGGCGGGGAAGGGGTCGGCCTAGGAAAGGTTGGAGGGAGGGGGTGAAGGAGGTTTTGTGTGCGAGGGGCTTTGACTTCCAGTGGGCATGCGTGAGCGTGTTTGATAGGAGTGAATGGAGACAAATGGTTTTTAATACTTGACGTGCTGTTGGAGTGTGAGCAAAGTAACATTTATGAAGGGGTTCCAGGAAACCGGCAGGCCGGACTTGAGTCCTGGAGATTGGAAGTACAGTGCCTGCACTCTGAAGGAGGGGTGTTAATGTTGCAGTTTAAAAACTGTATTGTAAAGCACCCTTCTGGCAAGACAGTGATGGAGTGAATGAGGTGAAAGTTTTCTCTTTTTCGGGCCACCCTGCCTGGTGGGAATCGGCCCAGTGTGTTAATAATATATATATAATAAATATATATATATAATATATATATATAATATAATATAATATATATATATATATATATATATTATATATATATATATGTATAATATATATACTTACGTTTACCCGCCAGGTACAAGATGGGGAATGATTTTAGCTGGAGAAGAAGGATGATGTGGTGGACTACGATAGTGTTTATATTTATTCTTCCTCCTGGTATGTATTTCTTATATAACCTTTTTCAAACATAATTTTAATAGCATTAATATTTGTCTTTTTTATTATTGCATTGTAAATATTTATTTCATGATATAAAATTCCCTTAGATTTACCAGCATATTTTTTCTACATTTTATTAGGTTTGTTAATAAGGTTTAAAGCCTATCGACTATACAAGGGTCATTTTTGTAATTTCAAAAATGAAAAAAAAATAATTTAAAAAAATTAAAGTTTGTACATTTTCAGTTACGTTAAACTTTAAAAAAAAAGAATAGACTGAATAAACGTATTTCTTGTATCACCTGGAAATACAAAATGTTTAAATTATAGTTTACAGCGTGATCAACCTCACTGTTATTAATGTTAATTGTATGACGTACTCCCATTACCACCCCCACCATCAACACTCCACCATAACCACTCTATCAACACTATCATCACCCCACCATCACCACTCCACCATCCTCACCCACACCACCACCACTCCATCACCATCACCTCCTCACCATCACCACTCCACCATCACCTCCCCACCACACCACTCCACCACTCACCCCCCACCATCACCACCCCCCCACCATCCCCTCCCCACCTCACCACCCCCCTCCCCCC
>NC_069399.1:6622961-6630461 GCF_026875155.1 Cherax quadricarinatus
TTCGGGGGTTCACAGCTCCGGGCCCCGCCTCTTCGCTGATTCCTACTAGGTCCTCTCTCTCCCTGCCCCATGACTCTACCCTACTCGCCTTAAAACTATGTATGGTTCCTGCCTCCACCACATCACTTTCTAGGCTATTCCATGCCGGGACTACTCTATGATGAAGAAATACTTCCTAACATCCCTTTGATTCATCTGAGTCTTCAACTTCCAATTGTGACCTCTTGTGTTTTGTGCCCCATTCTGGAACATCCGTCTTTGTCCACCTCATCTATTCCGCGCAGTATTTTATATGTCGTTATCATGTCTCCTCTGACCTCCTGGCCTCCAGTGTCGTCAGGCCGATTTCCCTAAACCCTTTCTTCATAGGACAATCCCCGTACTCTGCGACTAGTTTTGTTGCAAACCTTTGCACTTTCTCTAATTTCTTGACGTGCTTGACTAGGTGTGGATTCCAACTGGTGCTCCCCTTACTCCAGTATGGGCCTGACGTAGAGGGTTTTGTACAGAGTTTAAACGAATCCTTACTGAGGTATCGGAACGCTATCCGTAGGTTTGCCAGGCGCCCGTATGCTGCAGCAGTTATCTGATTGATGTGCTCCTCAGGAGATATGCTCGGTGTTATAACTCACCCCCAGATCTTTTTCCTTTGAGTGAGGTTTGCAGTCTTTGGCCATCTAAACTATATTGTGTCTGCGGTCTTCTTTGCCCTTCCCCAATTTTCATGACTTTGCATTTGGCAGGGTTAAATTCAAGGAGCCAGTTGCTGGACCAGGCTTGTAGCCTGTCCAGATCTCTTTGTAGCCTGCCTGATCCTCGTCCGTTCGATTCTTCTCATTAACTTCACATCGTCTGCAAACAAGGACACTCTGAGTCTATCCCTTCCGTTAAAGTCTTTCACGTATACCAAGAACAGCACAGGTCCTAGGACTGACCCCTGTGGAACCCCGCTTGTCACAGGGCCCACTCTGACACCTCGTCGCGTACCATGACTCGTTGTTGCCTCCTGTCAGATATTTCTTGAATCCATTGCAGTGCCTTTCTGTTATGTGTGCCTGGTCCTCTAGCTTTGCAGTAACCTCTTGTGTGGTGTGTGTGTGTGTGTGTGTTAGTATTTTGGGGTGTGTGTGTGTGTGTGTGTGTGTGTGTGTATTGTGTGTGTGTGTGTGTGTGTGTGTGTGTGGTGTATGTGTGTGTGTGTGTGTGTGCGTGTGTGTGTATGGTGTGTGTGTGTGTGTGTGGGGTGTGTGTGTGTGTGTGGGGTGTGTGTGTGTGTTTTGTGTGTGTGTGTGTTACCATTTGGTCCCAGGCAACATGTCGATTAGACACTTGGCCTGTGTGTGCATGTGTATGTGCATGTGTGTGTGCATGTGCGCATGCGTGTGCGTGCGCATGCGTGTGTGTGTGTGTGTGTGTGTACTCACCTAGTTGTACTCACCTAGTCGAGGTTACGGGGGTCGAGTCCGAGCTCCTGGCCCCGCCTCTTCACTGATCGCTACTAGGTCACTCTCCCTGAGCGTAAGCTTTATCATACCTCTGCTTAAAGCTATGTATGGATCCTGCCTCCACTACATCGCTTCCCAAACTATTCCACTTACTGACTACTCTTTGGCTGAAGAAATACTTCCTAACATCCCTGTGATTCATCTGTGTCTTCAGCTTCCAACTGTGTCCCCTTGTTACTGTGTCCAATCGCTGGAACATCCTGTCTTTGTCCACCTTGTCAATTCCTCTCATTATTTTGTATGTCGTTTTTCATGTCCCCCTATCTCTCCTGTCCTCCAGTGTCGTCAGGTTGATTTCCCTTAACCTCTCCTCGTAGGACATACCTCTTAGCTGTGTGTGTGTGTGTGTGTGTGTGTGTGTGTGTGTACTCACCTATTTGTGGTTGCAGGGGTCGAGTCTTAGCTCCTGGCCCCGCCTCTTCACCGGTTGCTACTGGGCCCTCTTCTCCTCCCCGCTCCATGAGCTTTAAACAAACCTCGTCTTAAAACTGTGTATGGTTCCTGCCTCCACTACGTTATTTTCTAGGCTATTCCACTGCCTTACAACTCTATGACTGAAGAAATACTTCCTACTATCTCCCCTGACTCATTTGTGTCTTCAACTTCCAATTGTGGCCTCTTGTTTCTGTGTCCCTCCCTGGAACATCCTGTCTTTGTCCACCTTGTCTATTCCACGCAGTAATTTTATGTCGTTATCATGTCTCCCCTGACCCTCCTGTCCTCCAGTGTCGTCAGGCCGAATTTCCCTTAATCTTTTTTTCATAGGACATTCCCCTTAGCTCTGGAACTAACCTTGTCGCAAACCTTTGTACTTTCTCTAGTTTCTTGACGTGCTTTATCAAGTGCGGGTTCCAAAGGGTGCTGCATACTCCAGTATGGGCCTGACATACACGGTGTACAGTGTCTTGAATGATTCCTTACTAGGGTATCGGAATGCTGTTCTCAGGTTTGCCAGGCGCCCATATGCTGCAGCAGTTATCTGATTGATGTGTGCTTCCGGAGACATGCTCGGTGTTATACTCACCCCAAGATCTTTCTCCTTGAGTGAGGTTTGCAGTCTTTGGCCACCTAGCCTATACTCTGTCTGTGGTCTTCTGTGCCCTTCCCCTATCTTCATGACTTTGCATTTGGCAGGATTAAATTCGAGAAGCCATTTGCTGGACCAGGTGTCCAGTCTGTCCAGGTCTCTTTGAAGTCCTGCCTGGTCCTCATCAGATTTAATTCTCCTCATTAACTTCACATCATCTGCAAACAAGGACACTTCTGAGTCTAACCCTTCCATCATGTCGTTCACATATACCAAAAATAGCACTGGTCCTAGGACCAGGTGCCCACTGTGATACATCATTACGTACCATGACTCGTTGTTGCCTCCCTGTCAGGTATTCTCTGGTCCATTGCAGTGCCCTTTCTGTTATATGCGCCTGATGCTCTAGCTTCTGCACTAATCTCTTGTGAGGAACTGTGTCAAAGGCCTTCTTGCAGTCCAAGAAGATGCAATCAACCCACCCCTCTCTCTCGTGTCTTACTTCTGTTATTTTATCATAAAACTCCAGAAGGTTTGTGACACAGGATTTGCCTTCCATGAATCCGTGCTGGTTGGCATTTATACTCTTGTTCCGTTCCAGGTGCTCCACCACTCTCCTCCTGATAATCTTCTCAATTTTGCATACTATACACGTCAATGACACAGGTCTATAGTTTAGTGCCTCTTTTCTGTCTCCTTTTTTAAAAATGGGAACTACATTTGCCGTGTGTGTGTGTGTGTGTGTGTGTGTGTGTGTGTGTGTGTGTACTCACCTAATTGTGGTTGAAGGGGTCGAGACTCAGCTCCTGGCCCCGCCTTTTCACTGAGTGCTACTAGGTCCTCTCTCTCCCTGCTCCATGAGCTTTATCTTACCTCATCTTAAAGCTATATATGGTTCCTGCCTCCACTACCTAACTTGCTAGGCTATTCCACTTCCTGACTACTCTATGACTGAAGAAATACTTCCTAACATCCCTTTGACTCATCTGGGTCTTCAACTTCCAACTGTGACCCTTTATTTCTGTCTCTCCTCTCTGGAACATCCTGTCTCCGTCCACCTTGTCTATTCCACGCAGTATTTTGTATGTTATCATGTCTCCCCTGACCCTCCTGTCCTCCAGTGTCGTCAGGCCAATTTCCCGTAACCTTTCTTTGTAGGACATTTCTCTTAGCTCTGGAACTAACTTTGTTACAAACCTTTGCACTTCCTCTAATTGTGTGTATGTGTGTGTGTGTACTCACCTAGTTGAGGTTGCAGTGGTCGAGTCCTAGCTCTGTGTGTGTGTGTGTGTACTCACCTAGTTGAGGTTGCAGAGGTCGAGACCTAGCTCCTGGCCCCCGCCTCTTCACTGGTCGCTACTAGATCACTCTCCCTGAAGCGTGAGCTTTATCATACCTCTGCTTAAAGCAATGTGTGGATCCTGCCTCCACTACATCTCTCAGCGTGTGTGTGTGTGTGTGTGTGTGTGGAGAGAGGAGAGAGAGAGAGAGAGAGGAGGGAGGAGGGAGAGAGGAGGGAGGAGAGAGAGGAGAGAGAGGAGAGAGAGGAGAGAGAGAGGAGAGAGAGAGGAGAGAGGAGAGGAGAGAGAGAGGAGAGAGAGAGAGAGAGAGGAGAGAGAGAGGAGAGAGAGAGGAGAGAGAGGAGAGAGAGAGAGGAGGAGAGAGAGAGGAGAGAGAGGAGAGAGGGGAAGGAGAGAGGAGGAGAGAGGAGAGAGGAGAAAGAGAGGAGAAGAGAGAGGAGAGAGAGAGGAGAAGAGGAGAAGAGAGGAGAAAGAGGAGAGAGAGAGGAGAGAGAGAGAGGAGAGAGGAGAAGAGAGGAGAGAGGAGAGAGAGGAGAGAGAGGAGAGAGAGGGAGAGGAAGAGGAGAGAGAGGGAGAGAGAGGAGAGAGAGAGGAGAGAGAGAGAGAGGAGGAGGAGAGAGGAAAAAGAGAGGAGAGAGAGAGAGAGAGAGAGAGGAGAGAGGAGAGAAGAGAGAGGAGAGAGAGAGAGGACCATTGTTATGGAATGTCTACTTCAACGACCTTCTTCATCTCATCCCAGAATCCCATGCATATGCAGACGACTGTACACTGACATTCACTTATCCAAGAGAAGAAATGCCAGCTGCTCTAAGCTACATCAATCACCAGCTAAGAGCTATATCAGCTTGGGGAAATAGATGGCCAGTAACATTTGCACCTGAGAAAACGCAAATGATGATGGTCTCTAGGCACCATGATGGTAATGCTGGTGCAGTAGTAAGGATGAATGGGAGGGTGTTGGCACCTGGAGAAGAAGTTGATATCCTTGGGGTGAAATTTGACTCCAAACTAACCATGAAGAACCATGTTGTAAATCTTACAAACAAGGCAGCCAGGAAGCTTACAGCACTTCGCCGTATCTCGCATCTGCTTGACAGTAGGGGTTGTAAGATTCTGTATGAGGCACAAGTATGCTCACACCTTGAGTATGCTCCACTTTCTTGGTTTGTCTGCCCCCCCTCTCATCTGCGACTGCTTGATAGAGTAGAGAACAGAGCAAGATGTCTCATCTCTCGCCTGGACCCATCCTGGATAGATCTGTCATTTCAGCAGAGCCTTCAACATAGGAGGGATGTGGGTGGCCTTACTGTTATGTATAAGGCCAATATTGTCAAAGTACCACACTTGGATCCATTTCGAGGACAGCGAGAAACAAACTTTTATGCCACAAGACGGGCAGAAAGCAGCAACTTCACTCTGGCTGTACCCTTCTCCAGAACATCACTCCATCTGAGATCATATGTACCCAGGATGACTCAAGTATGGAACACATTCGTACAGCATAATGATGTCAACGAGATAAAGTCAGTTGATCAAATGAAAATGCTGGCCCACAGATGGCTCCAACTTCATCCTGTTCCCTACTTGTATGTCTCAACAATAAAAATGCTTTCAAATTAGCTAATGTAGGTAACAGCTCTTAGCTTGCCAATAAAGTTAGGAATCCTTAACCTGTAAATAGCCTGTTAATAAAGCTAGGGATCCTTAACCTTGTCAAACCCTGTGTTAAAAAAAGAGAGGAGAGAAAGAGAGAGGAAAGAGAGAGGAGAGAGAGAGAGAGAGAGAGTAGCTCAAATGAGCTGATGTAGGTAACAGCTCTTAGCTTGTCAATACAGTTAGGAATCCTTAACCTGTAAATAGTTTGTCAATTAAACTAGGGATCCTTAACCTTGTCAAACCCTGCGTAAAAAAAAAAAGAGAGAGAGAGAGGAGAGAGGAGGGAGAGAGAGAGAGAGAGAGAGAGAGAGAGAGAGAGAGAGAGAGGAGAGAGAGAGAGAGAGAGAGAGAGAGAGAGAGACAGACAGACAGACAGACAGACAGACAGACAGACAGACAGAGACAGAGAGAAAGACTGAGTGTACTCACCTAATTGTGGTTGCAGGGGTCAAGTCTCAGCTCCTGGCCCCGCCTCTTCACTGACCGTTACTGGATCCTCCCTCTCCTTGCTCCATGAGCTTTATCATACCTCGTCTTAAAACTGCGTATGGTTCCTGCCTCCAGTACATCGTTTGCCAGATTATTCCATTTCCTAACAACTCTGTGGCTGAAGAAATACTTCTTATCATCCCTCTCCCTCATCTCAGTCTTCAATTTCCAATTGTGACCCCTTGTTTCTGTGTCCTATCTCTGGAACATCCTGTGTGTGTGTGTGTGTGTGTGTGTGTGTGTGTGTGTGTGTGTGTGTGTGTGTGTGTGTGTGTGCGTGCGTGTGCGTGTGTGTATATGCGCAAAACAACCACTGAGAAAGAGTAGTGAAACTCCAAGCGCTCTCGCGACTACTCACATTGTCAAGGAACCACGAAAGTAATACATCAAAAGAAGGCCTGTGTGCGTGTATGTGTGTGTGTGTGTGTGTGTGTGTGTGTGTGTGTGTGTGTGTGTGTGTGTGTGTGTGTGTGTGTGTGTGTGTGTGTGTGTGTGTGTGTGTGTCTGTGTCTGTGTGAGCTTCAGGAGATGTGCTTGGTGTTATACTCACCCCAAGATATTTTTCCTTGAGCGAGGTTTGCAGTCTTTGGCCACCTAGCCTATACTCTGTCTGCCGTCTTCTTTGCCCTTCTCCGATCTTCATGACTTTGCATTTGGAAGGGTTGAATTCAAGAAGCCAGTTGCTGGACCACATGTCCAGTCTGTCCAGGTCTCTTTGAAGTCCTGCCTGATCCTCATCTGATTTAATTCTCCTCATTAACATCACATCATCTGCGAACAGGGACACCTCTGAGTCTATCCCTTCCATCATGTCATTCACATATACCAAAATTAGCACTGGTCCTAGGACCGACCCCCTGGAGACTCCTTTCGTCACAGGTGCCCACTTTGTGTGTGTGTGTACTCACCTAATTGTGGTTGCAAGGTTCGAGACTCAGCTCCTCGCTCTATCTCTTCACTGATCGCTACTAAGTCCTCTCTCTCTCTACCTCCTGAGCTTTATCATACCTCGTCTTAAAGTTATATATGGTTCCTGCCTCCACTACATCGCTTGCTAGGCTATTCCACTCCCTGACGAGTCAGTGACTGAAGAAGTACTTCCTAACATCCCTGTAACTCGTCTGTGACACGTCTGTGTCCCCTCTCTGGAACATCCTGTCTCTGTCCACGCAGTATTTTGTATGTTGTTATCATATCTCCCCTTACCCTCATGTCCTCCATTGTCGTCAGTCCGATTTCCCTAAACCTTTCTTTGTAGGACATTCCCCTGAGCTTCGGAACTAGGTTTGTTGCAAACCTTTGTACTTTCTCTAATTTCTTGACGTGCGTGACCAGATGTGGGTTCCAAAATGGTGCTGCATACTCCAGTATGGGCCTGACGTACACAGTGTACAGTGTCTTGAACGATTCCTTACTAAGGTATCGGAACGCTGTTCTCAGGTTTGCCAAGCGCCCATGTGCTGCAGCAGTTATCTGGTTGGTGTGTGCTTCCGGAGACGTGCCCGGTGTTATGGTCACCCCA
>NC_069399.1:6637961-6765461 GCF_026875155.1 Cherax quadricarinatus
CAACAAGACTAGTCCCAGAGCTAAGAGGTATGTCCTACGAGGAGAGGTTAAGGGAAATCAACCTGACGACACTGGAGGATAGGAGAGATAGGGGGGGACATGATAACGACATACAAAATACTGAGAGGAATTGACAAGGTGGACAAAGAGAAGATGTTCCAGAGATGGGACAAAGTAGTCAGGAAGTGGAATAGTTTGGGAAGCGATGTAGTGAAGGCAGGATCCATATACAGATTTAAGCAGAGGTACGATAAAGCTCACGGTTCAGGGAGAGTGACCTAGTAGCGACCAGTGAAGGGGAGGGGCCAGGAGCTTGGACTCGACCCCTGCAACATCAACTAGGTGAGTACAACTAGGTGAATCCACACACACACACACACACACGAGAAGAATTCACTCGATAGAAGACCAGGCAGAACTACACAGGGATCTGGACAGGCTGCAGACCTGGTCCAGCAATTGGCTCCTGGAGTTCAATCCCACCAAGTGCAAAGTCATGAAGATTGGGAAAGGGCAAAGAAGACCGCAGACGGAGTACAGTCTAGAGGGCCAGAGACTACAAACCTCACTCAAGGAAAAAGATCTTGGGGTGAGTATAACACCAGGCACATCTCCTGAAGTGCACATCAACCAAATAACTGCTGCAGCATATGGGCGCCTAGCAAACCTCAGAACAGCATTCCGACATCTTAATAAGGGAAATTTTTCAGGACCCTGTACACCGTGTACGTTAGGCCCATATTGGAGAATGCGGCACCATTTGGAACCCACCCCATAGCCAAGCACGTAAAGAAACTAGAGAAAGTGCAAAGGTTTGCAACAAGACTAGTCCCAGAGCTAAGAGGAAATGTCCTACGGGGAAGGTTTAAGGGAAATCAACCTGACGACCTGGAGGACAGGAGAGATAGGGGGGACTTTGGTAACGACATACAAAAAAACTGAGGGGAATTGACAAGGTGGACAAAGACAGGATGTTCCAGAGATTGTACACAGTAACAAAGGGGACACAGTTGGAAGCTGAAGACACAGAGAATCACAGGGATGTTAGGAAGTATTTTTCAGCCACAGATAGTCAGTAAGTGGAATAGTTTGGGAAGCGATGTAGTGGAGGCAGGATCCATACATAGCTTTAAGCAGAGGTATGATAAAGCTCACGGCTCGGGGAGAGTGACCTAGTAGCGATCAGTGAAGAGGCGGGGCCAGGAGCTCGGACTCGACCCCCGCAACCTCAACTAGGTGAGTACACACACACACACACACACACACACACACACACACACACACACACACACACACACACACATATATACAACAGGCCTAGTGTCTAATCGACATGTGCCTAGGACAAAATGGTAACTAACACACACACACACACACACCCACACACACACGCTCGCGCGCGCGCAGAACGCACACACATGTAAAATACACGCTATCGACAAGTGCCTTTGACATACAGTAAGTATTACAACAGGACAAGTAATGAATAATAAGATTGTCATCTCAGAGAAATTAAGTTATTTAATATTTACTCCTTTTGTGTTTTTTAATACTTATTGTGCGATAAGCATTCCTTGTATAATGAACGATCATTATAATTACAAAAATAAAAAAAATAATAGATAAAGTATCGGTATGGGCCGAAAATTGAATCTCGGTATCGGCATCGGAATCTGCAAAAATTTGAGTACTGGCCCATCCCTAGTATTTTTGTTAACTATTTATAAGCATTCTCAGCTATGTTTATATTTCTTTATATTTCATTATCAAAAAGTTAGATGAAGATTTTTAAGTGTTCGTTTTTTTTTATTTTTTCATTTTAAGTGTAGATGAATGGTTCAGAGAACCGACATGTTGATGAATTAGACACATGTGCAACTCTTGGGTATCTTTATTGAGGAAACGTTTCGCCACACAGTGGCTTCTCCTCCTGTTTTTCAAGTTTCTCCTATGTATGGACTAATGAAGCCACTGTGTGGCGAAACGTTTCCTCAATAAAGATACCCAAGTGTTGCACATGTGTCAAATTCATTCTAAGTGTTGAAATACTTGTTAAAAAAACTAAATAACCTGTTAATGAAGACAATTTCACCCTCACTCAACTGTCTTATTCATTTTTATTCAAATTTGTCCCTTATGAAGCTTCAGAATAATGACTCTCAGGTATACTTCACTGACGAGGGTTTTACTTATTGCGGATTAACACTTCAATTGACATTGGGACTTGAGCATTTATTTCAGTTATATTTAAATAATATATGTATTTCTATAGCAAGTCATAAAAAATATTAATTTTCAACTACGAAATGGATCGCTAACATGTTTTCGATGTCGTTTTCACAGGGAATTATAATGCGGACACGACGCAAGTTTCAACCATCAAATGCTGTAGAACGCATTAGTTTTGTCTGTATGTGGGCTGGCGGGATGTCCCTCTCTGCCATCGCTGATAAGACTGGCTTCAGTTTGACCACTGTCTACAGGTGGATACACCGTTTTCTACAAGTAATCATGACTGACTCAGGGCCATATCAATATAAGCTTCCTAAATCATATAGACTGGGTGAAGTGGCTACTCAAGCCAGAGTTCCACTACTCTCTAGAGTTTCGATAAATAGCATGCAATACCAGCCATTATTAAGGTATTTATTCAAATACCATCACAATTATGCACAAAAAAATACCAAACAAGACATAACACCTTTCTCCAATTATTTACACTTCTGTCGGTGTCATATTAATCACTTCCAACGATACATGGATGCAGGATATTTATTTCCAATTCTAGAACTTCTGCGTTCGTGTGTACACTACGCAAACTTTGTTGAAGTGGAGAGAAAATATTACTACGACACTGCTAAATAAAATAAAATATGACCTTGATGCAGTGAAGAATGTACTGGTATATAACAGAGAAATCATTCCTAAGCAAAATATTTCCTGACTACATATTGCAGACCTCAGGCCATCAGAAAAGTTGCGTATTGTATTTAAACAGTTAATAAAAAGGCTAAACGCTACGTCTGCAATATCTTCATCTCATTATTTTCTGAAATTCTTGCCCTGACTGTCTGTATGTTATAGTATGTTTCTCCGAGGCTCAACATGTTTTTTATTGACTGGCATATAATGAAAAAAAAACATAGTTTCCTGATTTTCTTTTTAGTAGTTAACATTTTCTATGTTCGTAATTTTCGGCAAAGTTATATTTGTGTTCTAGATCAACTTATATTAACAAAATCAATCATCTTTAAAATAATGTAAAAAAAAAAATAAATAAAAACTGTCTTCATTAGTGTTGATGGCTTCCAGTACTTTTTAGAAAGTTGTTTAGAGTAGTTTTTCAGTCACTTTTAAATAGATAAACCATATTTCATTGTCAAGAGGAATTGTTATATTTCCTACTGAAAGGATTCTCTGTTTGATTTGATTATATTATTAAGGAATATCAGGAGGAGGCCAGAACATGGTGCCCCGTGGCTCGGTTGGTAGCGCAGTTAGCTCAGACACTGCGTGTCATTTGGAGCTCACGTACAGATGGAATCATTGGACGTGTTTCCTTACGCCTGCTGTCCTTATCAAGTAGCAGGACGTACCTTGGTGTTAGCTGACTGGTGTGGGTCGCATCCTGGGGGTTAGTACTATACTATCCAAATGGTTGAGGCATCCTTAAGAATTATCTTTGAGCGAGGGGAAATCTAAATTAACTTTAAAAATATCTCAAACAAATATTGAATTTATCTCAGAAAATGTGAACACTTGCTCACAGATGTCGAACTTTTTTTTTTTCAACAAGTCGGCCGTCTCCCACCGAGGCAGGAGGACCCAAAAAGAAAGAAAATCCCCAAAAAGAAAATACTTTCATCATCATTCAACACTTTCACCTCACTCACACATAATTACTGTTTTTGCAGAAGTGCCCAGAATACAACAGTTTAGAAGCATATACGTATAAAAATACACAATATATCCCTCCAAACTGCCAATATCACAAACCCCTCCTTTAGAGTGCAGGCATTGTACTTCCCATTTCTAGGACTCAAGTCCGGCTATTTAAAAATAACCGGTTTCCCTGAATCCGTTCAATAAATATTACCCTGGTCACACTCCAACAGATCGTCAGGTCCCAAATGCCATTCGTCTCCATTCACTCCTATCTAACACGCTCACGCATGCTTGCTGGAAGTCCAATCCCCTCCCACACAAAACCTCCTTTACCGCCTCCCTCCAACCTTTTCGAGGACGACCCCTAACCCGCCTTCCTTCCCCTACAGATTTATACGCTCTCCATGTCATTCTACTTTGATCCATTCTCTCTAAATGACCAAACCACCTCAACAAACCCTCTTCAGACTAATACTTTTATTAACACAACACCTTCTCCTAATTTCCACACTCCGAAATTCCTGCATAATATTTACACCACATAGCCATTAGACAGGATATCTCCACTGTCTCCAACCGCTGCAGCCTTTACAACCCAAGCTCCACATCCATATAAGAGTGTTAGTACTACTATACTTTCATACATTCCCTTCTTTGCCTCCATAGATAATATTTTTGGCCTTCACATATACCTCCATGCACCACTCACCTTTTTTCCTTCATCAATTCTATGATTAACCTCATCCTTCATAAATCCATCCGCTGACACGTCAACTCCCAAGTATCTGAAAACATTCACTTCTTCCATACTCCTCCTCCCCAATTTGATATCCAATTTTTCTTTATCTAAATCATTTGATACCCTCATCTCCTTACTCTTTTCTATGTTCACGTTCAACTTTCTACTTTTACACGCGTTCCCAGATTCGTCCACTAACCTTTGCAATATTTCTTTAGAACCTCCCATAAGCACAGTATCATCAGCAAAAAGTAACTGTGTCACTTCCCATTTTGTATTTAATTCCCCATAATTTAATCCCACCCCTCTCCCGAACACCCTAGCATATACTTCTTTTACAACCCTATCTATAAATATATTAAACAACCATGGTGTCATTACACATCCCTGTCTAAGACCTACTTTTACCGGGAAGTAGTCTCCCTCTCTTCTACACACCCTAACCTGAGCCTCACTGTCCTCATAAAAACTCTTTACAGCATTTAGTAACTTACTACCTATTCCATATACTTGCAACATCAGCCACATTGCTCCCCTATCCACTCTATCATATGCTTTTTCTAAATCCATAAATGCAATAAAAACTTCCCTACTTTTATCTAAATACTGTTCTTATATATGCTTCAATGTAAACACTTGATCTACACATCCCTACCCACTCTGAAACCTCCTTGCTCATCCACAATTCTACATTCTATCTTACCTCTAACCATACACTTTTCCTGGTATACTCACTAAACTTATTCCTCTATAATTTTTACAATCTCTTTTGTCCCCCTTCCCTTTATATAAAGGGACTATACACGCTCTCCGCCAATCCGTAGGTACATTCCCCTCTTTCATACATTTATTAAGCAAAAATACCAACCACTCCAACACTATGTCCCCCCTGCTTTTAACATTTCTGTTATGATCCCGTCAGTTCCAGCTGCTTTACCCCCTGTCATTCTACGTAATGCCTCATGCACCTCCCCCACACTCACATCCCGCTCTTCTTCACTCCTAAAAGATGGTATACCTCCCTGGCCAGTGCATGAAATTACCGCCTCCCTTTCTTCATCGACATTTAGAAGTTCCTCAAAATATTTTCGCCATCTACCCAGTTCCTCCGTCTCCCCATCTACTGACTCCCCTACTCTGTTTTTAACTGACAAATCCATTTACTCTCCATATAATCTACTCTTCTTATAGCACTTCTGCTTTGTAAATACCTCTCATAGGCTACCTTTTTCTTTTTTGATCACACCCTTTACTTCATCATTCCACCAATCACTCCTCTTTCCTCCTGTACCCACCCTCCTATAACCACAAACTTCTGTCCCATATTCTAATACTGCATTTCTAAAACTATTAAAGCCCTCTTCAACCCCCCCACCACTCATACATGCACCAGTCCACCTTTCTGCCAATAGTTGCTTATATTTCACCCGAACTTCCTCCTCCCTTAGTTTATACACTTTCACCTCGCTCTTACTTGTTGCCATTTTCCTATTATCCCATCTACCACTTACTCTAAATGTAGCTACAACTTAATAATGATCCGATATATCAGTTGCCCCTCTATAAACGTGTACATCCTGGAGCCTACCCATCAACCTTTTATCAACCAATACATAATCTAACAAACAACTTTCATTACGTGCTATATCATACCTTGTATATTTATTTATCCTGTTTTTCATAAAATATGTATTACTTGTTACCAAACCTATTTCTACACACAGCTCAATTAAAGGCTCCCCATTTTCATTTACCCCTGACACCCCAAATTTACCTACTACCTCCACAACATTTTTACCCACTTTAGCATTAAAATCCCCAACCACAAGTACTCTCACACTTGGTTCAAAACTCCTTACGCGTTCACTCAACATTTCCCAAAATCTCTCTCTCTCTCCTCTGTACTTCTCTCTTCCCCAGGAACATATATGCTTACCATAACCCACTTCTCACATCGAACCTTTAGTTTACTCCACATAATCCTTGAATTAATACATTTATTGTCCCTCTTTTCCTGCCATAACTTATCCTTCAACAATATTGCTACTCCTTCTTTAGCTTTAACTCTATTAGAAACCCCTGACCTAATCCCATTTATTCCCCTCCACTGAAACTCACCCAGCCCCTTCAGCTTTGTTTCACTTGAAGCCAGGACATCCAGCTTCTTCTCATTCATAAAATTCACAATCATTCGCACAACATCCACTCACATTCAGACTTCCCACTTTTATTGGAAACACTTGAACAGCATACAAACCAATCTTTTACAGAAAATGAAAACCATCTTTTAACAAAACATAATACGAGGATTTCATTTTCGAATACAAATTATAAACGGGTTTAAAATATTTTGAGTATATATTGCATGACTGGTGTCACATGTACAGAGATTCAAGTAAATGTTTTAAGCAATATTGATTCAGAAGTAAATGATCAGAGAGATAGATAGAGAGAGAGAGAGAGAGAGAGAGAGAGAGAGAGAGAGAGAGAGAGGAGAGAGAGAGAGAGATTAAATTTGATATTACTTCATAAAATTAAATAATTAAAAAATGGTATCAAAATATTATATACTAATATTCTTTTACCAAACGTAAATAATTTTAGAAATATATAATATTAATTTTCATCATTCCTCATCAACATAATAAATGCACCAGCATAAATATGTACAGTAGACAATGTATTATCCAGGTTATGATTATTAATAAAAACTTTGTTTAAAATAAATGCAGGTTTATAAGTTTTTTTAAATATTTTGCAAATTTAGTAAATGAATAAACGTTACAAGTTCTGTAAATTTATGGATCCTACAAAATATTCTATATTTCTTTTCAGGATATTCGAAACTAAAAAAAATTATTTGCTGCATTAATACTGCATCATGATTAATATTATTTTCAAATAGTTCTGCAAATTTTAAAAAATAAATATAAATTAAATGGCAGTGAATGATAATTACCGCCGTTACATTTTTTCATATATTTTATTAAATAACTTAAAAAAAAATGTTTTTTCTCAAAATTTTTCCTATTTCTTACTAGTGATTATGTCATATAAAACTGCTGTCACAGAAGAAAAACAAATACTTGTTGAAGTGTAATGAAAGTTGTAGCGGAAACATATATAGTCCGCAGAGAAAATGACCAGTCATACCACTGGTGGGGTTAGAACCCGCGGGCAGACTCATAAACCTCCAGACCGACGCGTTAGCCACTAGGCCACAATAAGATTCATCCAACTAGGTATATTTATACACCATAGACACTACTGTGGTCACAGTGGTGTCTATGGTAACCTTCCTATGGTGTATAATGTACCTGGTTGAATAAATCTTATTGTGGCTAGCTGGCCCAGCGGCTTACTCGTAAGTCTGGAGTTTTGTCACTCTCTGATCGCGGGTTCAAACCCCGCCTGTGGTATGGTTTGTTTGCAATCGTGTCATTACAATTTCGTGAGTCAAAATGATCAGCAACATGCAATTAATCTTGCCTCATCTATCTGATTTCTTAAACTCCTACTATTAGTAAACCTCAAGGGAGTTATTCATTCTCTGCACTCTACTGTCTTTATTTGTTTGTTGACCATTTTCATTGCGTTTATTAGTATCTTTATAATAAATAATGTATTTTAAACATCCTTGAGGTATCCTGCTAATATCTGTTGTCTTCATTCCTCGTGATGCAACCTGTTTGTTCCCACACAAGATCACACATCGACCTGTTTGTTCCCACACAAGACCGTACATCAACCTCTTTGTTCCCACACAGACCATACATCAACCTATTAACTTCTGGCAATTTTATGAGAATCATTCTCAAGACTGAGTCTTTCCAGGCTCTTCGTGTAATATTTATCAGGTCTGTCTTGGGAAACAGCAGTGATAAAATGAAACCCACACTGACTTCTTAAGATACTGAAGGAAGTGCAGAGTGGGTAACTTGACTATTTCCACAAATAAGTATGAGTAACATGTAAAGTCTACCGGAAATAAACTTTGGAACACTGAAGAACTTTGGAAGACACAATACAACATTCACAGTACTTAGAGAATTTGATAAGGAAGTAAAGGAGAAGTTTCTTGAGGCAGGAAACAGTTATCAATGTGTACAAGTATAAGTTAAATACAGAGATGAGTCAAAGGGAAGTAACGAAGTATTTCATCAGCAGGCAGACCAAATTTTCATTGTATGGTAAGACCAATACATTTTTTTTGGCAGGTGTTTTCTTAGGTTCACTCCTGTAGAAACTCTTCCTAACTGGCATTAGGGCCTTTTCTACAAAATCCCTGGTGTATTTTAGTTTTGTGACTGTTAAATATCTTATTGAGTTCATCTTCTAAATACTCAGAACTGCAGGTACGCAAAGCTCTCAGGAACATTGAAAGGAAAACACTCCCTTTAACCCTAGATTCATGACTGGAATAATAATGAATGTGTCATCTGCTGATCCTGGTCCGTCTTGACACCTGGTGACAGGGTTTGTCGGATCAACAACAATGGCGACTGCTGTTCGACAACGCGTCAGTACTGTGTATATTGAGCTTACAAGAGGTTATGTAACCAGTGCATCACTCCATTTGTTATTGCCAGCGATCATCCGCCATATATACGGAATCCAGCAGGAATCTCTGTGTGGAGTAGCCTTAAATGGCGTCTCCCGGATCTTCATCAAGTTTAGTGCCACTGGGACGTATGAGCGGATTGTGGCCGGTACCAAAATATAAGTACGAAGGTTACTCCGGTTATGACAGTACAGTTGCACGATATTTCAAGATACTATACGTGAGTACGTGTCAGAAACGTGCCGTTTGAGGTCGACGATGCTGATACACGTGAAGTGTTCGAGAGGTACGGGATTATACACCTGGCCACCATGGGCAGGTGGTCGAAAGGCCTCTATGCTGGTCTACAGGAGGGGTCTTATACTTTAAAAATGTCCCTGCACGAGCCGATACCTTCATACGTGCACCTGGAGGACTTTCGAACCCAGGTGTACGTTACGTATTCGGGTCAACAAAGAACTTGCAATGTGTTAAGCGACAGCCGCCCGCGGAGCGTGGTCGTCGTCGGGACGACATGCGTGACCCATCGGGTCTGAGAGATCATACTGTTGAGGTGGATGTCCAAAAGGAGGGCACTCCAAGTAAGGACATAACTGCAGACGCTGTTTCTAGGAAGGGTGTGGCGACCCTGTCGGACTTCGACAACGTCTTGCCCCCTGGACAATGTACAGGGAAAAAGATGTGCTCGGAAATTGCCGGCGGGGGGGTCGGGCTCTTCCAGGACGGCAGATAAGGTCAAAGGGATTGCCAATGGAAGGTAGGGGGCAGCCCTGGATACCTTACAAAACAAGGAGAGAGAGGGAGTGGTGGCCCCAAGAGGAACACCCCCTTTGACTCAGTAGGTGTGTAACCATCAGTGTTAATGGACTGAGATCTGTACAGAAGTGTGTACAAGTTCGAGAGTGGTTGATCCGTTTTGATGTAGATGTGAGTTGTCTACAGGAACACAACCATAAGGCAGGAAATTCGTTCGAGATAGAAGATTACACCTTTTATGTGGCTCACTCAAGTCGGTTGAAAGGTGGAGTAGCTGTGTTACTAAAAGCGGCCAGCCCGTTTGTGATAAGGCATTTGGACGGAAGGGAGGGAGGGTGGTGATGGTGGTGGGGGACTGGGGTAGTAGGAGGGTGGGTTTTGTAGGTGTGTATGTGTTACAAAAAATGCGATTCTAAAAGCTTAGAGATCTCCAGTGAATACTAGAAAGGACTGCCCTTCTAGCATCCAGCCTGTTACTGGGTTTTCGTAACAAGTAGTCAGTATCCTTGTCCAATTATCCATTAAAATTCAGTATTGTTCAATAGCGCTTTAGGATTACAACTGGTAGGCTACTAACTAGAGAAATTAAAATTTAATAAATTTATTAAGTCTAGAGGTATATTATCAAAATAAATTAAATCACAGCAATCAAAATAAAATCAATCTCTCGAGTTCAATATTATTGTGCTGAAAGCACATATCACATTTATAATTCTTAAGTACCGTCAGGTACATTAACATTTAATAAGATATTACAAATATGTACAAGTAAGTGTGTATGTGTGTAAGTGCTCTAAGTAGTTCGCTATGTCTCACGACTCGACTAGACTTAAACAAGTGACTGACAAAGTCCTCAAATAAACTAACTTCTTGACCGACTGGCAACCCGAACAGTCTGCTTGAACAACAAAGAATGCTAAGCCAATAGCAATGCAATATCAAGCGACTGCGACACAGAATCAGGAAAATGGGAAATAATATAACGACACTAAGTAGGGACCATCAGCAGATCCTCCACAAAAGTTACAAAACTCCCATACTACTGAATCTATGTTCAGCATAGGAAAAACGCGACTGTGACAATACACAGAAACCAGTACAAAATTAGGTCAGAAGCTATAGCTAAGGACCTGAGATGTTCAGAGTGTCTATGTGACACACAACCTCAGTACAACGTCGAAAATCACAAAGTCTATACAATGTTCTGTGAACAAAGTTCTACAGAACTAACAAGAATAATGAGACAGACAATCTGTCCAACCACCAAGCGAGTCTCGAGCAGACTGCATACTTCACGAGAGGTGAGGACACCCCCCCTCGATCACGTGATAGCCCCGTGGACAGCACAGCTCAGAAGCCGGCAGTATAACGAGCGACAAGCGATAATTACAGTAGTTTGACAATCAAGACTTGAACTGAGCACATATTATGTACATCCTAACAACATAAGTCAAATAAGAATATAAAGCAATATATTTACGATTTAGCTATTATCGCAAATATAAGCAATATAAAATTATATGAAAAGATAATATACATTATATATATACATAATAATCATTGTAACCCATTCAGGGGTTGCAACAGTATGGGCCGGCAAAATGTGACTTTAATGTTAAAAATAAATTTGTTTGGTATGTCTTAGTTTATCATTTGCTGTCTCTGCCGAAAATAACAGTGGTGGGTGGGGATTGGAATTGTGTGGTGCACCGTAAAAACGTGGAACCAAGGGAAGGGGGTATTGTTCTGTTATTTTGGGTGATTTATTATCTGGGTTGGGGTTGATGGACGCTATGGGAAGTTCGGAATGGAGGATTGAGCATACATTCGCGCATAGGGGTTATGTGGCGTAATTAGATAGGTTTTGTGTATTCCGGCGTGTGGTTGTAAACAGGGTGCGTGTGTTGGATGTCTCTTTCTCGGACCATAGAGAGGTCCTTGTAGAATTGGACTGGGGAGGTTTATGAAACCATTTAGGGGATATTGGAAGTTGAAGACAAGACTGCTTCAGAACATAGATGGCAAGGTAATGTTCACAGAACTATGGGCATCTATAGGAGTTGGATCCAGGGAGGGATCAGATTTAGTGAGATGGTGGGATGAGATCGCAAAGCCCCAAATTAGGGATTTTTATGTGCTTCAGGGCAGGGAGGCCAATCACATGGCATATGGTTTCCTTGGGTATCTGGAGGACAGCTGCGGAATTGCTTTGCGCAAGGAGAGGGGAGTGGGGTTTACCCAGTGGAAGAGATTGAAGCCATCAAAGAACAGATTCGGGTTATGAAAAATGAGTGGTTCGATGGGGCACGCATTATGGGAGGGGTGGAGGAGGCCCTGTGGGGTGATAGGCCGTCGGCCTGTGTTTTAGGAGGCCAGATGCAAAGGCATAAGGCGACAGAAATTATGAGATTAGTGGTACATGAAGGGTTGGAAAGGTATAGTGAGGGTCAAGTATTAACAACAACGGAAGGTATGAGTTTATGTAGATGCATGGAGTAGGCTCCAAACGCAGAGTAAAGGTGCGAATGAGGCAATAATTCAGGAATTGGGTAGGGAAATACAATGTAGGTGGTATGATCACGATCGACATATCATGGGTGAGCCTATATCAGAAGCAGAGGCGTGGGAGGAGCTACAGGGGATGAGTAAGGGAAAGGCGCCAGAAACTGATGGCAACCCCTGTGAATTCAATATTCATCATTGGGAGGTGATACGAGGTTTCATGGTTCGCTTACTCAACGCTATGAAGAGAGGGGTGTTAGGTGAGTTGCAGCCTTTGGTGGCTTTGGTTTTGGTTCGGAAACGTTATGTGCCATTAGCGATCGGGGACTATCGTCCCATATCGTTGATATGCTGTGACTACAAGACATGTGCAAAGATTTTGGTGAATAGGCTTAAGAAGGTGTTTACAAAGTGATACACGTGGGACAGTATGGTGTGCCAGGTAGGACGAACTATGAGGGACATGGGGATATCAGGGATTTCGTCGTGGGATGCAGGGCGAGGGGAAGGGGGCTTTCTAGCTTTAGATTGGAGAGTGGTATTTGATAGTGTGGAAAGTGAGGACTTATGGAGGTTCATGAGATGGCAGGGGTTTGGGAAAGAGGTTGTCAGGTGGGCCCGTTCATTGTACAATGGTGCAGGTTTTAAAGTACAAATAAATGGGAGGTTGGGAGTGTTCGTGCAGCTGGGCAGGGGCATACAACAGGGATGTCCCATGTCTCAAATGCTCTTTGCCTGTTTGCAAGACCCATTTTACTGGGCAGTATGTGAAGAGGGTGTGGAGTCGACTTGGGGTTTGGGCAGTGTACGAACGGCCCTTGTGGGTTATGTAGACGACACAACTGTGCTCCTACGAACGAGGAAAGGGTTATGCAATGTAGGGAGACTTGTAGGTGTATTTGGTAAGGCGACGGGGCTTGGTGTTAATAGGGAAAAGTTGAAGTTTATGGGGTTGGGGAGTGGGTAGGGGAAGGAATGGGTGCGAAGGGGTGGACGGTGGTTGATCGGATAACTATATGTGGTATTCATTATATGCAAGGGGTGGACCAGGCACGGGCATGTAATTCAGTGGTGGATTGAGTCATAAGGAGACTGAATGGTCTATGGCCGTGACATTTAACCCTGCATCAGAGGGCAGTCATCATTAATGTCCTGCTTTACAGCAAAGTATGGCACATTGCTGCAATGTATCCTCTGGATCTATTGTGTAGGATCTATCGATTTTTGTGGGGGTTGGGCTGCATCTGGCTATCAACGGCGGGGGTGGGTTAGGTGTCATTCCTCTGGAGGCACGTGTAATGGCAATCTAAGTTAAATGTAGGTTTCTACGACTGGGTGGGACATGGGGTGAGTTAATTCTATTGCATTGTCCTCTTCGCTCTCGGGCCGAGAGGATCTTCCGTGCAGACGCTCATTCTCTGCTCGGACGTTTTGCTGAGTGGTTGTCAGCTGCTTCTGCTCAGTCCCAACACCTGGTGGCAGGGTTTTTGCTGCATCAACAACAATGGCGACTGCTGTTAGCCAGCGGGTTAATACTGTTTGTACTGAGCTAACACGGGGCTCTCTCACCAGTGCATTGATACACGTGTTATTGCCGGCGATCATCCGTGATACATATGGCATCCAGCACGAATCCCTGTGTGGCCTCGCCTTGAATGGAGTTTCCCGGATTTTCATCAAGTTTTGTGACACTCAGATCTACAAAAGGACTCTGACCCAGTACCAAGATATAAGCAGGCCACCCCAGCTGTCGCAGTCCAGTTGCATGATGTTTCGCAATATTATACATGGGTCCATGTGCGAAACGTGCCTTTTGAGGCCAATGAAGTTCATACATGTAATGCTTGTGAACGTTATGGGACGATCCACCTGGCCACTATGTGTAGGAGGTCTGACGGCCTCTATGCTTGTCTTCAGGAGGGGTCATATACTTTGAAAATGTCCCTGCGCCAGCCGATTCCTTCATACGTACACCTGGAGGATTTTTGAACCCAGGTGTACGTTACGTATCCTGGACAGGGAAGAACCGCCTCTGCGGCGGTTTGGATCACATGGCGGCTCAATGTGTTCAGCACCAGTCGCCCTCCGGGTGTAGTCGTCGTCCGGATGGCGAGGTGCCCCGTCAGGCTCCGGAAGAAGAGGTTGTGGTGGACTCGCTGCGTCCGACATCGTGGAGTTCTGCGGTCGATCAGGCCGTGCTACTAGAGTCATCTTGTGTGACTCTACCTGGGACTGTCTCCCTTGATGAGGTGGAACATGTGAGCAGTGAGATTCCTCTAGCAAGAGAGGCAGGTGACATGGAGGCCACTGTTGTATCTGCTTTGAGCGACCTTTTAGCGTCGCATGAGTCTGATTCTCTGCCGTGTGTGCCTTTGGTGAAGTGTTTGGATGAGGTGAAATTAAGTTTAGATGATGCTGATAAGATAGCTGAAGTGAGAGTTTTGGAGAGTTAGAGAGTTCATACTGTTGAGGCTGAGAGAACACTCCCGGTACAGACATGTCTGAAGGCACTGTTTCTAGGAAGCGTGCGGCTACCCTGTCTGACTCCGATGACGTCTTGAACCCTGGACAACGTTCAGGGGGAAAAGACGTGGTCGGAAATCATGGGCGGGAGTCGCGCGGTTCCAGGACGGCAGGTAATATCATGGGGATTGCCAAAGGTGAGGGGAATGCCTTGGGTGCTTGCCGACGCAAAGAAGAAAAGGGAGTAGTGGCCCCTAGAGGAAAGCCACCTTTAGCACAGTTAGGATGTAACTATTAATGTTAATGGTTTAAAATCTGTCAAAAAGTGTGTGGAAGTGCGTGAGTTGTTGAATCGTTGTGTGTTTTTTTGCAAGAGCATAACCATGAAGTAGGAAGTTTGCTTTAGATGGAGGGTTACTACATTTACGTGACCCACTCAAGACATCTGAAAGGTGGAATGGCTGTGTTGATAAAAGCGACCACCCTTGTGTTAAGACTTGGAGAGGGGAGAGGGTCGGTTGGTACGACTAGTGGGGATTGTTGCATAGGAGGGTAAGTTTCGTAGGGGTACATGGGGGCTGACATATTGTTCTATTAAAAATATTTTTGTTGAGATTTTAATATATTATTTGAGGCCCTCCAAAAATTACGTGTTGGTGGAGATTGGAACGTGTAGTACGCCGTAAAGCGTTAAACAAAGGAGGGTTTTCGTTCGCTTATTTTGGGTGATTTGTTGTCTGGGCTGGGGTGGTGGATGTAGGTGGAAGACATGAATTGGGGATTGAGCATACTTTCGTGTGTAGAAGTTATGCAGCGTGTTTAAATAGGTTGTATGTGTCTCGGCGGGTGGTAGTAATCAAGGTGTTTGTGTTGAATATCTTTTTCTCCGACCATCGAGGAGCTTTTGTGGAGCTAGAATGGGGGGTCTCCCGAATCGTTTTAAAGGATACTGGAAGTTGAACACGAGGCTGCTACAGTGCGCAGATGATAGGGCACTATTCGCGGGCTTATGGGCATCTATGGGAATAGACTCCTGGGAGGGGTGGGATTTAGTATGACGGTGGGACGAGATAGTGAAGCCTCATATTAGGGATTTTTATGTGCATCGGGGTAAGGAGGCCAATCGCTTGGAGTATGGTTTCATGGGGTACCTGGAGGGTCATCTACAGCAATGTTATGCCCAGGGAGAGGCGTCTGGAGTTTACCCAGTGGATGAGATTGACGCTCTTAAAGAACAAATTCAGGTATTGAAAAATAAGGTTTTCGATGGGCACGCGTTTCAGGTGGGGTTGAGGAGGCTTTGTGGGGTGATAAGCCGTCTGCTTGTGTCTTAAGAAGTCAGACACAACGGCGAAAGGCGACTGAAATTATGAGTTTAGTGGTGCAGGATGAAGTTGAAGGGTATCGTGCAGGACAAGTCTTAGCAACAACCGAGGGGATAAGTTTTTATGTTGATACATGGTGTAAGCTCCAAATGCAAAATAAAGGTGTGAGCGAGCATGCAATTCAGAAAATGGTGGGTCTATATAGGTGGGTCTATATCTGAGGGAGAGTTGTGGGAATGCTTTCAAGGAATAAGTATTGGAAGGCACCAGGCATCGCTTGTGAATTTTATATTCAACATTGAGAGGTAATTCAGGATTTTATGGTTCGTTTACTCAATGCGATGAAGGAGGGTGGGGTGTTAGGTCTGTCTCAGCGTATGGCAGTGCTAGTGTTAGTTAGGAAATGTGACGTGCAGTGACTAAGCTATATGAGGAAGTTTTGATGAATAGGATTAAATAAGTGTTTGATAAGGTGATCCATAAGGATCAGTTTGGTGTACCAGGAAGGTCGATGTGTGATGGTCATGGGAATATCAGGGAGTTTGTTGAGGATTGTGGGGAGAAGGGTGGGGGTGGTGTTTTGTCTTTAGACTGGAGAGCTGCTTTTGATAGTGTAGAAAGGGAGGTCCTGTGGAAGTTTATGAGATGGCAGGGTTTTAGAAATGAGATCGTCACGTGGGCCCATTCGTTGTACAATGGTGCGGGTTTTAAGGTACAAGTTAATGGGAAGTTAGGTGTTTACGTACAGTTAAGCAGGGGCATCCATCAAGGATGCCCCATGTCTCAAATGTTTTTTGCATGTCTGCAAGACCCTTTTTACTGGGCTGTTTGTGAACGGGGAGTAGATTCGTCTTGGGGTATTACAACCCAGGTTTCCAAATGGCCTGTTATCCTGGGTGTAAAGGGAGCAAAATAAACACAGCAGAAAACTTTTGACATATTATTCTTCACCATTTTAGAACAGAAGTATGTATACTATATACACTATGTACAGCGGTAGGTATTAGTGCACTCCCCGGTAAGCAAGGCAGAATAGAAGCCAGTAGAGAGCAGACCGTGCTTCAACCAGCTCTAGAATGGGAATGACAAGGGCAGACAGGAGAGTGGTACCCACATAACCTCTGCGTTTGCCAAAATCATCTTTTCATTGGCTGGAACCTGGGTACTGGTCGAACGACGAAGCCCCATCGTCAACTCTCAGTCCCCTGGTTCGCTGGTTGGGGAAGGTAGCCTGTAAATGAGGGTGTGTACATGCTCCGAATAAAGGTTACGTACACTTTGCATGCCACATTCCCACCCCGAGAAGGCTCAGGTTAGGCTCCCCCCTCCCAGTGGTAAAACCCTTGCCGCCATGGCACAAAATAATGGGGCTGGGCCCTTTTTTCTCAACCATCCAACTTTTAGATAGAGCTCAACTTTTCTCATGGCAAAAAGCCAAACCCTAAACTCAGAGCGAGGGCAGCAGACAGTCGGGGTAGCTTTGGCCAAAACACGGGTGGACAGTAGCCCGCAAATTCCTCACTAAAAAAAAAAAACCCCCACCAGGGTATAAAAAAAAAGCTTGGAAGGGGTTACCACAAATAACCTAACACATCCCAACCTAATATATAATTATTGTAAATAATATTGTTAGACTCTAAATAAAGAGTCTGCCAACATATTTTCTTTGCCGGCAATATGTACAATTCTGAGAGAGTAGGGTTGCAGTCGTAGACTCCATCTCATGAGCCTCGTATTGTGGTTCTTCATGACTTGGAGATATATTAGAGGGTTGTGATCACTGTAGACAGTGACCACCTGCGAAGTTTGTCCCACGTAAACATCAAAGTGCTCCAAAGCCAGTACCAGCTCGAGGGCTTCTTTTTCTATGGTAGAGTAAGCCCTCTGATGCAGCTGGAATTTGGCAGAGAAGAAGGCTACAGGCTGCAACTCCTTGGCCCCATTTTGCAATAGTACTGCCCCAACCCCAGACTCACAAGCAGCAACCTGTAATGAGAAAGGTTTGGAGAAGTCTGGAGACAAAAGAGTGGGTGCAGTACACAATAATCTTTTTGCTTTGTCAAAAGCATCCTGAGCAACTGAAGTCCAAATAAAGAGAACTTTGTGACTGGTAAGAGAGGTAAGAGGGGCTACAATATCTGAGAAATTACAGAATCTTCTGTAAAATCCTATCATGCCTAGGAAACGTTGAAGAGATTTCTTATCATGTTGAACTGGATAATCTTTAATGGCAAGAACTTTAGCAAGTTTAGGGGCAACTTTACCACTACCTACTTCATGGCCTAGAAAAGTGATAGTGGCCTGGCCAAAGGAAGACTTAGATAAATTAACAGTTAAATGGGATCTCTGAAGGGTCTCAAAAAGAGCCTTAAGTCTAAATAGGTGTTGATCCCAAGTATCAGACACCACAACAATATCATCCAGGTACGCTGCAGTGCCTTCAAGTCCTTTAATAGACTGATGGATAAGTTTCTGGAATGAAGAGGGGGAGTTTTTCATTCCGAAGGGGGGGTAACTGTATATTGATAATGACCTCCTGGAATTACAAAGGCAGAGATTTCCTTCGCCTTATCCGTCAAAGGTACTTGATAGTAACCTTTAAGGAGATCTAACTTTGACAAAAAAGTAGCCTTACCCACAAAGTCGATTACGTCATCCAGACGAGGAAGAGGGTAAGCATCTGTGATTGTGACCTCATTCACCTTACGGTAGTCTGTTCACATACAAAACCCTCCATCAGCTTTTTTAACAAGGATGCACGGTGAAGCCCATGGACTAGACGACTCCTCCACTAACTCATGCTCTAACAGAAATTCTACTTTCTGCTGAAGTAGCTTCTGCTTTTCAGGATTAGCTCTGTAGGGGGAGAGTTTAATAGGTTTAGATTTTCCCACATCTACATCATGATAACGTAACGTACATTTTTTTCGGCACATCCGAAAAAATATCAGGATATGTCTGTAAAAGCACAGTTAAACTTGTTGCTTGAGTATCAGATAGCCCCACCATTAAAGGGCTAGGGTTCTTGAAGAGGACAGTGTTTGGAAATTTGACATTAATTTCAGAAATAGAGTGCAAAGAGTCAGAGTCGTCCTCAGAGGTAGAGGACAGATTCATTACTGGGACTTTATCTGGTGTATGAAAAGATTTTAATTGATTAATGTGGTACGTTTTAGTTTTTGAGGTCTTATCAAGGGGAGCTACCACATAAATTACATCAGATAGTTTACTTACAATCTGCATAGGTCCCGCAAATCTAGCTTTTAAGGTGTGGCCAGGAATAGGTTCCTGCACCAACACCTTGTCTCCTGGATGGAAGGAGCGGAATTGTGCATTTCTGTCATACCCCTGTTTCATCTTATTTTGAGCTGCCTTTAGGTTAGCCTTGGCTAACTGACGTACCACCTGCAACCTTGAAGACGGGTTGTAGAGTGTTAAGCTAACGTCTTCTCCCATCCATCCTTCTTTGAGCACCCGAAGAGGACCTCGTACATTGTGCCCGAAGATCAGCTCAAACGGACTAAACCCGGTAGACTCTTGCACCGTTTCTCGTACTGAGAACAGCAACAAAGGTAGTGATTCATCCCAGTCTGTAGGAAATGCATGCAAAAAGTTCTCATTGTGGCTTTTAACGTCTGATGGAATCTTTCCAAGGCGCCTTAGGACTGAGGATGATAGGCAGTGGATAAGTTGTGGATTATCCCTAACCTAGTTAATGATTCCTTAAATGCTTTGGCAGTGAAATTAGTACCTTGATCACTTTGAATAGTTTTAGGAATGCCATAACAAGAAATAAATCTTGCTAAAGCTTTGAGAATAGCTTTAGTATTAATACTGCGCATGGGAATTGCTTCAGGGTATCTAGTTACTCTATCCATAATGGTAAATAAATACTGATTTCCCGACTTTGACCTAGGTAGTGGACCTACACAGTCTATAATTAAATCTGCAAAAGGTTCTCCATCAGCAGGTATAGGTTGGAGAGGTGCAGGTTTAATGGAATGTCCAGGTTTCCCTACTTGCTGACATTCTCGGCAACACCGGATGTGATTCTTCACATCCTGCTTTAATTTTGGCCAATAAAATTCTTTTGCAATTCTATATAATGTTTTAGTAATTCCTAAGTGACCTCCTAATGAAGTATTATGAGCTATATTCAATATTTGTGGTCTAAACTTTGTTGGAACTACTAACCTTTCAGACAATTGCCGGCCCTCTATCTCCTTACCTATCTCAGTGCAGATCAAATAGCCGTTTTTAAGTTTATACTTGACCGGATGATCCAAAGAGGATTTACCCATGGCTGCCTGAAAAGCGAAATTTAAAGAAGGGTCCTTTCGTTGTTCTTCCCGGAAGGACAGTCCCTCGGGCATGGAAACAGAGACATCTGGTAATCCGGCAACCTTGGAATAGGAAGGCTTGATCGGGGTTTGTTCACTTGATCTACGAGGCCCCGGCCGGTTTTCATCGTAAAACAACGTGGCTTTTCCGGGATCGGAGTCGTCCAAGGATAGGTCAACATTCTCTCCAGACAACCCTTGGGATGTTGCCCGTGTTATGGCCAACACCGGAGAAGAATTAATCCTTATGGGTTCAGGACATACACTCGCCGTGGTAATGTTATTACCCAGTAATAATATGACATCTTTCATGGGGAATCCTTTGGATACACCCACAGTCAAGTACCCGGTGTAATATTTGCACTATATACAAATTTTATGCAAAGGGACAGAATATATAGCTCCTCCAAATGCTTCCAACAAAACAGAGGAATTTAAGGAGGTATTCTTTGAAAGGGGTAATATTCCCTCGCTTATATGCTCCAGTATCTCTAAAGGTTTTGACTTCAGTTGTTTTGGAGTTTTCCTGAAGGGAAATAAGACTCTGACACTAAAAAGGGGCCATTATTTTTTCTACTTCTTTCAGGGACATGTTACTAGGGATATTAGAGATTTTCCCAAGGGGTTGGGGTTTGTGGGGGCAGTTGGGACGGATGTGACCTACTTTATTGCACAGGTAGCAGACGATAGGCTTGCCCTTTACTCCCTGCTTACGTTGCAACTGGTGTCGCTCTGGCTGGTGTCTCTCTGGATACTGTTGTCGAGTTGCACTATGTTGAGTAGTTTGTCTCTCACCAGGTGGACCATAAGTTGAGAAGCGTGGTTCACCAGGTGACTTAGTTGGCTGACGTAGACGTTCTCCCTTCGGCTGGCACTTCATTTTCCAAGGCTGACGATCTCTGCTCATGCCAGGCTGTTGAAAAGAGAGATGGGACCGCTCGAACAAGGAGCGGTTAGTTTCAAAGGTATCAGCCAACTTGGCTGCCTCCAATGCAGTGGTTAAGTGACAATCCTGCAGAAAGACTCGAACCTCTGGTCCCACAGACTCCAGCAGGCTGTCAACCAGAATAAGCTGCACAAGGTCATCGAAGGTAGCAACACCACTTGCTTTATACCTGCTGGTAAAAGCTTTAGTCTGCTGTCACACAAAATCAACCAGGGATTGACCAAGCTGTCGTCTGCTTAATTTAAAGATCTTTCTGTATTTAGCTGGGATACATGTATATGCTCCCAAAACAGTGGTCTTCACTACTTTATAATCGGAAAATTCAATGTGATTTAACACTGACGTAAATTCCTGTGCCTTACCAAACAATGCTGTGTGAACCAACGATGCCCAATGCTGTTCCTGCCACCTCAAGGCTCGAGCTTGATTTTCGAAAGCTTCGAAAAATTGTTTTGGTTCGGCTTCATTGAAGCGGGAAACAAGCTGTACTGCTTTCTGTAAACTAAAGTCATTTACAAGATACGAAAACTGCCTTCTTTCTTTTTCCCTATCAAACTCTTGTTTTGCAAATGCTCTCTGTTCCCTAGTCTGCTCAAGATTGATTTTTGCCAGCTCAAGTGCCAACGCTGCTGATTCATCTTGAGACAACCCTGCTGTACTAGACTGACGATTTTGCTCCGTTGATATATCATCTTCCTCCTGCGAGAACATAGGAGTTTTATTCCTAGCTCCTGCAGAGGGAGGAGTCTGATGTGCCATCTCTTCTTCCCGAAGTTTATACAGTGAACACAGTTGCGCACCTGTGACAGTGCGTTCGCAATCAATGCCAATGGAACAAGCAATTTGCCAACAATGCTGTAGGGACAATTTAGGTAGGTTAAACAAAGTATATGCTGACACCAGACGTCTGACTCATCTAGGTGGCATACCACAATGTATAAGTTATTTGCTATGCACAGTACGATTGCAGAATACCCCAACGTTACACGTTATTTGAAGAACACGCTTAGCTATGCACAGTACGATTGCAGAATACACATAAAAGGTGGATACGCAATATCAAAGCTGACTGCAAAATCTTCACACCGAACAAGCTACTAGCGAGCTGTTGAATGATCATACAATAGCAAGGCTGACCACAGCAAAGCAACTGACACGCAAAGTTTGTAAAGCGTTGGCAAAGCAAAATGCAAGGCCAAACAGCAAGCTACACACTGTTCCACAAGACTGACCATAGCAAAGCAAGCACGTCTGAACAAGCTAGTAGCGAGCTGTTGAACGAACATACAATAGCAAGGCTGACCATAGCAAAGGAACTGACATGCAAAGTTTGTAAAGTGTTGGCAAAGCTAATGCAATACCAGACAGCAAGCTACACAATGTTCCTGCTTCCTGCTTCACCCTAGGCTCAATCCTTTCTCTAAGTCCAGCTCCAGCTCCAGCTCCCGGACAGGGAGTCCGCCAACACATTTTCTTTGCCGACAATATATTTAATTCTGAGTGAGTATGGTTGCAGTCTTAGTGTCCAGCGCATGAGCCTTGTGTTGTGGTTCTTCATGGCTTGGAGATATACTAGATTGTGATCACTGTAGACTGTGACCACCTGCGATGTCTGGCCCACATAAGCATCGAAATGCTCCAAAGCCAGTACCAGCACGAGGGCTTCTTTTTCAATGGTAGAGTAATGTTACAAAAAACGCGATTCTAAAAGCTTAGAGATCTCCAGTGAATACTAGAAAGGACTGCCCTTCTAGCATCCAGCCTGTTACTGGGTTTTCGTAACAAGTAGTCAGTATCCTTGTCCAATTATCCACTAGACTTCAGCATAATTCAATAGTGCTTCAAGATTATAACTGGTAGGCTACTAACTAGAGAAATTAAAATTTAATAAATTTGTTAAGTCTAGAGGTATATTATCAAATTAAATTAAATTAAATTAATCACAGTAATCAAAATAATACCACTTCTCTCGAGTACAATATTATTGTGCTGAAAGCACATATCACATTTATAATTCTTAAGTACCGTCTGGTACATTAACATTTAATAAGATATTAAAAATATGTACAAGTTTGTGTGTATGTGTGTAAGTGCTCTAAGTAGTTCGTTATGTCTCAAGACTCGACTAGACTTAAACAAGTGACTGACAAAGTCCTCACATAATCTAACTTCTTGACCAACTGGCAATCAGAACAGTCTGCTTGAACAATAAAAAGAATGCTAAGCCCAATAGCAATATAACAAGCAACTGCGACACAAAATCAGGAACAAGGAGATAATATAACGACACTAAGTAGGGACCATCTGCAGATCCTCCACAAAAGTCACAAAACTCCCATACTACTGAATCTAAGTTCAGCATAAGAGAATCCCCGACTGTGATAATACACAGATACCAGTACAAGATAAGTGAGAAGTTACAGCTCAGGACCTGAGTTACTCAGAGTGTCTATGAGACACACAACCTCAGTACAACGTCGAAAATCACTAAGTCTATACAATGTTCTGTGAACAGAGTTCTACAGAACTAACAAGAATAATGAGACAGACAATCTGTCCAACCACAAAGAGAGTCTAGACCAGACTGAATATTTCAGGCGAGGTGAGGACACCCCCCCCCCCCTCGATCACTGATAGCTCCGTGGGTCGCTCCCCGCAAGAACCCGGCCCAGTCAGCGACCACAAGCGATAATTACAGTAGTTAGCAATAAGACTTGAACTGAGATAAAATATGTTACATCCTCCCTCACAAATTTAGCTAAGTAAATAATAGAAATATCAGCAATAATTTCGATTTAGCTATTATCGCAAATAAAAATATAAAAATTTATGAAAAGATAATAAATTTATATATAAAAATTAAACATTGCAACCCCTTCAGGGGTTGTAACAAGTAAGCCCTCTGATGTGGCTGGAACTTGGCTGAAAGTATGCTACAGGCTGCAACTCTCATCCTCGTTTGTAATATACTGCCCCAACCCAGACTCACAAGCATCAACCTGTAATGAAAAAGGTTTTGGGGAAGTTGGAGAAAAGAATGGGTTTTCGTACCAAAAAATCTTTTTGCTTTATTAAAAGAATGTTACAGTTGAGGCCCAAATTTAAAGAGAACTTTTTTGCTGGTAAGAGAGGTAAGAGGGGCAACAATATCTGAGAAATTCTTACAGAATTTCTGTAAAAACCTATCGCCCAGGAAACGTTTTTTAAGAGTTTCCCCTATGAGGAACGGATAATCTTTAATAGCAAGAACTTTAGCAAGTTTAGGTGCAACTTTCCATACTACTTCATGGCCCAGAAAAGTGACAGTGGCCTGGGCCCAAAAGGGAAAATTTAGATAAATTAATGTTAAATGGGGAACTCTGAAAGGTCTCAAAAGAGCCTTAAGTCTAAGTAGGTGTTGATCCCAAGTATCAGACACCACAACAATATCATCTAGGTACGCTGCCGTGCCTTGAAGTCCTTTAATTACCTGATGGATAAGTTTCTGGAATGAAGAGGGGGAATTTTTCATTCCGAAGGGGGAAACTGTGTATTGATAATGACCTCCTGGAATTAAGAAGGCAGAGATTTCCTTCGCCTTATCCGTCAAAGGTACCTGATAGTAACCTTTTAGGAGATCTAACTTGGACACAAAAGTAGCCTTACCCACAAAGTCAATTACGTCATCCAGACGAGGAAGAGGGTAAGCATTTGTAGTTGTGACCTCGTTCACCTTACGGTAGTCTGCACACATATGAAACCTCCATCAGCCTTCTTCACAAGGATGCACGGTGAAGCCCAAGGACTAGATGACTCCTCCACTAAACCATGCTTTAACAAAAATTTTACTTCCTGCTGAAGTAGCCTCTGCTTTTCAGGATTAGCTCTGTAGGGGGAGAGTTTAATAGGGTTAGAGTTTTCCACATATACATCATGATAACCTATCGTACATTTTTTCGGCACATCCGAAAAAATATTAGGATATGACTGTAGAAGCTCAGTTAAATTTGTTGCTTGCGTTTCAGATAGTCCCTCCATTAAAGGGCTAGGATCCTTGAGGAGGACAGAATTTGAAAGTTTAATATTAATTTCAGAGATAGAGTGCAAAGAATCAGAGTTGTCCTCAGAGGTAGAGGACAGAGTCATTACTGGGACTTTATCTGGTGTATGAAAAGATTTTAATTGATTGATGTGGTAAATTTTAGTTTTTGAGGTCTTATCAATGGGAGCTACCACATAATTTACATCTGCATAGGTCCCGTAAATCTAGCTTTTAAGGTGTGGCCAGGTATAGGTTCCTGCACCAACACCTTGTCTCCTGGATGGAAGAAACGGAATTTTGCACTTCTGTCATACCTCTGTTTCATCTTACTTTGAGCTGTCTTTAGGTTAGCCTTGGCTAACTGACGTGCCACCTGCAACCTTGAAGACGGGTTGTAGAGTTTTGAGCTAACGTCTTCTCCCTTCCATCCTTCTTTGAGCACCCGAAGAGGACCTCGTACATTGTGCCCAAAGATCAGCTCAAATGGACTATACCCTGCAGACTCTTGCACCGTCTCTCGTACTGAGAACAGCAACAAAAGTAGTGATTCATCCCAGTCTGTAGGAAAGTGCATTGCAAAAAGTTATCATAATTTATAATGTCTGATGGAATCTTTCCAAGGCGCCTTGGGACTGAGGATGATAGGCAGTGGATAAGTTGTGGATTATCCCTAACCTAGTTAATACTTCCCTAAATGCTTTGGCAGTAAAGTTAGCACCTTGATCACTTTGAATAGTTTTAGGAATGCCAAAACAAGAAATGAATTTTGTTAAAGCTTTGAGAATAGCTTTAGTATTAATACTGTGCATGGGAATTGCTTCAGGATATCTGGTTACTTTAGCTAAAATCGTAAATAAATATTGATTTCCAGATTTTGCCCTGGGTAGTGGCCCTACACAATTATAATTAAATCTGAAAAAAGGTTCTCCATCAGGGGGTACAGGTTGGATAGGTGGCAATTTAAGGGAATGTCCAGGTTTCCTTACTTGCGACATTCCGGCAACCCCAAATAGGGGATTCTTCACATCTTTTTTAAATTTTGGCCAAAAAATTCTTTTGTGTTTTATACAAGGTTTTTGAAATTTCCAAGTGCCCAATAAAGTATTATGACTATTTTAATTTTTGAGGTCTATACTTTTTGGGAACCCATAACCGTTAAACAATTCCGGGGCCTCTATTTCCCCTTACCAGTCCGAGCAGATCAAAAACGTTTTTTAACTTCATACTTGACCAGATGACCCAAAGAGGATTTCCATGGCTCCCTAAAAAAAGCGAATTTTAAAGAAGGGTCCTTTCGTTTTCCCCCTGGAAGGACATCCCTGGGCATGGAAACAGAGACACTGGCAATCCTGCAACCTGAAATGGGAAAGCTTGACGGGGTCGCCTTGATTTACGGGCCCCGGCCCGGTGTGCCTAAAAAAACAACGTGGCTATTCCGAGATCGGAATCGTCCAAGGGGAAGGGCCCAACATTCTCCCCAGACAACCCTGGGGATGTTCCCCGAGTTAGGCCAACCCCGGAGAAGAATTACTCATTATAGGTTCAGGACACGCCTAAAGTTAAAATGTTATTACTCAGTTTTAACATGGCATCTTTCATGGGGAATCTTTTTTGAGACCCCTACAGTCAAGTACCCAGTGTAATATTTGCACGTACAAAAATTTTTATGCAAAGGGACAGAATTATGCTCCTCCAAAATCTTCTAATAAAAAAAGGGGAAAAAGGAAGTGTTCTCTGAAAGGGGAATATTCCTTCTCTTCAAGTAGAAAAAAGCTCCCAGTATCTCTAAAGGTCTTTATTTCAGTTGTTTCGTGTTTTCCTGAAGGAAATAAGACTTTTTGAAATAAAAGGACCATCCCTTTTTTTTATTTCTCTGGGGGACAGTACTAGGGACATTAGTGTTTTTCCCAAAGGTTGGGGTTTGGGGGGGCAGTGGGGACGGATATACCCTTTTTTTCTAAAAAGGGAAAGCAAAAAAGGGCTTGCCCTTTACCCCCCTGCGGAGTTGCAAATGGTGTCGTTCTGGCTGTTCTCTCTGGTACTGTTGTCTAAACCATGGTATTTTTTGCTCTCCGGGGGGTGGACCATAAGTTGAAAGCGGGCTCCCCAGGTGACTTAGTGGCTGACGTAGATGTTCTCCCCCCGGCGGGCACTTCATTCCCCAAATTTTTACATTCCTGCTCTGCCACGTTGAAAAAGGAGGGGGACCGCTCGGACAAGGAGGGGTTTATTTTCAAAGGTATCACCCAAACCGGCTGCCCCCAATGCGTGGTTAAGTCACGATCCTGCAGAAAGACTCTAACCCATGGTCCCACAGACTCCACAGATTACATCAGAATAACTGTACCCGCTCCCCTTTCTTTATACCACTGTTAAAACTTTGTTTGCTGTCTCCCCCCAAAGCCACGAGGGATTACCAAGCTTTCGTCTGCCAGTTTGAAAAGTTTTTGTATTGGCGGGATACATGTATTGCTACCAACACTGTGGCTTCACTACTAATAATCAGAAAAATACGTCATTTATACTGACGTAAATTCCGTGCCTTTCCCCAATAATGCGTATAAAAAACGAGCCAACTTTTGGGGCCCCAAAGGCTCGAGCCTGATTTTTGAAGCTTTCCCAAAAATTGTTCTGGTTCGGCCTCATTGAACGGGGAACAAGCTGACTGCTTTTTTTAAACTAAAAAACATTTACATTTTCGAAAAATGCCCCCCTTTCTCTTCCCTTTAAAATTTTTCCCCGTGAATGCTCCTTTTCCCCAGTTTTCTCAAGATTGATTTTTGCCAAATAGTGCCAACGACGCTATTCACCTTTTGGACAACCCATGCATAACTACCATTTTTCTCCATAGGGTATCTCTTTCTCCTCAGAACATAGTATTTTTGCCCTAGCTCCCCTAGGGAGGAGCTATGTGCCCCTCTCTTCTTCTATAAGTTTGTCAGCAATCAGTGAATGCAGTTTTCGCAGCGTGAGAGTTTTGGGTTTTTATTTAAGCCATGGGAAAGACAATTTGCCAAAAACCTGTAAGGACAATTTTTGGGTTATGCAAAGTATATGCCGACACCAACTTTTGATCGTCTAGGTGGCAAAGTTATTCCTATGCACAGTACGAATTTCAGAATACCCCAAAGTAACAAGTTTAATTGCAGAACACGCTTTGCTTTGCACGTACGATTGCAGAATACCTACAAGCAAAGCCACTGCAAAAAATTTTCCACACCGAAAAAGGCTAGTAAAAAACACAGCAAAATTTTTAAGCAATGCCAGACAGCACCTGTTCTAGAAGACTGACCGAGCAAAGCGGCACACCGAAAAACTATAGCGAGCTGTTGAACGATCACCAATAGCGGGACCATAACGGGAACTGACACGCAAAATTTTTTAAAGCGTAGGCAAAACTAATGCAATGCCCAAAAGCAAGCTCCTGTTCCCGCTACGACTCACCCAACCAAAACCGTTTCTTTATCCCGCTCCCGATCCCGGACAGGCCCCCCTATTACACCCCGGTTCCAAAAGGCCGTTTTCCAGGGGGTAATGGGAGCAAATAAACACAGCAGAAAAAGTTTACACTTTATTATCTTTCACCAATTTAGAACAGCAATATGCACACTATGTACAGTGATAAGTATAGTGCACTCCACGGTAAGCAAGGCAGAAATAGAAGCCACAAGATAGCAGACCGTGCTTCAACCAGCTCTAGAATGGGAATGACAAGGGCAGACAGGAGAGTGGTACCCACATAACCTCTGCGATTGCCAAAACCATCTTCTTACTGGCTAGAACCTGGTCACTAGTTGAACGACGGGGCCCCATCATCAACTCTTAGCAACCTGGTTCGCTGGTTGGGGGAGATAGCCTGTAAATGAGGGTGTGTACATGCGACGAATAAAGGTTACATACTCTTTGCATGCCACACTAGGTCCTTACAGTCATTGATAGGTACCACTGCACAAATGTGCACAATAAAACTCCTTAGGAACCTTTACATGGTTTTACAGTAATTAGGAGTACTTTTAACTATTACAACAAATACGTCAAACAAATTGCACATCATCACAAGGTTACTGTAGTAAAAATAGTAACACCATAGCAACAACTGCCACACACAAAATATACTACAAAATCATGATAGTAAAGTATAATGACCCTAACTAAAGCTATCATAACAACTATAAAACAGAATACGAACATACCCTCTACAGCAGGGTATAGGTTAAAGTTGTGTTATGAAATAGCAAAACCAATACACTAGGAAGATCTTGGAAGGATTGGTACCAAACCTGACACGAAAATCACTCCCTATGAAAGCAAAAGACTCGGCAGGAGTTGCAACATTCCCATAATGAAAATCAGGGGCGCCACGAGTGCACTGAGAGACAACATAATATGTGTACGGGGCCCAAGACTGTTCAATTGCCTCCCAGCATAAACAAGGGGAATAACCAATAGACCCCCGGCTGTCTTCAAGAAGGCACTGGACAGGCACCTGACGTCAGTACTTGACCAACCAGGCTGTGGTTCGTACGTCAGTTTGCGTGCGGGCAGCAGTAACAGCCTTGTGATCAGACCCTAACTATCATGAGGCCTGGGCACCTCCCCACCTCACCATCACCACCCCCACAATCACCTCCACACACCATAACCACCTTACCATCACCCACTCCACCATCACCACCCCTCATAATCACCATCCGCGCACCACCAACCCACCATCCCCACCTCGCCATCACCACTTCACCATCATCCACGTCACCCCCACAATCACCTCCCCACCATAACACCTTACCATCACCACTCCCACCATCACCACCCCCACCAACACCTCCCCACCATCCATCCAGCCCACCAAGATTAATAACTGGTAGGCAACTAACTAAAGAAATTAAAATTTAAAAATAAATTTGTTAAGTCAAGAGGTAGTATTTATTCAAATTAAATTAAATTAAAATTATCACAGTAATCAAAAATAATACCACTTCACTCGAGTACAATATTATTGTGCTGAAATCACATATACGATTTATATTCTAAGCACCGTCTGGTACATAACATTTATTAAGATATTAAAAATATTGTACAAGTTTGTGTGTATGTGAGTAAGTGCTCTAAGTATTTCGTTAAGTCTCAGAACTCGACTATAGACTAAACAAGTGACTGACAAAGTCCTACACCTAACTAACTACTTTGACCAACTGGCAAT
Organism: Cherax quadricarinatus; assembly: GCF_026875155.1. Taxonomy (NCBI): domain Eukaryota; kingdom Metazoa; phylum Arthropoda; class Malacostraca; order Decapoda; family Parastacidae; genus Cherax; species Cherax quadricarinatus. The sequence continues at coordinate 6,668,700 of NC_069399.1, forward strand.
CAAACAGTCTGCTTGAAACAATTACAAGAATGCTAAGCCCAAAACAAGTATAACAAGCAACTGCGACACAAAATTCAGAACAAGGAGATAATATACGAACACTAAGTAGGGGACCATCTGCAGATCCCTCCACAAAAGTCACAAAACTCGCCATACTACTGAATCAATGTTCAGCATAAGAGATCCCCGACTGTGATAATACACAGATACCAGTAGCAAATAAGTGGAAAATTACAGCTCAGGACCTGAGTTACTCGAAGAGTGTCTATGAGACACACAACCTCAGTACAGAAACCGTCGAAAATCACTAAGTCTATACATTATGTTCTGTGAACAAGTTCTACAGAACTAACAAAATAATGAGACATACAATGCTGTCCAACCACAAAGAGAGTCTAGACCATGACTTAATACTTCAGGCGAGGTGAGGAACTAACTAACCCCCCCGCCCCCTCGATCACGGTGATAGCTCCGGTGTCGCTGCCCAGCAAGAAAGGCAGCAGTCTAGCGAGCCACAAGCGAAAATATACAGTTAGTTAGACAATCAAGACTTGAACTGAGCATATTATATGTTACATCCTACCTCACAAAATTTAGGCTAAGTCAGAAGAATAGTAATATAGTCACAATATATTTATCGATTCAGCTATTATCCCGAAATATAAGCAATATAAAATTATGATGAAAAGATAATAATTATATATATCATAAAAGATCATTGCAGACCATTCAGGGGGTTTGTAACAAGTAAAAAGGTCCCTCTAATGTCTGGCTGGCACTTGGCTGAAAGATGCTACATGCTGCACCTCCTCATCCATCTGATATTGTAATAGGTACTGCCCCAACCCCAGACACACCAAGCATCAACCTGTAATGAAAAAGGGTTTGGAGAAGTCTGGAGACAAAAGAATGTGGTGCAGGAACACAATAATCTTTTTGCTTTATATTAAAAAGCACTGTTGGACAGTCTGAGGTCCAATTAAAGAGACTTTGTGACTGGTAAGTAGCAGTAAGAGTGTGGCAACAATATCATGAGAAATTCTTACAGAATCTTTCTGAAAATCCTATCATTGCCAAGGAAACGAAGAAGAGATTTTCCCCGGTCCTCATGAGGAACTGGATAATCTTTTATAGCAAGAACTATTAGCAAGTTTTCGGTGCACACTTTAACCACTACCTACTTCAATGGCCTAGAAAAGTGACAGTGGCCTGGCCAAAGGTAAGATTGAAGATAAATTAAACTGTTAGAATGGGAACTCAGTAAGTCTCAAAAGAGACCTAAGTCTAAGTTAGGTGTTTGATCCCAAAGTTCAGAGCACCACAACAGAGATCATCTTGTACGCTCGTAGCCTTGAAGTCCTTAATTACCTGGAGATGGATAAGTTTCTGGAATGAAGAGGGGGAATTTTTCATTCCGAAGGGGGAACTGGGTTATTGATAATACCTCACTGGAATTAAGAAGGCCGAGATATTCTTCGTCCTTATCCGTCAAGGTACCTGATGTAACCTTTCAGGAGATTGCAACTTGGACACAAAAGTAGCCTTACCCACAACGACCCATTACGTCATCCAGACAGGAAGAGGTAAGATATGTTGTAGTGAATGAACCATCGTACACCTTACGTAGTCGGCGTGCACACATATGAAACCTCCATCAGCCTTCTTCACAAGGATGCACGTGAAGCCAAGGACAAGGATGACTCCTCCACTAAACCAGCTTTAAACAAAAATTTTACTTCCTAGCTGAAGTAGCCTCAGCTATTCAGGATTAGCTCGTAGGTGTGAGAGTTTAATGATGGTTAGAGTGTTTCCACATATACACAATATAACCTATCGTACCATTTTTTCGGTCACATGTTCCGAAAAGAATATTAGGATATGAGCTGTAGAAAGCCAGTTAAATTTAGTTGCTGGCGTTATCAGATATACCCTCCATTAAAGGGCTGAGGAACCTTGAGAGGACAGAAATTTGAAAGTATAATATTACATTTCAGAGATAGAGTGCAAAGAAACAGAGTGTCCTCAGAGGGTATAGTGACAGAGTCCAGTACTGGACTTTATCAGTGTATGAAAAGTTTTAATTGATTGATGTGGTAAATTTTTAGTATTTCTTTCATAGGTACTTATCAATGGAGCCTACCCACTAATTTACATCTGCATAGGTCCCGTAAATCTAGCCTTTTAAGGTGTGGCGCAGGATAGTTCCTGGCACCAACACCTTTGTCTCCTGGATGGAAAAAACGAATGTTTGCAACTTCTGTCATAACCTCAGTTTCATCTTACATTGAGCTTGTCTTAAGGTTACTTGGCTAAGCTGACGTGCCACCTGGCAAACCTTGAAGGACGGGTTTTAGATTTGAGCTAAACGTCTTCTCCCTTCCATTCCTTCTTTGAGCACCCCGAAAGAGAGACCTCGTACAATGTGCCCGAAAGATCGAGTCTCAAATGGACTATACCCTGCAGACTCATGCACCGTCTCTCTTACTGGAGAACAAGCAACAAATGTTAGTGATTCATTCCCAACCTGTAGGAAAGTGCATTGCAAAAAGTTATCATAAATTATAAATGTCCTGAAGGAATGGGCTTTCCAAGGCGCCTGGGACTGAGGATGATAGGCAGTGGATAAGTTGTGGATTAGCCTAACCTAGTTTTAATACTTCCCTAAATGCTTTGGCAGTAAAAGTTTAGCCACCTCTTGATCACTTTGGAATAGTTATAGGAATGCCAAAACAAGGAAATGAATTATGGTTTAAAGCTTTGAGAATAGCTTTATGTATTAATGGACTGTGCATGGGTAATTGCATCAGGATATCTCGTACTTTAGCTATAATCGTAAATTAAATAATGAATTTCCCATGACGTTGACCTAGGATAGTGGACCTACACAATATATGACTTAATCTTCAAAAGGTTGTCTCCATCAGCAGTACAGGTTGGAAAGTTTTCAAGTTTAGCAGGAATGTCAGGTTTCCATCCTTGCTGACATTCTCGGCACACCTAATGATGATTCTTCACGATCTTCTTAAATATTGCCGAATAAAATTCTTTTGTGAATTCCTAAACAAGGTTTTTTGGTAATTCCTAAGTGACCTCCTAATGAAAGTATTATGAGCTATAATATAATAATTGAGTCTATACTTTGTTTGGCACCACTAACCTGTTAAACAATTGCCGGCCCAGCTTATCCTCCTTACCAGTGATCTCAGAGGGTCAAAACAGATCAAATAATCGTATTTTTAACTTCATACTTGACCAGATGACCCAAAGAGTATTGTACGCCATGGCTTAGACCTGAAAAGCGAATTTTAAAGAAGGTCCTTTCGTTATAGATGCCTCCGAGGAAGGACAGTCCCTCGGGCAAGTAAACAGAACATCTGGGCAATCCTCAAACCCTGAAAAGGAAGGCTTGATCGGGTCTGTTCACTGATTTACGAGGCTCCGGGCCGGTGTGCCTAATAAAACAACGTGGCTATTCCCGAATCGGAATCGTCCAAGGGATAGGTCAGACATTCTCTCCAACAACCCTAGGGATGTTTGCCCGAGTTATGGGCCAAAACCGGAGAAGAATTACTCATTATAGGTTCAGGACACGCACTAAGAGTAGTAATGTTAATACACAGTAATAAACATAGGCATCTTTCATGGGGAATCGTTTGGAGACACCTACAGACAAGTGACCCAGTGTAAATTAGCAACTGAACATAAATTTATGGCCAAAGGTTATCAGAATATATAGCTCCTCCAAATGCTTCTAAATAGAAACATAGGAATTCAAGAGAGTGTTCTCTGAAAGGGGTAATATTCCTTCTCTTACAAGTGAGTCATATGACTGCCATATCGCTAAAGGTCTTTACTTCAGTTTGTTTCTGTGTTATTACCCCTAAGGGAAATAAACTCTTGCAATAATAAGGGAGCCATACCTTTTCTACTTCACTAGGGACCTTTTTGACTAGGGACATTAGTGATTTTGTCCATGGTTGGGGTTATTGTGTGGCAGTCGGGACGGATAGGACCTACTTATTTTCTACAAATGAAGCAAACGAAGGCTTGCCCTTCACTCCCAAGCGGACGTTGCAGATGGTGGTCGTTCTGGCTGGGAGTCCTCTCTGGATACTGTTGTCGAGATGCCACCAGAGATTTTGTCTCCGTCCGCAGGGTTGGACCATAAGTTGAAAAAGCGTGGCTCACAGCAGGTGACTTAGTTGGCTGACGGTAGAATGTTCTCCGCTCCCCCTGCACTAGTCATTCACCAAGGTTGAGAGAATCTCTGCTCATGCCAGGCTGTTGAAAAGAGAGACGGGACCGCTCGGACAAGGAGCTGTTAGTTTCAAGAAGGTATCAGCCACCCTGGCTGCCTCCAATGCAGTGGTTAAGTCACGATCCTTGCAGAAAGACTCAAACCTATGCCCACAGACTCCAGCAGATTATCAGTCAGAATAACTGTACCATCTCCACATTGCTTTAAACCAGCTGTTAAAATCTATGGTGTGCAGTCACACAAAGCCCGAGGGGAGTTTGAGACCAAGCTTTCCGTCTGCCCAGTTTTTGAAAATTTTTTTGTATTAGAGGCCTGGGATACAAGTATATGCTAACCAACACTGTTTCTTCAACAACTTAATAAGCATAAAATTCAGCGTCATTTATAGCTGTACTAAATTCTGTGTCCTTACCCAATAAAAGCTGTATTGAAACAACCGATAGATGCCCAATGCTTGTTGCGCGGTCCACATCAAGGCTGAGCCTGATTTTCCGAAGGGCTTCGAAAAATAGTGTTTCTTTTCGGCCTACAATTGAAGCGGGGAACAAGCTGTACTGCTTTATTGTAAACGTAAAATACATTTACATTATGCCGAAAACAGCCTTCCTTTCTCTTGTCCCTATCAAATTCTTCCCTTGTGAATTCACTCTGTTCCCTAGTTCTTTGCCTCAAGATTGATTTTTGCCAACTCAGGTGCCAACTACCTGATTCACCTTGAGACAACCCTCTGCATTATACGACCAATTTTGAGCTCCATAGGTGTATCAGCTTGCTCCTGCAGAACAAAGTAGGTTTTTCCTAAGCTCCCGGTAGAGGGATGAATCTAGTATGTTGCCATCTCTTCTCTAAAATTTGTCAGCAATCAGTGAATGCAGTTGCGCGGGGGTGGGGAGTGAGGCTGTGAGAAAGTGTGGTTTTATATAAGCAATGAACGAGCAATTTGCCAACACTCTGTAAGACAATTTAAGTTAGGTTATGCAAAGTATAATGCCGACTGAGACTCAAACTCTGAACTCGTCTAGGAGGGCATAAGGTTATTCGCTATTGCACAGTACGATTGCAGAATACCCCAACGTAACAATTTATTTGCAGAACAACTCTTAGCTATGCACAGAACGATTGAGGCAGAATTACACTTACAAGCAAGCCGACTGCAAAAATTCATCCACACCGAACATGCTAGTAACAACTGACATTCAAAATTATGTAAAGACAATGACCAGACAGCTACACTGTTCCTAGAAAGAATGACGCGTAGCAAAGGCGACACACTCGAACGAAGCTAGTAGCGAGCTGTTGGAGAACGATCACAAGACCAAATAGCAAGGCTAAGAGCATCTATAACAGTAACTGACACGTCAAAATTTGTAAAGCGTAGGTGGCAAAACAAATTGCAATGCCAGACAGACAATCTGCACAGTGTACCTGCTAGAGCTTCACCCTTAGCTCAACCGTTTCACTTATGTCCAGCACCAGATCCCGGACAGGCCCCATATTACAAACCCAGGATTCCAACATGGCCGTTTTCCCCAGTGATAATGGGAGCAAAATTAAACACACAGAAAAAGTTTACACTTATAATATCATCACCACTTTAAACAGCAATTATGCACACTATTTACAGTGATAAGTTTAGTGCACTCCACACGGTAAGCAAGGCAAGAAATAGAAGCCACAAAATGCAGGACCGTGCTTCAACCAGCCTCTAGAATGGGAATGACAAGGGCAAGACAGGAGAGATGTACCCACATAACCTCTGCATTGCCAAAACCATCTTCTTACTGGCTAGAAACCTATGTCACTAGTTTAACAGAACGGGGGGCCTCCACTCACAACTCTTAGCAACCTGGTTTCGCTGGTTGGGGGAGATAGCCTGTAAAGAGAGGGTGTGTACATGCGAAACGAATAAAAAGGTGTACATACTCTTTGCATAGCCAAACTAGGTCCTTACAGTCATTGATAAGGAGTACCACTGCACAAATGTGCACAATACAAACTCTTTATGAACCTTTAGCATGTTTTTATACAGTAATTAGGAGTACTTTTAACTATTACAACAAAAACGACAAACCAATTGCACAACATCCACAAGGTAGCTGTAGTAAAAAAATAGTAACACCATAGCAACGAACTGCCATAATGGCAACCACACAAATATACTACAAAATCATGATAGTAAAGAATAATGACCCTAACAAAGCTATCATAACAACTATAAAACAGAATACTAACATAACCCTCTACAGCAGGTATAGGTTAAATGTTGTGATAGGGAAATAGCAAAACCAATACACTAGAAGATCTTGGAAGATTGGTACCAAACCTGACACGAAAATCAAACTCCCTAAGGAAAGCAAAAGACTCGGCAGAGTTGCAACATTCCAAATAAAAAAAATGAAAATCAGGTGCGCCAACGGTGCACTGAATACACAAAATATTGGTACGGGGCCCACAGACTGTACCATTGCCTCCATCATAAACAAGGGGAATAACCAATATACCCCCGGCAGTCTTCAGGAAGGCACTGGGACAGCACCTGACGTCATACTGACCAACCAGTGCTGTGGGTACGTAACGTCAGATTGCGTGCGGGGCATGCAGTAAACAGCCCCCCCCCTGGGGTTGATCATACCCTAACTATCATGAGGCTGGGTCTCAGACAGAGCCGCGGGGGCAAATTGACCCCCGAAACCCTATCCAGTAAACCCAGGTACAGTACGAAGGGATTTTTAGGTCACTTAATAGAACATAGGCTTAGGCGAGAGTAATCATTAATCAGAATATTTGTATTTGCCTTCCTTTTAGAGGGCTTTGTCATATGAGTGCATGAATTATAGTAGAGTGAAGACTGAAACGTTGGAGTTTGTCCCTTGTCTGGCAAGTTTGCACTTTATCGAATTAACAAGAAAGAAAATTTGTGTATTATTTCACATAAACAACAGTAAATTAATCTGAACATTAACGATAAAAATAATATATCAAATGATTTGAATGAAAAATTAAATAAATTAAAATTGACCTATGATATACATAAAGTCAGAATTTGGCTTCAAAAAAAATCAGAGGTTAATTTAGTGTTGACATCCGTGTCAAGAGAAAATTGGTTTGTCTAACTTTGTGAAATTAGAAGATTTGTGGAAAAGTTTAGGCTTCCGACACCCACACACACACATTATATATATAGTATATATATATATATATGAAATATATAAGAAATATACATATATATATATATATATATTACATATAGTATATATAAATAAATATATATATGCCGTAGGCAACACGATTACGGACGCCGCCTCGTATCCATAGCTGCTGTCCGAGAGTATTCGTGCACCGGCAGCCATGATGCTTCAACCAAACCAACTTGGCTTAATGGGGTCCTCTCAAGGAAGATGAAGTACGGTTCAATGCAACAAGGGCTATATCAACAACCTGCCCTGAGGACACTGCATTGGTAAAATTAGATTTCAATAATGCGTTCAATCTCCTGAAAAGAGACAGTGTATTAGCAGCAGTACAAGATCATTTCCTCCCTGTCTCTTCCCATTAGTTTCTGCCGGGTATAGCAGGAATCAATGGCGTTCTCTTAGGGAGAGCATGGAAATTACATCATAGCGAGGTGTCCAACAATGAGATCCTCTTGTCACCATTTCTCTTCTGTATAGCAGTTGAAGTGACATGCACAGTCAGGACTGACCAGCGAGCAAAACATCTGGGTTCCTAGATGATGCACAACTGCAGGTACAAAGAGTCCTCACAATGACCTTAGCACCAGGTATGACACGGGGACAGGAAATGGTTCTCATCCTGAATCCATCCAATGTGAAATCATCGACAGTCAGTGGTCAACAAGTTGATGAAATTCAGTTGAGATCAAAATTACCCCATGAGCAGCAGGTCGATTGCCCTCTGCCGTATTCCAACAAATAGTGTCTTGCTAGGGAGCAGCCTAGGGAAGCATCCGATAGACAACAATTCTCAGGAAAATTGGAAGAGTTAAGGAGAATGGAACAGACGAATAGGCAATCTGGACACCACGATGCCTTGAAACTTCCTACAAAGTGCTTGAGTCAGCCAGGTTGACAATATTTCCTAAGATGTGCACCTTCATATGATACACCCTAGTACTGCTCTGAATATGGACAGTATTTTGAGTGCAGGATTTTTTACGAAAGAACTTAACCTAAACTCAAAATACGGCAGTGGAACAAGCTACACTTCCAGTCAGACTAGGAGGCACTGTGTCCGCTAAGTCATCTCATGAATAGCCGTTACCCGATGCTTTTCTGTCCTCGTCTTGCAACCAGAGGAGCTTGTAGCAGCGATTCACCCTGAAAACATCTTTAGGGACAAGATATGGAGCCAGGACAAAAATTCATTGACGGACAAATGATCTGGGATAAACTCACGGGCTCTGATCCAGACCTCTCCCCCCACAACCACAAACAATCGCACTGGGATGGTCCAATAGTGGAAAATATGCCTCAACAATGCTTCAGAGTGGTGTCAGGGAAGGATAAGCCCGCCTCCTGGCAGAAGAGCCCCTCATCTGGATGGACTTTCTGTTGGCTGTTCCCAACCTTCCACCTTGGCACCGTCCGACCCACAGACCATGCCGCATCTGGTGATGCCCTTCGAAACTATGCCGGCCGACTATCTCGCCGAACACAGATGTATTTGTGGCAGTAAGCAGCAGACCGATTCGGGTACCATGTCTAATGTGCCGAAATCCGAGGGAAAGATTGCAAGACATGAGGAGGATAATAACATACAGAGGAGCCTCAAAACAAGCTTGGATGCCCCGCAGTAAGGGAGCCACCACCCCATGACTATGGCAGATCTGAATGGAGTAGGCTCGAAGAATGCGTCCAGATGATAACACCCTCAAGGCCTGGACAGATGGGAAGCATGTGGGATTGGGACTATACATTGCATCACCATGATGGCATGATACCTAGCCCAATACACCAGGGAGGAAGGAGGGGCAGCTGCCAGGCTTTAGGAGAAGTCCCGAAAAGTCTTGAAAATTAATTGAGAATTTTGCCGCAACATTAGTATGTTATGATCCATAGGGCTCAGAGACCCATGTCTTCATGGGTAAAGAGTGCATCTAAATTCTCCTTAATGAGCAGGGGAAATAAATACTCAACAGGGTAACTAGTGATCCCAGGGCAGCTAGTTTTCTGTTCCAGCGGCTCAGTAGACGTGCAATGATCAAACAGGTGAGGATAATGCCTGCCGTATTTTGGCACATGACCCCAAGGCTCCTGAGGAGCTGGATGGATATACGCCTTATAATCGTTGATACCACGAAGCAACATGTACCGTATATGCCACCTTTTTATCAATAATGTATCTCTAAACTTCTGTACCATATTATGTAATAAAAATATTTCCTATTAGTCAAAGAGAAAAAAAAAAAAATATGAAAAGCTGGGGTGTTATGGGGAAAGGAATATTCAAACGGCTTCAGAAGAAATTCCAAAATATATTTGCCTTGAAGCCTTTTATCCACTTCTCTGGCTCCGATGCTATGGGTCCCACAATTTACACCAGATGTGGACCCCAGTCCAATAAAGAGATTTAAATATGATATATAAATATATAAATATATATATAAATATATATATATATAAAATAATATATTATATATAGTATAAATAAACATAATATACAAATATATAAATAAATATATAAATAAATATAATGTATATATATATATATATATATAAATATAATATATAATATATAGTATATAGTATATAATATATATATATATATAGTTATATATATAGGTAGTAGTTGGTAGACAGCAACCACCCAGAGGAAAGTACTACCGACCTGCCAAGTAAGCATGTTTTTTGCATGATGAGTAGGATTGTGCTGTGAGTCTTTTTCAGTCTCATAAACACTCTAGATAACAGTGATAGTCTTATCTACATCCTACTACACTTTGTCACACTTCACAGACAACACACATGCAGATAAAAAGTAAATATATAAATATCTCTATAAATATATATATAAATAAATGATGAAAAAGTGACAATATATATATCATATAATATATATAATATATATATATATATAGATAACATCTAGGTTTTTCTTTCTCCTTTATTCTATATAGCTCATGTTTCCACTTTATTTCTTCTATTGTCCATTGGGAATGGAAAAGGAATCTTCACTCCTTAAGCCAGCGTGTTGCCTATGAGGCCGACTAAATGCCGGGAACGAGGGCTATAACTTCCCTTCACATGTATACATTTTACTAAAAAAAGAGAAGAAGAAAAACTTTATATAGAACTGGAATGGTTTGTAATTTTCGTGGATTATGGCGGATGACAAGAAACGAGAAGATTGCTTAAGATATGAATGGAAAAGAAGTTGGATGTCCTGGCCCAAAGGGAGAGACAAATGCAGAAGGGGGTAGTGGAGTATCGTTGGGGGAAAAAAAAATGGATATTTAAATTCTGAGCATCTGAGAGAGTTAGAGCAAAGGAAGGGGTAGCAGTAATTTTAAGGATCAGTTTATGGAAGTAGAAAAGAGAATAAGAATGATTTTAAATTCAGAGATAATGTGGTATTAAAGTAAAGGTTGATGAAGCGAGAAGAGGGTCAAAATAAGTCGTGTAGCACCTGGGAGAAGAGAGGCATGTAGAGGATGAGAGAGAGATTTTGGGAGATGAAAGTGAAATGTATAGGACCTTGAACCGAAATGAGAGAGTAATAGTGGTACTGGACCTGAAAGCTAAAGTATTGAGAAATTTTTAGAAGAGGGTGTGGATAGTTAATTTTTGTGGGTGCCAGGTGTAAAATGGATAATGGGAGCCCTTTAGATTGACCTTTGTATAGAAAGGGTTATAGTTATAGGTAAAACATATTTAACGAAAAAAGAGGATAAATAAGGTAATATAAGATGTTATGTGGGCGAAATGACAGTATTTTGTTGATTAGGTATTTGGTAATAAAAGACTGTTGATTAGACCATCAGGATGTACATGTTTAAAGAGTGGGCCACAGATATAACAGATTCACTTTTTCATTTGTAGCAACACAGAGTAGTAAAAGGTAATGGGGATAACAAGGATAACTAGAAGCAACAGGGAGAGAGAGGTGAAGGTTTATAAACTAGAAAGAGGAGGCAGTTAGGGTAAAGATATAAACAGCTATTGTAGGATAGATGGCTAATGAGAGCATAGGCAATGGGTCCCGAAGATGGTATGGGTAGGTTTAAAATGTAGCGTTAGAGTGTTTCAGCAGGAAGTATGGGTTGCAGAAAGTTGGGCGCGGGAGGGAAGATAAGCGATTGGTGGAATGAGAATGTAAAGTCAAGATGAGAAGTTTTTTTACAAAGTAGAAGTAATGCAAGGAGGGAAGAGTTATATGGAAGAAAAATGAGGTGACTGTTAAGCATATGTAAAATGAGAGAATGAGGAGAGTGGTGAGATGTTATCAACAAATTTTTGTTGAAAGAAAGAAAAGTTTGGTAGTGAGATAACCACTTAAAGGAAGCCTAGTAGAACACAGGTGTATTTGTCAGTTAAAAATAGGAGAGGAGAGTTATTAAATGAGAGTTTAGAGGTAGTTGGGAAGATGGAAGAATATTTTGAGGAAAATTAGTTAAGATGTTTGATGAAGATAGGGAAGCTGTGGGGTTGATTACGTGTAAAGGGCTTAGGTGGAATAACATCATTTTAGGAGTGAGAAGATCCAGTCCGTGAGTGGGGGGAAGGTTCGTGAGGTCAGATAGGTGAAAAAGAAAGTGGGGGTAAGGCAGCTGTGATTGGATGGGATAAAGATAGAATGTTAAAAGCAGGTGTGGATAAAGTTTTGGTGGTTGGGATGTCTGATTATGTAATAAATTTATGGGAAGAGTGTAAGGTACCTAGGGATAGTGCAAGACACGATGCTAGTTCCTTTGTATTAAGGCAAATGGGTGGACAAAAAGAGTGCAAAATTATAAGGGTATAAGTGTCTGTTGAATTATACCTTGTAAATTGTTTATGTAAGATATATATGTAAGAGAAATAAGATAAAGACGGAGAAAAGGATATCATTGAACAAGGAGCTATAGGAAAGGAAGTTTGTGTGGGACCAGAGATTTACAGTGAAACATATACTTGAACAGTATTTTTATTAAGGCAAAGAGAGAATTTTAAGAGTGGCATGTTATGATTTGTCAAAAGGCTATGACAGGGTGGATAGGGGGGAAATTGGGGGTGGCAGATAGTAGGCAAGTGTATGGTAGTATGAGGTAGGTTACTGAAAGCAGAGAAGAGTTTTTTCCGAGGAAGAGAGGCTCATGTTAGAGTATAGTTAGGAATAAGAGGGAGATTATTTCCCATGTAAAATTAGGCCTTAGACAAGTATGTATATGATGTCACCATGGTTTGTTTTAATATATTTGTATATGGGTTGTAAGAGAAGTACATGCTCGGTGTCTTGCACGAGGTTGGTATGTTAAGCAAGATAAAGAATCACACATAAAGTGGGGAGTTTTCACCGTTGCTATATTGCATGAGACACTGTGCTCTTGGGAGAGATTCAGAGAAGAGAATTTTCCAGAAGTTGCCTGGATGAAATTGGTAGGTGTATGCAAAGAACAAAAATGTAAAAGAGAATACAAAAAGAGTAAGGTTATGATGATAACAAAAAAGGTTTAGGTGATTAATATGAATGATAACATATATGGGAGAGAGTAAGTAGGAGGTGAATGTATTCCCAGATATTTGGGAGTGGACGTGTCATCGTAAATGGTCTTGATTTGAAAGATGGAGGTGGATATTATATCCATAGATTGATGAGGGAGGAAAGAGGGTGAGTCGTTGCACTTAGTAGTCTGTGAGACAAAGAACATTGTCCTTGTAGGCAAAAGTGGGAATGAAATAGAGTAAAGTTTATTTAAACAACGCTCTTAAAGGGTGAAGCAATGGGTGATGAATGTTGCAGCGAGGGGATATGATGCTGGAGCAGTGAGAGATTTTCATGTCGAGGGCAATGTGGGTGGTGTGAAATAGTAAAGCAGAAAATTCGTATTTGTTTGGAAGTTATGAGGAGGTGTATGGTGAATACCGCACGCTGTTGTATCCCGAGGACGTGAGAAGGGTTTTTGAGGTGGTTCGGTACATGTAGAGAGAATGGAGAGTAAACAGATTGACATTATGAGTGTATCAGTCTGTAGTGAAGGAAGGCGGGGAAGGGGTTCCGCCTAGGAAAGTTGAGGGAGGGGGTAAGAAGGAGGTTTGTGTGGTGCGAGGGGCTTGGGACTTGGGCAGCCGGCGTGCGAGATCGTGTTTTGAAGATAGGAGAGTAAGAGCCAAATGGTTTTTAATACTGACTGTGCTGTTGAAGTGAAAGCAAAGTAACATTTAGTAAGGGTATCAAGGAACCGGCAGGCCGAGGACATCAGTACCGGAGATTGGAAGTACAGGTGCCTGCACACTGAAGGATGGGTGATAATGTATGGCAGTTTAAAAACTGTAATGATAAAGCACCCTCTGGCAAGACATTATGGAGTGAATGAAGGTGAAAGTTATTTTCTTTTTCGGGCCACCCTGCCATGCTGGGAATCGCCAGAGTGTTATAATATATATAATATATCTAAATAATAAATATATATAAAAAAACTATAAATATACATCATATAATATAAATATATATATATATATGATAATATGTAAATATATATATATATATAATATATTATATAAAAAAATAGAATATATAATATGATAAATATATAAATATATAATATATATATTATACTTACGTTTACCTGCCATGTACAAATGGGGAATGATTTCGCTGAGAAGAAGGAGATTGTGGTGGGACAACGAATGCGGATATTAATATTTATTCTTCCTCGGTATGTATTTCTTATGATAACCTTTTTCAAACATAATTTTAATAGCATTAATATTTGTCTTTTTTATTATTGTCATTTGTAAAAATTTATTTCATGATATAAAATATACCTTATATTACCACAAATTTTTTTTCTACATTTATTAGGTTTGGGTTAATAAGTTGTACACCTCACGACTATACAAGGGTCCATTGTTTGTAATTTCAAAAATGAAAAAAAAATTAAAAAATTAAAGTTTGTACATTTTCAGTTACGTTTAGACTTTAAAAAAAGCATAGACTGAATAAACGTATTGTTCTTGTATCGACTCAGGAAATCAAAATCTCTAAATTATAGTTTTCCAGTGTGATCAGACCTCTCTGTTATTAAATGTTAATTGTAATTGATTTAAATCCCATTAAACCACCCCACCATCAACACTCCACCCTAAGCACACCATCAACACTATCATCACCCACCAATCGACCACAGCCCACCATCCTCACCCACACCACCACCACTCCATCACACCACACCTCCTGGCACATCACCACTCACCAACACCTCCCCACCATCACCACTCCACCATCCTCACCCACACCACCACCACTCATCACACCATCAACCTCCTCACCACCACCACTCCACTCACACCTCCGCCACCATCACCACTCCACATCCTCAAACCACACCACCACCACTCCTCATCACCATCACCTCCCGACCATCACCACTCCACCATCATCACCTCCCCACCTCACCACCCCACCATCACCTCCCCACCATCACCACCACCTCCCACCATCACCACTCCACCTTCACGCAGTCACCTCCCCACCATCACCACTCAACCATCAACATCACTTCCCAACCAACACCTCCCACCTATCACACACCACCTCCCTCCATCGTCACCACTCCACATCCCCATCACCTCCCCACCATTCACCACCACATCATTCACCTCCCCACATCACCACCCCACCATCACCTCCCCACCATCACCAACCCTCCCACCATCACCACTCCACCATCACCATCACCTCCCCCACCATCACCACTCCACCATCACCATCACCACCCCCACCATCAACCACCCACAACACCTCCCCACACATCACCACCACCTCCCACCATCACCAACACCACCATCATCACCACCCCACCATCACCACCCCACCATCATCCTCCCCACCATCACCACCCCTCCCACAGACACCACGTCCACCATCACCATCACCTCCCCACCATCATCACTCCACCATCACCATCACTTCCCCACCATCTCCATTCGCATCACAACCCACCATCACCCACCCACCATCACGCACCGCACATCCACCGCCAACGCCACCATGCACCACTTCACCATCAACACCACCACCACCACCTACGCATCATCACTTCACCATCAGCCAACCCCAACAACACCACTCCACCATCACCACCTCCACCATCACCACTCCACCATCACCACCTCCACCATCACCACTCCACCATCACTATCACTTCCCCGCCATCACCATTCCGCCATCACAACCCAACCATCACCACCATCACCATCCCACCATCACCACCCTAGCATCACCACCCAGCATCACCACCCCAGCTTCACCACTCCACCATCACCACCCCATAATCACCACCCCACACCAACCCACCATCCCCACCTCACCATCACCACCCCCACAATCACCTCCCCACCATAACCACCTTACCATCACCACTCCACCATCACCACCCCCATAATCACCACCCCACCACCAACCCACCATCCCCACCTCGCCATCACCACTTCACCATCATCACCACCCCCACAATCACCTCCCCACCATAACCACCTTACCATCACCACTCCACCATCACCACCCCCACCATCACCTCCCCACCATCATCAGCCCACCATCACCACTCCGCCACCATCACCGCCCCAACCATCACCTCCCCACCATCACCACCCCACCATCACCACCCCCATCATTACAATCACCACCCTCATCATTTCCAACCACATCCTCCACCATCACCGCTCCACCATCACCACCCCCATAAACACCATCAAATCCCCCAAGATCACCACACCACCATCACATCCTCCACCATCATCACCACCATAGCAACCACCACTACGATCACCACCATAATAACCACCACCATAACATTCACCACCACCACTACCATCACCACCACCATAAACAACCACCGCCACCACAACCATCACCACCGCCACCATAAAACAACCACCGCCAACACTACCATCACCACCACCATAACAACCACCGCCAACACTACCATCACCACCACCATAACAACCACCACCACCACTACCATCACCACCACTATAACAACCACAACCAATACTACCATCACCACCACCATAACAACCACCACCACCACTACCATTACCACCATCATAACAACCACTGCCATAACGACCGCCATAACCACCACCACAACCACAGCCACCATTAACATCACCACTACCATAACCACCATATTACAAAAAAAAGTGATTTTACTCATTTTGTAATAAAGAGTTCAGGATACATAAATACATGTTAAAATAAATGAATCTTTAATTATTTTTTTTTATTATCACACCGGCCGATTCCCACCAAGGCAGGGTGGCCCGAAAAAGAAAAACTTTCACCATCATTCACTCCATCACTGTCTTGCCAGATGGGTGCTTTACACTACAGTTTTTAAACTGCAACATTAACACCCCTCCTTCAGAGTGCAGGCACTGTACTTCCCATCTCCAGGACTCAAGTCCGGCCTGCCGGTTTCCCTGAATCCCTTCATAAATGTTACTTTGCTCACACTCCAACAGCACGTCAAGTATTAAAAACCATTTGTCTCCATTCACTCCTATCAAACACGCTGACGCATGCCTGCTGGAAGTCCAAGCCCCTCGCACACAAAACCTCCTTTACCCCCTCCCTCCAACCTTTCCTAGGCCGACCCCTACCCCGCCTTCCTTCCACTACAGACTGATACACTCTTGAAGTCATTCTGTTTCGCTCATTCTCTCTACATGTCCGAACCACCTCAACAACCCTTCCTCAGCCCTCTGGACAAACAGTTTTGGTAATCCCGCACCTCCTCCAACTTCCAAACCACTAATTCTCTGCATTATATTCACACCACACATTGCCCTCAGACATGACATCTCCACTGCCTCCAGTCTTCTCCTAGCTGCAACATTCATCACCCATGCTTCACACCCATATAAGAGTTTTGGTAAAACTATACTCTCATACATTCCCCTCTTTGCCTCCAAGGACAAAGTTCTTTGTCTCCACAGACTCCTAAGTGCACCACTCACCCTTTTCCCCTCATCAATTCTATGATTCACCTCATCCTTCATAGACCCATCCGCTGACACGTCCACTCCCAAATATCTGAATACATTCACCACCTCCATACTCTCTCCAATCTGATATCCAATCTTTCATCACCTAATATTTTTGTTATCCTCATAACCTTACTCTTTCCTGTATTCACTTTTAATTTTCTTCTTTTGCACACCCTACCAAATTCTTCTACCAATCTCTGCAACTTCTCTTCAGAATCTCCTAAGAGCACAGTGTCATCAGCAAAGAGCAACTGTGACAACTCCCACTTTATATGTGATTATTTATCTTTTAACTCCACGCCTCTTGTCAAGACCCTCGCATTTACTTCTCTTACAACCCCATCTATAAATATATTAAACAACCACGGTGACATCACACATCCTTGTCTAAGGCCTACTTTTACTGGGAAATAATTTCCCTCTTTCCTATGTACTCTAACTTGAGCCTCACTATCCTTGTAAAAATTCTTCACTGCTTTCAGTAACCTACCTCCTACACCATACACCTGCAACATCTGCCACATTGCCCCCCTATCCACCCTGTCATACGCCTTTTTCCAAATCCATAAATGCCACAAAGACCTCTTTAGCCTTATCTAAATACTGTCACTTATATGTTTCACTGTAAACACCTGGTCCACACACCCCCTACCTTTCCTAAAGCCTCCTTGTTCATCTGCTATCCTATTCCTCCGTCTTACTTTTAATTCTTTCAATAATAACTCTACCAATACACTTTACCAGGTATACTCAACAGACTTATCCCCTATAATTTTTGCACTCTCTTTTGTCCCCTTTGCCTTTATACAAAGGAACTATGCATGCTCTCTGCCAATCCCTAGGTACCTTACCCTCTTCCATACATTTATTAAATAATTGCACCAACCACTCCAAAACTATATCCCCACCTTCTTTTAACATTTTTATCTTTATCCCATCAATCCCGCTGCCTTACCCCTTTCATTTTACCTACTGCCTCATGAACTTCCCCCACACTCACAACTGGCTCTTCCTCACTCCTACAAGATGTTATTCCTCCTTGCCCTATACACGAAATCACAGCTTCCCTATCTTCATCAACATTTAACAATTCCCCAAAATATTCCCTCCATCTTCCCAATTACCTCTAACTCTCCATTTAATAACTCTCCTCTACTATTTTTAACTGACAAATCCATTTGTTCTCTAGGCTTTCTTAACTTGTTAATCTCACTCCAACACTTTTTCTTATTTTCAACAAAATTTGTTGATAACATCTCACCCACTCTCTCATTTGCTCTCTTTTTACATTGCTTCACCACTCTCTTAACCTCTCTCTTTTTCTCCATATACTCTTTCCTCCTTGCATCACTTCTACTTTGTAAAAACTTCTCATACGCTAACTTTTTCTTCTTACTACTCTCTATACATCATCATTCCACCAATCGCTCCTCTTCCCTCCCGCACCCACTTTCCTGTAATCACAAACTTCTGCTGAACACTCTAACACTACATTTTTAAACCTACCCCATACCTCTTCGACCCCATTGCCTATGCTCTCATTAGCCCATCTTTCCTCCAATAGCTGTTTATATCTTTCCCTAACTGCCTCCTCTTTTAGTTTATAACCTTTTCACCTCTCTCTTCCCTGATGCTTCTATTCTCCTTGTATCCCATCTACCTTTTACTCTCAGTGTAGCTACAACTAGAAAGTGATCTGATATATCTTTGGCCCCTCTATAAACATGTACATCCTGAAGTCTACTCAACAGTCTTTTATCTACCAATACATAATCCAACAAACTACTGTCATTTCGCCCTACATCATATCTTGTATACTTATTTATCCTCTTTTTCTTAAAATATGTATTACCTATAACTAAACCCCTTTCTATACAAAGTTCAATCAAAGGGCTCCCATTATCATTTACACCTGGCACCCCAAACTTACCTACCACACCCTCTCTAAAAGTTTCTCCTACTTTAGCATTCAGGTCCCCTACCACAATTACTCTCTCACTTGGTTCAAAGGCTCCTATACATTCACTTAACATCTCCCACAATCTCTCTCTCTCCTCTGCATTCCTCTCTTCTCCAGGTGCATACACGCTTATTATAACCCACTTCTCGCATCCAACCTTTACTTTAATGCACATAATTCTTGCATTTACACATTCATATTCTCTTTTTCCTTAATATTATATAAAAATCAATCTTTGGTCTAGAGGTATTTAAAATATATATACAGGTTACAATAATAAATTATTAGCATTTTAAAATAATAATATATATATCTATGCTAAAATAATAAATTATAAATAACATTTGTATAATAATAAATTATGATCAACTCCGTGTCTCACACGACACTTATAATGACGCTCTGTGTCCCACACGACACTTATTCGAGTTGTGACGCTCCTTTTCCACCGTGTCACTCGACACCCTTTTCTGTGTCACCAGACACTCCAGCTCTCCGTGTCACACGACACCCTTTTCTCTGCGTCATCCACACCCTTTCTCGACTGTGTCACACTTGACACCCTTGTCTGCGACACACTCACTATCGACGTAGCGTCTTTCGAGAGGCCAGTCACGTGATACTATTCTATGTACACTACAACCAGGCCATCTTCAGTGTCACACGACACCCTTTTCTTCTCAGTGTTCCACTACGGTCCTGTAGCATATCTCAGTGTTCCACTCCATCATACTTCCCTAAGTGTCACACTACGGTCCTAGCCCAGTTCAGTGTAACACTCCAACCTTTTCTTCACATAATGTCCCACTAAAACAGCATCAGATGACTCCGGCCCACAGTTGACCAGCGTAGGCGGTGACTCCGCAGACATCACCGGTAGTCCTGTATATACTCTCCAAGGCCGGTAGAAGTACACCGTAAGATGGTCTGGTGAGTACTGTCTACCGCCTTCAAGACCAATTGACACACCACAAGGTGGTCCAATGAATTACTAGCAGAACACCATGCGGCCGTCAAGTAACTGAGGCCATCAGACTCAGTGAGCTGCGGTGAGCGGCTCTTCTAAAATCAGTAGAAGCCAGTAGAATACCAAAAATTTGGGCAGGAGAATACTCTCTACTGCCAGTAGATCTATACTGTAAGGTGTTCTGGTAATTACTGCTGCGGTGAGTACCGTGAGGTGTTCAGGTACTTACTGCTTCTAAAGCCAGTAGATGTGTACCGTGAGGTGTTCAGGTACTTACTGCTGCTAAGGCCGGCTCAGCAGTCCCCACATTGGGTTTCATGACGTACCCAGTGGTACTGCCGGTCGGCAGGTTAACCATTTAACCACTACTTTGGTAGGGGGCCGCAACACACCACCACCACTGCCATCACCACCACCATAACAACCACCACCACCACTACCATCACCACCACCATAACCACACACCACTACCATCACCACCACCATAACAACCACCACCACTACCATCACCACCCCTATAACAACCACCACTACCATCACCACAACCATAACAACCACCACCACCATACCATCACACTACCATAACCACCACCACCACCACTACCATCACCACCACCAGAACAATCACCACCACCACTACCATCACCACCACCATAACAACACCACCACCGCTACCATCACCACCACCACCACTACCATCACCACCACATAAAACCACCACTGCCATCACCACCACCATAACAACCACCACAACCATCTACCATCACCACCACCATAAAACAACACCACCACCACTACAATCACACCACCATAATAACCACCACCACCACTACCATCACCTCTGCCATAATAACCACCCACACTACTCACCACCACCATAACCACCTCCACCACTACATTACACCCCATAGCCACTACCACCACTACCTTCACCACCAAACCCTAACAACCACCACCACCACCATAACAACACCACTACATCACCACCACCATACCACCACCCACCACTACCATCACCACCACCATAACAACAACCACCATCACTACCATCACCACCACTACCATCACCACCACATAACAACCACCCACCACCACTATCATCACCACCACCATAACAACCACCACCACACTACCATCACCACCACCATAACAACCACCCCCACCACTACCATCCACCACCACCATAACAACCACACCACCACTACCATCACCACCACCATAACAACCACCACCACCTACCTTCACCACCACCATGTTGCGACCCCTGTATGGGTCACAATGTATATAATGTATATTAGCTTTCATATAATTTTATATTGCTTATATTTGCGATAATAGCTAAATCGTAAATATATTGCTTTATATTATTATTTGACTTAGTTATATTGTTAGGATGTAACATTCATATATTATTATTATGTGCTCATAGTTCAAGTTTTGATTGTCTAACTACTGTAATTATCGCTCGTGGCTCGTTACTCTGCCGGCTTCTCTGTTGCTGGGCAGCAACAGTCATGGAGAAATCAATGATCAAAGGGGGGGGGGGTGTTCACACCCCCCTGGGTGTCAGTCTGGGCTAGACTTCTTGGTGGTTGGACGTATTTGACAAGCGTGCCTAAATCTCCCTCATTGGCCCTTGTTAGAAGATCGTCTCTGTCGCTTTCTTGTTGTGGTTCTGAAGAACTCTGTTCACAGAACATTGACTAGACTTAGCGATTTTTGACGTTGTACTGATGTTGTGCATTGCATAGGGGCACTCTGAGCAACTCAGGTCCTGAGCTGTAGCTTCTGACCTAATTTGTACTGGTATCTGTGTACTGTCACAGTCGAAGATTTTCTAATGCTGAACTTAGATTCAGTAGTATGGGAGTTTTATGGCTTTTGTGGAGGATCTGCAGATGGTCCCTACTTATTGTCGTTATATTATCTCCTTGTTCCTGATTCTATATAACTTTTCCTTGTTATATTGTTGTTCGCTTATCAGTCGTTTTATTGTTCATGCAAGCTGTTCTGATTGCCAGGTGGTCAAGAAGTTAGTTAATGTGAGGACTTAGTCACTAGTTAAGTCTAGTTGAGTTTCGAGACATAGCGAACTACTTAGAGCACTTACACACATACACACAAACTTACTTGTACATATTTGTAATATCTTATTAAATGTTTATGTACCAGACGGTACTTAAGACAAAAAATGTGATATTTGCCTTCAGCACAATATTTCTGTACACGAGAGAAGTGATTATTATTCTGTTTATATTACTTTAATTTACTTTGATAATGTACCTCTAGACATCTTTATTAATAAACTTATTAAATTTTATTTTCTCTAGTTAGTAGCCTACCAGTTGTAATCCTGAAGCACTAATAATTCTTATTGAATTCTAATGGATAAATGGACAAGGATACTGACTACTTGTTATGAAAACCCAGTATTCACTGGAGATCTCTATGCTTATTAGAAATCGCGTTTTTTGTAACACAGCATAACAACCACCACTACCATCACCACCACCATAAAAACCATCACCACTACCATCACCACCACCATAAAAAACCACCACCACCATACCTCCCCCAACCAAAAAAAATACAAAACACCACCACCCAAATAAATCACCACCACCACATAACAAATGTTGCGAATAAGAAATTTTTTAAAAATTTCAGAATGGGGCCCTGTTACATTTTTTTCCATGAAAACAAGTTTTTTGGATCCGGTTATTTAAAGGTATTTTAGAGTTAGGGAAATAATTTCAAGGGAAAAACTCCATGAATAATTTTACATTTATTTAAGATTTAAATACAATACTTTATTTCTCTCTGTAGTTAAAATGTAATTTAAATATTTGTAAAAATAAATTTCCCATATACATTTAGTTCAAATCATGGAAATGTCACTTAAAAGGAAGTTTATTTTTTCCTGAAATTAAGACTTCAATAACATTTACGTTTTTGTCTAACAAGCTGTAATCAAAATAAAAAAAGGTACAAGTTTGGGGCAAGCCCTTTGAATCTGGCCGTAAAGTATCTCTAGGATTACGAACTGACAAAGAATATAAATATCAAAAGAACTTTCAGAGCAATTGGAAAAAACTGAGTAGTTAGAGTCCAATTCTCAAACCATTCAAACTGTAACCCCGTAAGAGCCAATTATGACGTTGTCAGGGCTGACAGGGGCGGATGAAACTTGCCAGTCTTTTGACGCTGTCAGGTTGGATAGTGCCCCAAACGTCCCCAGCTGGACATAAAAATTAAACAATTCACCGATTTTCCCAGATTTAAAATCTATTACACAAGAAATCCTCTAACAAAAATAAAAAAAAAAAAGTGATAATAAAAAAATGTATATAAAAAAATAGGATAATAACAAAATAGTGAATACCAGGGTTTTTTTCTAAATTAACAGAAATAATTAACCCCAAAAGTCTCTATTTTAGTAAAAGGGGGACTTTCGCGCTATAATTTTTAAGTGATAAAACATTTTCTCTTAATAGTTAAAAACACGGATCCCCAATTTCGAAGATAAAACACCCCTCCCCGTACGAAAAATAGGTCGCAGTAGGGAGTTGCAAGCGTCCTTGGAAATATTCCTTTATAGAAAAATAAGGATGTGGAGAGGGAGAAGGAGAGAAGAACTCGATCAGCTGTTATTTCCCAGAGGATGAGCTTTTGGAAAAAGGGCCCGGGGAAAAATTCGGGAGTGGTTTCCCATACAATTTCGGTTTAGGATCTAGACATGACTTGGGTATCCATGTGGATTAATACTTCTCCTCAACGAACGGCTTTCATAGTATCGTCGATATAAAAAAAAACCATCTGGTACCGTGAGGCTTTAAACCTTTACGATAATCGGGGACATTCTAGAAGTTCCCGGTTGGGAACAATATACGGGCGAGGCCCACGGACTTTTACTCCGTTCTATGAGTCCTTTGGACAACAAAAAAATTTATTCCTTGTTTTTTGTTTTGTTTGAGTGGATTGCCCTATAAGGTGCTGTTTGCAAGGCTTTGCTCCTTTACTTATTGTGAATTCCCCAAAGTACAACACCCAGGGCGTCATCGAATAAAAAACCCCATAACGTAATATCAAGTCTTTTATATCTTTTGCTTTCTTCAAATCAAGGTCCATAAAAAAGGGATCAAAAATTGCAATTCTCTGAAATTTTTTTAAAGTACTTCTATCGCTTTAGAGATTTCTGGGAGACTTTCATTTTCGTTTCGCTAAAGGAAAAAACGTCGTAACTGGTACGATCAGGGTGGTAAGCCTTAGTTGGGTTTTTTGATAAGTACGTTTTGCTTTTCTCTTTCCTGGGTTTGTAGTACATAAATTTACTCATTGAGCCGTCAATACTTCCAAAGGACCCTTTGTATCTAGGTTGCAGAGCGTGTCCAGGAAGAAATTTTTGTGCCTCACATGTCACCTGGTTTGAAGAAACAGAAACGTTGTGTGTTTGTCATAAAAATGCTTCATCTTGGATTTGGGCCCTTTGCTAAGTTTTTGAGGTAATTCCCCCCCGTTGTGACAAACGTTTTGCATTTAGTTGGAGTTGTTTTAAACGGGGTTCTGATTTTCCGGCCCTGAACTTTTTGTACGGGAGGGGGCGGTACTTTGGGGTCCTAAATTAAATTTAAATGGACTAAACCCAGTGCTTTCTTGTTCGTTTCCCCTTTAAAGGGGAAAAAGACGAAAAGGTATTCTTCGTCCCCTTTTCTGGAAAATGCTCGCAGTACTCTCTCATCATTGATTTTAATGTTTAAAGAAAACGTTCGAGGGTCTTGGACTGAGGGTGATAAGCAACAGAAAATACGGATTAATTCCGAGGCGAGATAGGCATACGAAAATTTGAGGTAAAATTTGAACCCGATCGGGTTGAATTTTTTCGGGGAAAACCCCCCCTGTGGAAAAATTTTTTTCTAAGCTCGAAAATAGACGAGAATTAAATTTTTTTCAAAGGGAGCCCTTGGATATGAGTAAAAAGACATCCCTAATTTAAAAGATATTGTTCCCTTGTTTGTCCTGGGTAACGGACAACACATTATTTAGGGTGGAAGGGCTCACCTGACGGGAAACGGGAATGAGGGGAACTGGTGGAGGTGTGTGCGAAGGTTTGCCGGTCACTTGGCAGACTTGACAACTTTTTAGATAGCTTTCCACAGTCTCCTTCATTCTGGGCCAATGAAAATGCTTGGCTATTTTTCCCAGCGTTTTCTTTACTCCCAAATGTCCTCCCATGGGACTATGGCGGGCGAAACTAATAGCCAATTCTCTAAAGGTGCTAGGTAGCACTACTAGATGTTTGCTGGTAGACAGATGATCGTCGGAAGACAAAAGAGACTTTTTCTTTCTCATTAATATACCATTAGCAAGATAGTAACAATTGCCAGGTCTTGGGCGTCGTCTTCTGTAATAGCTAACTCTCGTAATTTCTCTAGGGATGGATCAAGGAACTGATCCCTTATTAAATCTTCTTTCGATAGCATTTTAACATCAGAATCTTGAAAAGGGCCGATCATAGAATATTTCAGATTTGAAGATCCGGGTTGTAAGGATCGGCTGAACAATAAATCGAGACCTAAATCTTCGCCTTCACTTAGGACATCAGTTGACAAAGGATTTTTAGGCGCTCTAGACATTGCTCTAGTTATAACATTGAGAGGAAATAAGGTAGGAGCCTCTTTTCGAGCTTCTATGGCATAGTTAATGTCAGTAGAATTATCAATAGCTAGAGGTTCTGGGCTTATAC
The DNA here is from genome assembly GCF_026875155.1 of Cherax quadricarinatus. Taxonomy (NCBI): domain Eukaryota; kingdom Metazoa; phylum Arthropoda; class Malacostraca; order Decapoda; family Parastacidae; genus Cherax; species Cherax quadricarinatus. Next base: position 6,694,836 of record NC_069399.1, read on the forward strand.
CTGGATAGTCTAGATCATTGCCTATGAGTAAGTCAACGCCCTAAATAGGAAAAGTTTCACTAGATATACCTACCGACACAAAGCCAGTATAGGTTGGTGTTGGATGTATATCTGTGAAGAGGCACTTTATATGGCGCCTCCATAGGCTTCTAATAAGACATCTAGCTTTGTGCGAGTCATATCACTTACGGGAAGTATGTCCTGCTTCAACAATGTTAAATAACTTCCAGTATCACTGAAGGAATTAATTTCAACTAATTGAGTATCGTCTATTGCAACTTTCACTTTAGCAAAGTAGGGACTCATAGCTGAGTGAATATCTTTTTCTGAAACAGCTCTAGTATTGAGTCATCTAGAATGACTACTGATTCGTTCTTGTGAACCTCGTTCGGTACTAGGGTTCAGTTTCTTTTGAGTTGTCGATGAAGATATTACCTGAATTGGGAAACGAAGTCGCTCGTTCCTGGTATCCCTCTCTAGCCAATAACAGTGTTTCCTTAAATGCTCTTTCTTATTACAATAAGGGCAGTTCAACTCACTGTTATGCCTTAGTGGTTTTTAACTTTTCCTAGAGTTAGATCTAAACTTATTATTCATGGGCGTGGAGGCATCATAGGAGGTCGGGTAAGGATTCTGTATGCGACGCATCTCTGTAAGATTGGATCATCCTTTCTTAGGGGGATATTTAGTCACTGTTTCCTTACTTTTTGTTTCTCCAATCAATTGTTGAGATATTTCATAATTATCGGCGAGCGAGGCTGTTTCTAGTATATTTACTATGGGGCAACTAATTAAATACTTATGCAAGTCTTCTGGTAAATTATTATAGAAATCCTCATGCAGGATCAACTGGGAAAGACTTTCCATAGATTTACAGTTAGAAGCTCTACACCATCTCTCAAAAGCGATTTTCTTTTCACGTGCAAAATCTACATACGACTGAGTTGGCTGGCATTTTAATGCTCTAAAGGTTTTTGATAACTTACTGGGAGGAGATCATAAGCCTCTAGGATAGCCTTCTTAACGGAATCATAATCCACATATTTCTCAAAAGGTAACGTAGCCATACAACTTTGAGCTTTACCAGTCAACGAAGTATGTAATAAGGTTCCCCAGTGTTGTCGGGGCCAGCGCATAGCACGTGCTTGATTCTCAAAGACTTCAAAATAAGTATCTAAATCTCCGTCATTAAACCTTAGAACCATAGATGCAGCTTTTTGTATATTGAAAGAATCATTTGAGGATTCAGTACATCTTTCACTCACATTACCTTGTTGTTGTTGTCTTATATAGTGGAGCGTTTCCCTTTGAAAGTCTTCTTCATTTAATTTATGCTGAGCCTCAATTTGAGCAGTCTGTAAAATAAATAGTCTCTCTAATTTCTCAAACTGACTTTGAGAAATATGCCCCGATGGTATCGAAAATGAGGGAATTGAACTGACGGTATGTGGATATTCCTTTGGATGTGCACCTCGGTGAGGGGCAGGCTGACCATTAATAGGAATTCCTTCAGTAATGGGCGAATGCCGAACAGCGGCTTCACCCTGCAATACTTCATCTACTTTACTAGAGGCCAAAGCGGGACCTAATCTTTCTGATTCAATTTTGTTACAAAAAACGCGATTCTAAAAGCTTAGAGATCTCCACTGAACACTAGAAAGGACTGCCTTCTAGCATCCAGCCTGTTACATGGGTTTTCGTAACAAGTAGTCAGTATCCTTGTCCAATTATCCATTAGAAATCAGTATTATTCAATAGTGCTTCAGGATTACAACTGGTAGGCTACTAACTAGGAAATTAAAAAATTCACCACCATGACAAACACCACCACCACTACCAATCACCACCACCATACCTTATCACCACCACCACTACCATCACCCCACCATCATCACCACCAACATCACCACCAACACTTTACCCTCACCACCACAGAACCGCCACCTCCATACCACTCCACCCCATAACCACCCACCACAACACCACTACCATCACCAGCACTATCATCACCACCACTATAACAACCACCACACCACTGCCATCACACCACCATACAACCCACCATTACCATACACCCTTCATCACAACCACTATAAGAATCCACCACACCCACTACCATGCCACCACCATAACAACAAACCACCAACCTCTACCATCACGACACCCCTACCATGACCTCAACTATCATCACCACCCTATACAACCACCACCACACTGCCACCCACTATCAACCACTTCCACTTAACAACCACCACCCCTACTACCTCACCACACTATCATCACCACCACTATAACAACCATCACCCCTACTACCCAACACCACCTCATCATCACCACCACTATAACAACCATTCACCCCTACTACCCTCACACCACTCATTAAAAAAAATAACTTTTTTGAGAAACATGAAACAAAATCATTATTTCAATACCCGAAATTAAAACTAAATTGTGAATATATTTTTTTTTAATTAACAGCTCTAAAATTAACTAAATGTATTTTGGTCAGTGTGTGATGGTTGTGGCTGACTGACCCGCGGTGTATATTGCAAGGACTCTTGTTTTCTCTGTGCATGTGTGGCATTAGTTTGTATTGCAATTAAATATTTCTGTTGATGGATTAATAAGGAAACTGCTAGCATTCGTATGTCTTTCAAACAAACAACTTAATATCCTTATTTTCTTCAATAATAAATTATAAATCAGGGCTATATACGGCACAAATAATTTAAGTTTTTCAAGAGACCAAGGAGGACCAGTGTCTTAAATACAGGGAATTTAAGCTTTGAAGCTTCATTATCAAATAATCATGGAAGCTTGGAAGCTTTCATATACACTAGAAAGGACTGCTTCTAACATCCAGCTCTGTTACTGGGTTTTCCGTAAAAGTAGTCAGTATTCCTTGTCCAATTATCCATTAGAAATCAGTATTATTCAACTAGTCCTTCAGGATTACAACTTGGAGGCTACTAATAGAGAAAATTAAAATTTAATTTCATTTATTAATTCATTAGTTGTCTAGAGGTATATTATCAAATTAAATTATTCACAGTCAAATCAAAATAAAATCAAATCTCTTGAGTTCAATATTATTGTGCTTAAAGCGCACATATCACATTTATTAATTCTTAAGTACGTCTGGGATACTTAACATTATAGATATTACAAAATATGTACAGTAAAGTTTGTGTATGCGTGTAAGTGCTCTAAGTAGTTCGCTATGTCTCACGACTCGACTAGACTTAACAAGTGACTCCCCCACCCACCCTGTGACTGACAAAGTTCCTATCTTAAAACTAACTTCTGGACCGACTGGCAACCCAGACAGTCTGCGTGAAACAATGAAGAATTGCTAGCCCAATAGCCATATAACAAGCCGATTGCGACACAATCAAGGATCAAGAGATAACATAACGAACTAAGTAGGTCCATCAGCAGATCCTCCACAAAGTTACAAAACTCCCACATACTACTGAATCTATGTTCTGCCCATAGGAAAAACCCGACTGTGAAATACACAGAAACCAGTACAAAATTAGGTCTGACTATAGTTAGGACCTGAGGATGCTCAGAGTGGCTATGCGACCACACACATCCTCAGTACTACGTCGAAATCACTAAGTCTATACAAAGCGTTTTCTGTGAACAGAGAGAGTTCTACAGAACCTAACAAGAATAATGAGGACAGGTCAATCTGTCCAACCACCAGCGAGTCTCGAGCAGGACTGATACTTCACGAGAGGTGAGGACACCCCCACTCGATCATGTGATAGCCCCGTGGACAGACAAGCTCAGAGCCGGGCACTCTAACGAGTACAAGCGATAATAATACAGTGTTTGACAATAAGACTTGAACTGAGACTTATTATGTACATCTAACAACATAAGTTAAATAACCAATAGAACAGTCAAATTTATTATATTTAAAGTTTTACATTTAAGATTTAGCTATATATCGCAAATATAAGCAATATAAAATTATATGAAAAGGTAATATACATTATATATATACATAATACTCATTGTAAACCATTCTAGGGGTTGCAACACACCCCCCCCCAACACGACAGAGGGTTCGCACTAGGAGTTGCATTAATGTCTTTCACATTATTACTGATTACTAATATCAATACAATTTAATATAAATATGAATCAAAGTCTTTTGTGCAATGCACCTCTACAGATTTGCAACAGCGTCCGTCACTAGGATATGCCCCTAGTACTTAGGGCAGTACACAGTATCGTTATCTCTGCATACTCGGGCGTTATGTACATCAGTGTTGAGACAGGATAGCGCAGATGAGTTAGGGCTCGTTGAGGCTCGGGAATATTAGAGGAGGACTGCATTCCACTCTTATATTTCCCTTAAGTAGTGGTTGTGGAAATGCGAGGCAGTTATGTAATCTGGAGTATGATACAGCTTAAGGTGTTTAGTGAGGGGAAGGTCTGCGACAGGACAGTGTTGCGTCTCGCAGTACATTCACACCGCACCCACACTTACCCACTCAACACTCTGCTTGTTCCTCACAGACAATACTGTGAATACATAATATAATAATAGACATGCATGAGTATATATAGTTAATATGGGCTGGAGGGATTAGGTTACTTTACTGAATTTGACATAGCAAGTAACAAAGGGTAGTTGGGCATAAATTTACGTTAATTTAATGTAATCTGATAATTTTTATGACGAGACAGAGCGTCTGGCAATTACATACATTGACCATTATGTTGTTTTATACTAATAGAAAAAGGTTGGTTTGTGGGCCCACCTCAGATCCTAGCACATCTTTCTCTTCATGGTTGTGTATATAAGTGAGTGGATTTCCCCGTGAGTGGATTGTTGTTGTCTGGTCTGAAAAAATGTTAATTTTAAATGGGGGAAGTGCCCAAATTACACGTCAAAATGGTTCAAAGGACACCACAAGAGCTAGAGCCTCTTATCTCAATAGTGGCATATTTTTCTGGTGTCGTTTAGCTTAGATGAATTGGTAACATATAGGATGGGAATAATCAGTGGATGTTGGACTGTTGGGAGCAGACAGCACCCACTGCTTAACCACTCGCATCTATATGTAAAATGAAGGGAAGATTGAAATTAGGACTTTTCAACACAGGAGCAGAGGATAGCAAACGTTTCAACCTTTTCTTTGAACGTGTCTGAACAATCTCTAGTCCTGATGAACTAACTTTGGTACTATATAAAACATAGTGAGAGGTTGTAGGTGGTGGCAGACTGTGCGCAACTTGCTGTCACTTGACACACGTGGAACGTCGCACATGATAGCTTACTGTTTCCTTCATATTAGGCAAGTAAAATGTTTGCAGTTACTGAGTGTTTCCTTGACACCCAAAATGTCCTCCTATGGGATATTGTGAGCAAAATCAATGGCTTGTATTCACGGAAATGTAACTGGTAAACTACGAAATGCTTGACTGTGGTGGTGGGAAAACACTATCAGCTGACAACTTACATGTAATTTTCTCCCATCAGTACACCGGTACCTATAATAGTAAATCAATTATCCGAGATCCTTTGCTTCAATCTCGTAACTTCTTTTTCTCTACGTTTTTCCAGTTACTGATCAACAAACTGATCCTTGATTAAATCATCATGAGTTAGAAATTAACGTCAGTTGTTTCCTGATAGGTTGTATGACCAGGGGGAGTCAGTGTTAATGACCTGTGGACGCAGAGCGTCATAACAAACATATTCAAAGCCCAAATCTTGTCATCAACTTACTCAAAAGGAGCATGGCATGGTTGTTGTTTCTTTGGACATAGGTCTAGTAATTGCGCTGAGAGGGAGAAATAAAATAGGTTTCTCTCTACATGCTTTCAATGGCTTAATTATCTTCAGTGTTAATTATCAATCACAGTGGTTCTTTCTATACAGCATGAAGCGATTTTGTCCTGATCAAACAAGGCCACTGACCTGATGGGAAATACACCACTGGATATACCCTACTGAAGATAACCAGGATCCATGCTTGTTTCAATGTATATTTGTGACAGAGGTACGGTACTTTTTTTAAACTGCCCTTCCATAGGCTTTTAACAATACTATTATTTCTTGCTATTTGGTTTTCGGCAGTTACTCCACCCCACGGGAGTACATCTTCTCTTAATATCGTGACCGGGATAACTGCAGTGTCTCTGAAAGTAATATCTCAGTTAGTTGTGATTCCTCATATCCTACTTTATCTCTCGAAGTAATGGACTCATCGCTGAACGTATCTTATCGTCAGATACACTTTCTGAACGCTAGTCATCTTATCCTGAGTAACATTATCTAAAACTGTAGGTCAGAGGTATGCTAGGACTTTTGGTGCCCTTTGTTGCTCGGAACAAGAGGGATACGACTTGAGGGGGGGCGCCCACCTCACCGCGCCTCAGCCGCACGACTGTTTATCGTATCTCTTTCTTAACTTTAGCAATACTCTCTAGTATGTCCTTTTCTGGTTACTATAGAGTACCATATTTTTAACTTTCTTCTTTCTCGTTATCAGAGTTCTTTTAGCCACTGAGACAGATTCAGGTTTGGTGAGTTTTCCTGGTAAAGTACTGTAGATGTTCACGCGAGAAGTTACTGTAGCAGAGTACATCAGGCCCGCATGAGCAGCTGAGCAGCTGATTTACCACCCCATGAGCAGCTGGTTTAGGTTGGCAACTTCTAGGACATTTTTTAGTTCCCTAGTTTCTTTGTGTTTTAGTACGTACAAGTTTGTGAGAAATCTCGTAATGGTTCTGCTAATGCTTGCAGTTCGAGAATATCCGAGGGTAGTATGTCGATCAGATTTTATGTGTACATCAGCAGGACATTACAGTTGTTTAACTCTTTCGTGTTAGTAACAACTGAAAAACCCCAAGGCTGGTAGTAGTTGTTACACTTGGCGGACCCTACTCACTATGAAATGTAACTTTTTCTTCACGAGCTAAACTCTAATAAGTCTTGATCTTGTCCGTGTTGTAACTGACGAAATGCTCTTTGATAACTTAACAGGCTAACAAGGTATTACGTCCTAGAATGTTTGTTTGACAAGCGTCATAACTAATGTACTTGGTAAATGGCAAAGCTGCAGTTCAGGTTTGAGCTTCTTCCCATCAAAGCAGTTATGCAACAATGTTGCCCAAGTCGCAACCCCCAAGTGCTTACGTGGGCCAATTCATAGCACGTGTCCAGGTTCTCAAACACGTCAAAATTGTGTCTAGTCACTTTCAAAAATAACTTAAGACACATTGGGGTTACAGCGCTTTCTGCACATTAAATGTGTCCTGTGATCTATCAGTTTGTTGTCTTAACAGGACACGAACATTTTCTCTTTGGAAATCTTCTTCGTTCATTTTCCTATGGGCATCTTTTTGTGACATGTCTGCAACTAAGGAGGCGTTTTCAACCCTCTCAAACTGGTTCGGAGAGATAGGACCATTGGTAATGGGAGGAGTAGGGAAATTTCGGGATTAGGGAAATTAACATGTCTTTCTGGTCTGTCCTTAGGTCGTCCAGCGTATCTGAGAGTCTAGCATCCTGGTTCTAGGATAGGTAGATACAGGAGTATCATTCACTTTACTAGTTTTAGGCTGTGTTCATACTACCAGCTCTGCTCTGCACTATAGTGTCAGTGAAGGTAGGAGCGGCGAGGAACGAGAACTGATCTACACTAGGCTCAGACACTAGGCTCACTTCTGCCTTAGTTGCCTCTTTCTTCAACTTCAAATAGAGCATCTTCCTAATTGTGACACTAGGCTTTATGATTCTGAATCATAATCAGAATTCTGTATGAGCAGGAAAACAATATATCTTTAATTAATGCTCTGATCAGGTTTTCTGCTGTGTAATCTCCTGGTTATACGTCACACCGAGATACTTGGCTACTTGCCATACGTCTGAAGTTTTAATGTACTTAACTCTAGACAAAGTCAGAGTATCAATTAACTGTTTCACTTTTTGGCATACATCACGAAAATATAAATTGTACTACGAGACGAGTGATTTCTGGGAAACTATTATCCTAATAGGAATTTTAGTGTTGGTTGTCTTAGGATCTTAGTACTCCTAAACAGTATTCTCCATCTACTTGGATCAAGAGACTTCAGTCAGGTACATACATCCACCTGGTTGTTGTACAAGACTAAATCAAAGTCTTCAGATTGGGAAAGTACTCAAAGTGTTGATATAGAAGTAGTAGTATGTCTAAACTGGACAATTTCTCCAACACTTGGATCAAGAAGGCTCCCGGACACAGGCCCCCATTTGTTACAAAAAAAACGCGAGTCTAAAAGCCTTAGAGATTCCAGTGAAACACGAGAAAGGACTGCCCTTCTTGCATCCAGCCTGTTATGGGCTTTGTAATCATGTAGGTTCAGTATCCTTGTCCAATTATCCATTAGAATTCAGTATTATTCAATTGTGCTTCAGGATTACAACTGGTTGGCTACTAACTAGTGAAATTTAAAATTAATAAATTTTTAATCATTAAGTTGTCTAGAGGTTTTTTATCAAATTAAATTAATCACAGGCATTCAAAAATAAAATCACTCTCTCGAGTTCAATATTAATTGTGCTGATAGCACATATTCACATTATATAATTCTTACAGTACCGGCTCGGTTACATTAACATTTTATAAGATATTACAAATATGTACAAGTACGTTTGTGTATGCGTGTAAGGTGCTCTAGTAGTTCGCTAGTCTACGACTCTGGACTAAAACTTAAACAAAGTGGACTGGACAAAGTCCTATAATAAACTAACTCGTGACGACTCGGCCAAACCAGAACAGTCTGCTTGGACAATGAAAAAGAGATGCTCTAGCCCAATAGCCATATAAAAGCGACTGCGACACATCAGGAATCAAGGAGTTAACATAACGTCTCTAAGCTAGGGACCATCAGCTCAGATCCTCCACAAAAGTTACAAAACTCCCATCACTACTGAATCTAAGTTCAGATAGGGAAAAACCCGGACTGTGGACAATGCACAGAAACCAAGTTCAAAATTAGGTCAGAAGCTTTAGCTAAGGACCTGAAGATGCTCTGAGTGTCTATGAACCACACAACTCAGTTACAACGTCGAAAATCCTCTAAGTCTATACAAGGTTTTGTGTACAGAGTTCTACAGAACTAACACGAATAATGAGACAGACAATCTGTCCAACAACCAAGCGAGTCTCGAGAAGGACTGCATACTTCACGAGAGGTGAGGACACCCCCCACTCGAAATCGTGGATAGCAAGTGGTGCCTCCCCGTGGACAGCTCAGCTCAGAGCCGCAGACTAAACGAGCTACAAGCGATGTTATACAGTCAGTTTGACAATTTTTTTTTTTTTTCAAGACTGAACTGAGCACTTATTATGTACATCCTAAAAACTGTAAGTCAAATAACAATATAAAAGTCAAATTTATAATATAAAGTCTACATTTTATCGATTTTGAGCTATTATCGCAAATATAAGCAATATAAAATTATATGAAAAGGTAATATACATTATATATACATAATAATCATTGTAACCCATTCAGGGGTTGCAACAAATTTCAAGATCAATTCTTTGAAATTGTTCTTTTAATACTTCGAATCTCGACTGGTAGCTTACTTGAGAAACTAAACTTTCAGAGTAGAATCGCCTGTACATGATGGTTAGAGGCCCCTGGAAACAATTTGTTTCTAATTATTGCCCTTATGGTATTTACTGTGTAATATCTATAGTATGGTACTCCCAATTTACGGGCTATCTGCCAGCACGTTTGAAGTTTCAAGGAGTCCAGCTTTGTCAATGTTAAATCTTCAAATATCTCTTTAATGTGATCTTCGCATGATCAATATTTTGAAATTAACCTAAAGATAAATCCCAGTATATACGTTAATATTGTTCTTTTTGATCAATGGGTCTTTGAACATCAGAGATCCTGACAGGGCCCCCCATTTTGTTGCGAATAGGAAATTTTTAAAGAACTCAGAATGTGGACTGTTACCATTTATTTTCTTATGCATAAACAAGATTTTTGCGATCCGAGTTATGTAAAGGTATTTAGAGTCTAGGGGAAATAATTTCAACTGGGAAACTCCATAGAATAATATTCAAAATTTGCGTTAAAGTATTTAAATGCAATACTTTATTCTTCTCTCTGTAGTTAAACGTACCTTATACTTTGTTCATATAAGTTACCCATTATACATTTAGTTCAAAATCATGATAATGTCACATTATAGGCAGTTTAAATATTCTTCCTGTAATTAAAGACTTCAATAAACATTTTTGTTTTGTCTTAACAAGACTGTAACTCAAAATACATAAGGTACTAGATTTGCAAGACCTTTGTATCTGGCCGTAATGTATCCCTGCCCCTCCACCATCCCATAAAGTATCTTTATGGCTTACTGAATTGACCAGATTATAAATTCAAAATGAATCTTTCAGAGCAATTAGGAACAAACTGAGTTCAGCTCTAGAGTCCAATTCTCAATACCATTTCAAACTGTGCACTGTAAGATTAAGAGTCCAATATTCCATGCAGTTGTCAGGGCTGAGCAGGGTGCGCGTCTGATACTTGCCAGGTTGTTGATGCGTCATCAGGTTGGATCTGCTGACCCAAAGTCAGCCAGCCGGACATAAACAATTGAACAATCACCGGATAGTTCCAAGATTAAACTCTTAACCTAACATTAATATAAAATAATAGTGATAATAACAAATAGTGATAATACCAAAATAGTGATAATAACAAAATAGGCGGATAATACCATGGTATTTTTTCATTTATTAACAGATATATAATTATAACGCCGAAAGTCTCTATTTTAGCTCTAAAACGGGGACTTTCACGCTATAATATTACGTGTATGAACATTATTTCTCTTACAATAGTTTAAATAACACAGGTGACCACTTTGGAAGATATAACACAACCACTACTTCCATCACCACACACCATATCAACCACAACCACCACTACCATCATCCCACCACCATAACAACCACACCCACCACTACCACTCACCTCCATCACCAATACCATCACCACCTTCATAATAAACCATACCATCCACCACCACCATTTCCTCATCACCACCACATAACAACTCCACCACATACCATCACCCCATCATAACAACCACACCAAAACTACAATCACCACCATAATAACCAATAACACCACTACTTCACCACTCACCATTAGCAAACCTCCACCACCACAAACGTCACACCACTATAACAACCACTACCACTACCTTCACCACTCTATACAACACTGCCACGACTACCATCACCACCACCACCACTACCATCACCACCACTATAACCACCTCCTCCACCTACCATCACCACCACCACCGCTTCCTTCACCACCACTATAACAACCACACCACCACTACCATCACCAAACCATAACAATCACCACCCACTACTAACTTCTACACCATAACAACCTCACCACTATTACAACCCAGGATTCCCAAATGGCTGTTATCCGGGTGTATTGGGGAGCTATAATTAACACTCAGATAAAACTTTAGACTTATATTTTCCTTCACAATTTTAGAACAGCAATATATACACTTTGTACAGTGATAAGTATAGTGACACTCCACGGTAAGCAAGGCAGAAATAGAAGCCACAAGATAGCAGACCGTGCTTCAACCGCTCAAGAATGGGACATTGACATGGCCGACAGGAGAGTGGTACCCACTTAACCTCTGCGATTGCCAAAAAACATCTTCATATTGCTAGACCTGGAAATAGTTGAACGACGGGGCCCCCCGACGGGGCCCCATCATCAACTCTTTGCAACCTATGTTCACTGATTGGGGGAGGATAGCTGTAATGGTGGTGTTTCATGCGCGAATAAAGGTTATGTACTCTTTGCGATGCCACACCCCCACCCCGAGAAGGCTTCAGGATTAGGCTGCCATCCTCCCCAGTGGTAAACCTTGCTGCCTTGGCACAAAAAATAATTGCCCCCCGACCATAATTGGACCACCTTTCATGTCCACATCCAACTCTTAGATAGAAACTCGGCTTTTCTCCTGACAAAAAGCCAAACCCTAAACTTCAGGAGTGAGACAGCAACCAGTCGGGCTTGCATAGGTCCAAGTTTCAGGCGGACGGTAGGCCCGCCATCCCCCTCTCAAAAAAACACAAAACCCACCCCCAAGGGGATAAAAAAAAGAGCGTGAATAGGGGGTACCCACAAATCAAAAAAAATAATATAACATTCCTAACATATAATAAATAAAAATTTTAGACTCTTGATAATAGAGTCCGCCAAACATTTTCTGTGGCCGGCAATATATTTTTTCTTAGTGAGTATGGTTTGCAGTTTAGGTCCGCGCATGAGCCTTGTGTTGTGGTTCTTCACGGATTGGAAGATATTACTTGAGGATTGTGATCACTGTAGACTGTGACTACCTTCGATGTCTGGCCGCACATAAACATCGAAATGCTCCAAAGCCGTACCAGCGCGAGGCTTCTTTTTGAATGGTAGAGTAAGCCCTCTGATGTGGCTGGGAAATTGGCCTGAAGTATGCTACAGGCTGGAAAATCATCAATTCTCGTTTGGTAACTTGTTATGACCCAACACCAGACTATTAAGCATCAATCTGTATTGAAAAAGGTTTGGAGAAAGTCTGGGACAAGAGAAATGGGCAGTACACAATATTCTTTTTTGCTTTGTCAAAAGAAAGTTTGACCAATCTGGTGGTCCAATTACGGAACTTGTGACTTGTTAAGAGAGGTAAGATGCCGGGCTACAATATCCGTAGAAATTCTAACAGAATCTTCTGTAAAATCATTATCTTGCTCTAGTGAAACGTTGAAGACGTTCTCTCATCAAGGAATGGATATCTTTAATTTGCAAGAACTTTAGAAAGTTTAGGTGCTACTTTATCCACTACCTACTCATGGTTAGAAAGTGACTGTGGCCTGGTCCAAAGGAAGATTTAGATAGATTAACTGTTAAATGGGAACTCTTTAACGGTCTCAAAAGAGCCTTAAATTCTCTCCCTGGTAGGTGTTGACTCCCAAGTATCAGACACCACAACAATATCATCTAGGTACGCTGCCGTGCCTTCATAGTCCTTCTAATTAGCCTGATGGATATGTTTCTGGATGAGGAGGGGGATTACCCCATGAGGAGGGGGAATTTTTCATTCTGAAGGGGTAGGACTGTGTATTGTTAATGACCTCCTGGAATTACGAAGGCAGAGACCTTCCTTCGCCTTATAAGTCCAAGGTAGTACTGATTGTAACCGTTAAGGAGAACTAACTTGACACAAAAGTAAGCCTTACCCTCAAAGTCTGATTACGTTCCTCCAGACAGAGGGAAGCGGGTAAGCATCTGTAATTGTGACCTCATTCACCGTACTGTAGTTCTGTACACATACGGAACCCTCCAACAGCTTCTTCACAAGGATGCACACGGTGAAGCCATGGACTAGATGACTCCGCCACTAACCCATGCTTTAAAAACAAATTCTTACTTCCTGCTGAAGTAATAGCCTCTGCCTTCAGGATTAAGCTCTGTAGGGGGAGAGTTTATTTTGTATTGCGTTTCCCACATCTACATCATGGTGATAACTAACGTACATTTTTTTCGGCACATCGAAAAAATATTAGGCTATGACTGTACCTGTAGAAGCTCAGTTAAATTTGTTTGCTTGCGTTTCAGATAGGTCCCTCCATTAAAGGGCTAGATCTTGAGGAGGACAGAAGTTGAAAGTTTAATATTAATTTCAGAGATAGAGTCGGCAACGAATCAGTGTCGTCTCAGAGGTAGAGGAAGATTCAATATGGGCACTTTATCTGGTGAATGGAATATTTTAATTGATTATGTAATGTGGTAAGTTTTAGTTTTTGAGGTCTTTTCAATGGGAGCTATAAACATAATTTACATCAGATATTCTTACTATCTGCATAGGTCCCGTAAATCTAGCTTTTAAGGTGTGTGACTGTATAGGTTTCCGGCACCAACACTTGTCATCCGGATGGGAGGAGCGGAATTTTGCACTTCTGTCATACTTCTGTTTCATCTTACTTTGAGCTGTTTTTTAGGTTAGCCTTGGCTAAACTGACGTGCACACTGCAACCTTGAAGGACGGGTTGATCGAGTGTTCAGTAACTACCCCCTCCCCCTGGTTGTAGAGTGTTTCAGCTAACGTCGTCTACCATCATCCTTCTTTGAGCACCGATGAGGACTCCCTCGTACATTGTGCCCAAAGATCAGCTCAAAGGGACGATACCCTGTAGAACTTCCACCGTCTCTCGTACGGAGAAACAGCAACAAAAGGCAGGGATTCAATCCCAGTGTGTAGGAAAGTGCATGACAAATAGTACCCATCATGGTTTTTTAACGTTGATGGAATCTTCCAAGGAGCCTTGGCGCGAACATGAGGGTGTTAGAAAGTGGATTTAGGTTGGTAGATTATCCCTAAATGGTTAATACTTCCTAAATGCTTTGGCAGTAAGTTAGTACCTTGATCACTTAGAATAGTTTTAGGAACATGCCAAAACATGAATGAATTTTGTTAAAGCTTGAGAATTGCTATAGTATTAATCAATACGCATGGGTATTTGCTTCTGGATATCTGGTTACTTTATCATAATCGTAAATAACTATTGATTCCAGACTTTGAACTAGGTAGTGACCTACACAATCTTATATTAATCTGCAAAAGGTTTTCTCCATCATGCAGGTATTGGTTGGAGAGGTGCAGGTTTAATGGAATAGTCCAGGTTTCCCTACTTGCTGACATTCTCGGCAACACCTTATAAGATTTCTGCACATATTTTCTTTATTTTGGCCAATAAATTCTTTTGTGATTCTATACAAGGTTTTAGTAATTCTAAGTGTACTCCTATGAATGTATATGAGCTATATTTATTATTTGGGTCTAAAACTTGGTGGGAACCACATAACTTGTCATACTTCAATTGCCAGACCTCTTTCTCCTTACCAATCTCCGTGCAGTTCAATAATGTTTTTTAACTTCATACTTGACCGGATGACTAAGAGGATATACCCATGGGCTGCTGGAAAAGCGTATTTTAAAGAAGGGCCCTTGGTTGTTCTTCCCGGAAGGACAGTCCCCCCACCACAAGGACAGTCCCTCGGGCATGGAAACAGTGAATCTGGCATTCCTGCCAACCTTGGGTTTAGGAAGCTTGATCCGGGGTCTGTTTCACTTGATGTACGAGGTCCGGCGGTGTGCCTCTTATTACAACGTGGCTATTCCTAGATTCTGAGTCGTCAAGGGATAGGTCATCATTCTCTCTAGACAACCCTTGGGAATGGTGCCTGTGTTTTGGCCATCTTACGGAGTAGAATTGAATCTTTGTGGTTCGGGACACGCACGTTCTGGATGTTTTGTTTGTTACCAGGTTGAACACCCCCCCTCCCCCCCAGTTATTAAAATGGCATTACTTTCATGGGGAATCCTTTGAGAATACCTACAGCCAAGTACCCAGTGTAATATTTGCACTGTACATAAATTTTTATGCAAAGGGTACAAGAATATATAGGTCCTCCAAATGCTTCCAATTATAAAACAGAGGGGAATTCAAGGAAGTGATCTCTGAAAGGGGTAATTTCCTTATCGTACAAGTGAGCAATATGCTCCAGTTTCTCTAAAGGTCTTTATTCTAGTTGTTTCCTGAGTTTTCCTGAAGGGAAATAAGGACTCTTGCAATAATAAGGGGCCATACCTTTTTCTACTTCTCTAGGGGGGACATGTTACTAGGGATATTTAGAGATTTTCCTATGGGTTCGGGGTTTGTGGGGGCAGTTGGGTGCGGATTATCAGACCTACTTTGTTACAAAGGAAGCAGACGTAAAGGCTTGCCCTTTACTCCCCTGCGGGACGTTGAAACTGGTGTCGCTCTGGCTGGTGTCTTCTGGATACTGTTGTCGAGATGACAATGTTGAGTAGTTTGTCTCTCAGCAGGTAGGACCATAGTGAAAAAGGTGGCTCCCAGGTTGAATTAGTTTGGCTGACGTACCACGTTTCCCTCCGGCGGCACTTCATTCTACAAGGTTGGACGATCTATATCATGCCAGGCTGTGAAAAGAGAGACGGGACACGCTTCGGACCAAGGTGTCCCCACGACAAGGAAGCTCGGTATAGTTTCGAAGGTATCAGCAGCTGGCTGCCTCCAATGCAGTGGTTAAGTCACGATCCTGCAGAAAGACTCTAACCATCTGGTCCCACAGACTCAGCGGTTATCTAATCAGAATAAGCTGATACCAGCTTCCCCTAAAAGGTAGAGACACCCACTTGCTTTATACAGCAGTGGAAGCTTTGGTCTTGCTGTCTTACAAAATTACACGAGGGATTGGACCAAGTGCGCTGCTTTAGTTTTGAAAAGTGTTTTATATTTGGCTGGGATACATGTATTTGCTCACCCACCACACACCCTCCCAACACTGTGGTCTTTCACTACTTGTTAATCAGGAGATTCAGCCGTATTTAATACTGACGTAAATTCCTGTGCCTTACCATACAATGCTGTATGAACCAACGATGCACAATTGCTGTTCCGGCCCCTCAAGGCTTCGAGCAACCTGATTTCGATTCTGTCGAAAATTGTTTGGATCGGCATCATGAAGCGGGGAACAAACTGTACTGCTTTCTGTAAACTAAAATATTTATTATCCGAATGCGGAAACTGCCTCCTTGTATTTCCTATTAAATTCTTCCTTGCGAATGCTCTCTCGTTCCCTAGTTTGCTCAAGATTCGATTTTTTGCCAGCTAAGTGCGAACGACGCTGATTTCCCACCTTGAGAGCAACCCTGTGGCTGCCTCTGTTATGACTTTTTGTCCGTAGGTGTATCATCTTCGTACCTGCGAGAACATAGTAGGTTTTGCCCTAGCTCCCGTAGAGGGGAAGGAGTCTGAGGTGCATCTCTTCTTCTATAAAGTTTGTCAGCAATTACGTGAACGCAGTTGCGCAGCTGTGAGAGTGGTTAAGTATTTACCATGCCAATGGAACTAGCAATTTTCAACAAGCTGTCTAGGGACAATTTAGGTTGGTTATGCACAGTATATACGACCACCAGACGTCTGACTCATCTAGGTGCATAAGTTATTCGCTACCCTATGCACAGTTACGATGCAGAATACCCCAGCGGTAACACGTTAATTTGCATGAACACGACTAGCTATGCATAGTAGATTGCAGAATACGCATACAAGCAAAGCCGCTGCCAAATTCTCCACACCGAACAGGCTAGTAACAACTGACACGCAAATTGTAAGCAATGCCAGGACAGGCTACACTGTTTAGAAGATTGGACCGTAGCGAAGCGGAGCTCACCGAAACATGCTAGTAGCGAGGCTGTTGAAACGTCAACACAAATTGCAAGGCTGACCATAAAGCAACTGCACGCAAAATTGTAAGGCGTAGGCCAAAGCTAATGCAAATGCAGACAGCAAGCTGCACAATGTTCATGCTACGACAGCTTCCACCCTAGCTCAACCGATTACCTCTAAGTCCAGCTCGAGCTCCAGCTCTCGGACAGGCTACCCATATTGCAACCCAGGAATCCAAATGGCCTGTTATCGGGTTGTAAAGGGAGCAAAATAAACACGGCAGCAAAAATGTTTAGACTTATATTATCTTCACCAATTTAAGAAACCGCAATATGTTACACTATAATATCAGTGATAGTTTAGTGCACTCCACGGTAAGCAAGGCATGAATAGAAGCCACAAAGATGCAGGACGTGCTTCAACTAGCTTAGAATGGGAATGACAAGGGCAGACTGGCGGAGAGTGGTACCACTAACCTCTGCGATTGCACAAAACCATCTTCTTATTGGCTGGACTAGTCATAGTCTGAACGACGGGGCCCCATCATCAACTCTCAGCAACCTGGTTCGCAGGTTGGGGGAGATAGCCTGTAAATGAGGGTGTGTACATGCGCCGAATAAGGTTACGTATCTTTGCATGCCACCACCACTACCATCTCCACCACCATTAACAACCACCACCACACTACTATCACCACATAACAACCACACCACCACTACCATCACCCACCGCCATAACAAACCACGCCACCACTACCATCACCACCACCATTCCTCACTCCACCATAACCACCCCGCCTTCCAATCCATATCACCTCAATAACAACCACCACCACCACTACCACACCATAAACAACCACTGTACACTGCCATCACCACCACCATGACAAACACCACCACCACTACCAATCACCACCACCATACCTTATCACCACCACCACTACCATCACCCCACCATCATCACCACCAACATCACCACCAACACTTTACCCTCACCACCACAGAACCGCCACCTCCATACCACTCCACCCCATAACCACCCACCACAACACCACTACCATCACCAGCACTATCATCACCACCACTATAACAACCACCACACCACTGCCATCACACCACCATACAACCCACCATTACCATACACCCTTCATCACAACCACTATAAGAATCCACCACACCCACTACCATGCCACCACCATAACAACAAACCACCAACCTCTACCATCACGACACCCCTACCATGACCTCAACTATCATCACCACCCTATACAACCACCACCACACTGCCACCCACTATCAACCACTTCCACTTAACAACCACCACCCCTACTACCTCACCACACTATCATCACCACCACTATAACAACCATCACCCCTACTACCATCACCACCTCTATCATCACCACCACTATAACAACCATCACCCCTACTACCCTCACCACCACTCAATTTAAAAAAAAAAACATTTATGAGAAACACTGAAAAAAAAATCATTATTTCAATACCCGAAATTAAAACTAAATTGTGAATATATTTATATTAATTTAACAGCTAAAATTAACTAAATGTATTTTGGTCAGTGTGTGATGGTGAGGCTGACCCGCGGTGTATATTGCAAGACTCTTGTTTCTCAGTGCAAGTGTGGCATAAGTTTGTATTGCAATTAAATATTTCTGTTGATGGATTAATAAGAAACTGCTAAGACATTCGTATGTCTTCATACAACAATTAATATCCTAATTTCTTCAATAATAAATTATAAATCAGGATATATACGGCACAAATCTAATTTAAGTTTTTCAAAGAGACCAAGGAGACCAGTGTCTTAAAATACAGAGGAACTTTAAGCTTGAAGCTTCATTATCACATAAACATGGAAGCTTGAAGCTTCATTATCACATAAACATGGAAGCTTGAAGGTAATTAATGCAGCAGACAGAAATTATCGCATGAAACTCAGCATTTAAAGCTTTTAAAGTTCCTTCCAAGAAACTGGGATATACAGTTTACAATCAATGCAAACTTGTGTCTAATAAGATTGACGAGCTTTTAAGAAAGTTTTATGCCCGCCTAGTGTTCATGCCATACATAATGGACACATAAAAAACATTAATTTGTTTTGACTAACGGTAACTAAATAAAATCAAAGATTGCATTGAAATTTTGAAACCTTCTTGAGTTAACATGAAGCAAATGAAATTATTGCAGAAAATGCTCAGTAAATTAGGGAAGTCTCCCTTCATTAAACTTAAAAAAAAAGGCCACAAATTTGTGGATTTTTTTTTTTCTTTTTGTTTGCTTTTAACATTGACATTCTATTGACATTTCTCTTCAATCTTGAGAGAAAAAATATTTCGATTTTTTCGAAAAATCTAATTTGATACACCACCATCAAAAGATTATAATGTCATGAATAAAATGACAAAATAAATAAAATTGGTTCAAACTGAGTGACAAACTGAGTTTTTAAAGCCCGTGAATTGTAGAAGTTATTCTCCAATGATTCCAAGTTTGAACATTGTTCTATAACATTTCAGCTTTATACTTATTCAGACTTAACTTTTGGGTTATTATGTTTATTATAGACTACATCGTCAAATATATTTTGAATCCAATCAACAGAAACATTAGTTAATTATTGAATATTATATGAAAATCAATATTTATTTATTCAATAAAATTGGTAAATAAAGTCTTATGCCCCCCATCGGCAGTGTTGTTGTGCGCAGGAAAACAACACAAATGCTGAAAATTTGAAGCCAATCAAATGAGTCTTTTTCCAGTTATATCAGGAATTCCAATTGTTCCAACGATTTGTCTGCAAAATGAAACTTAAGAGGTGAAATTCTGTCTGTAAAATGAATCAGCCATTAAATGCTGAAGCCGTAAAGAAGAAATAAGCTGAAAGCTACTGAAGTCTCTTAGATGTGCCAGACGAGCATTGGCGGCAAATGTTTTGGAGCTAATGTGTGCCTCCAGCGATGTGGTTGGCTCTGTGTTCACCTCAGGGACTTATCTTTTGTGTTAAGTCTGCAGCCTCTGTCCTGCAACTCTGTACTCTGTTTATGACCTTCTTGCCCTTTTGCCAATCTTCATAACAGTGAAGAATTAGACACATGCGCAAAATCTGGGTATCTTTATTTGTGGACGATTCGCCAACCAGTGGCTTTACCTGTACAAGAACATAATGTGAAGAATTGTATATAAAACATAAGGTAATCAGTCCCTCAGCCTAGAAGATGGTGAAGAGTACAGAAGGTTTGACAGAACTGAAGCATAATCATGTAACTTGGCGCTTTTGCACCGGCCTCAGGTAAAGGACGTGTAGCAGACGATGGTGGGATTCCCCAGTGGAAGTAAGTTATATCCAAGGAATAGGCTAACAGCAAGCAAGAAGGTGATGTACATGTCCTCTATAGTAAGATTCCATGATTTTGCACTGTCTGACAAGTTGTACATAAATTGTACAAAATACCAACACGATGAAGAATTAGACGCATATGTAACATCTGGGTATCTTTATTTGTAGACGTTTCTCCAACCAGTGGCTTTATCAGCTTTCTCAGTCTTTCGAAAATCAATTGGATGGTTAAAATCTATCATATAAATAAACAGATAATTAGAAGGTATATCAACAAAGTTTTCATGGTTAGGGAGAACTAAAATATTTTTAGTTGGATAAGGCAAGTTGTCATTTATTGAATTGTAAAAGTATTTCTAGCGATTTAAAAAGATATATCTATTAAATGTTTTGGGTATTTTATATCATTAGTTATATATGAACTCTGGGCTGTAAATACGCAAGGCTCTTAAAAACACTGATGAGAGTACAAAAAGTTTAACTCTGTCATGGTGTGAAAAATATTAATATACATAAGAACAGATATTTGATGATTTTCTGCAAATCTTAAATTTAAAATCATGGTTCCCATTAATAATTAAAACATCGAGGAAAGACAATGAGTTATTTTGCTCAAATCAACAGTAAAATTTATGGAATGAGCCAGATTATTTAATTTAACTAAGGAAATGGTTCATATCTTGGTTCTAAGGCATTAGACATAAAACATCGTCGACATATCTCTATCACTTATCTCTATTAAGAAGGATTTTGTTAAGCAGTCTTGTTTAAAAATATTCCATATGCAAACTTCTAACTGTAAAACTTGCCATTCATCACGAACCTTGCATCATCAATACTGAGTTTAATAAGCTAGGTGACTGTAGGTACTGGCAACGGTAAATTGTAATTAACACGTTCTTCAAATAAGAAACTTAATAAATCATCAACTGGAACTTTTGTAAACAAAGAAGTGACATCAAAACTTACCATATTATAATAATTTATATCAGTCATGGGGTTTAATTTGTCAATTGGGCTCAACATATCTACTATCCATTAAGATAATTTATAGGAAATTCAACCCATAGAACTAATAATAAGTCTGGCTGGATTACTTGGTATGTGTGTTTTTATTATTCCATACATTTACGGAAAACATAGATTGGTAGACATAATTTTTTTTTAATTAATTCATGTTTGCCTTTCAGTAGTCGTTTCATTGTTTTATTAAAATTATTGTTAATCGAATCTAAGAGATTCTTTCTAAATTTGGAATGAGTATCAGTATCATCTGAAAGACTTCATATTACTTTGATAGTTTCTTTCATAAAAGTTCTAAATTTATTTTATTTGTTTAAGTAATATACAAACTTTTATTTTTATTAGAATTTTCATAAGACTTAAAAATCTTTAAGGGCAATTAGGAATATTTTGTTTCATGACAGAACCATAAATCATCCCCTTACAGAAATTAATTTCATCACTGCATAAATCATTAGATTTTTTCTAACATTATTGACTATTTTAGTTGTTAAATTTGGACCTTAACCTATAACAGCGGTTGTATTTTTAATGTTTCATTTGATAAGTTAATTATAAAATTGTTATTAGCATGTTTTGTCCAATCCTTATTTTCAATTAGATTATCTAATTTTCATTTTAGTTTATTTTTGAGTTCATTACAAACGCTTCTGAGTTTATTATATCAATGCGCTAAAATACTTTGTGTCCATTCTAATGGAAAAGATTGATTAAAGGATTATTTTTTGGTTCCAAATATTTTCGATGCCTTCTCATCATATATTTCAGATGAATAATTCTCACAAAATTATTCAAGAGGCAATCTCTCGTGTCAAGGAGTCTATTTGGCAAAGAGAACTGGGCAAAACTTGTTCATTCAGACAGTTTTTTAAAAGCTGTATCGGATTTAAAGATTATGAGACTTGAAGATAACTTTAAAACAAAAGAAATAAGATTAAGAAAGTTTACCAAGAATATTCTGAAGGTTCGTGTGGTATTCGCTGATGCAATAAGATCACAGCAAACAGGTGATGTCACAACAAGCAGAACAGCCACTGTGAAAAAATAGTGAACTTCCATGCGCATTCGTGATTTCTAACATTATCAAAAAAACTGTTAAAATAGAAGATCAGCAGAAGGGCTAGATTTCACCTCGCAGTACAACACTTCACTCGTCCCTTTATGATGAAGCGGGTGAGATGGTCAAGGACCTGACAGACACAGCATATATTCTACCCAAATTATATGATTTTTGCTTGTCGAATATAACTAAAATTCTTCCCAAATTGTATTAATTATAAATGAATCTAATTTCCATATTCCTAAACCAATATTCATATTAATTTAAAAACTATTCTTAGAAGCTTGATTCTGTTGCACTTCTCTCAACCATTTACTTGCTTAATACAACTTTCTCGGATTTTGGAAAATCAATTGAATGGTTAAAATCTGTCACATGAATGAACAGAGCATTAGACATTTATTTGTGTTGTTGTAAAATTGATAGAAGGCTTTTCCCAGTTTGTCCATAATAAACTTTATCACATTCTCTACAAGGAATCATGTAGGGGAATTTTTAATCAAATATGTTTTTCAGTGTCAAGATTTATAAATACAGTTTTGATTTTAAAATACTCAAGTAGAGAAGGTATATCATAGTCAAATGAATTGCAATCGACATTGCTTTCATTACTGGCAACTAGCATCCACCGTTGGGTATAGGTTGCTTGATAAGATATCAAGCCTCGGGACCGGACCTTTCCCTGTCTGCTTCACCATTATTAAACGTCTTCTGTCTCGACTAACTCGCTATCTAATATATTCAAAATACAGGAATTGTCTTTTAAAATAACATATAGAGAAGATAATAATATCCTAATTCCATAATATTTTGTGTTTACAAATAAAATTTCTTATCTATATTCAATTCATCCATTTTAGCATATAAATACATTTTCTTCGATTATACTATTTTTAAAAGCTAAGACTTCTAACAACAGTTTTCTCATCTGAAAATTTACACTTGAAAGTTAACCTGTTTGACACTTATGCATTATTTCCAACAACTTGTCTGTGTACATTATCTTTGCTTTAAGTACTGTTGTGCAACGCTGAAGCAACAAAAATATCTGAAAACACATCTGCCCTGAGACGAAGGATGATGGCGTCACCTTCGTTAGTGATAAACTTAGTAATGCGGCGCCTTATTACTGAAACTACATTATCACTTGGCTTCAAGAACTTGATTTTGTTTGCCCCAGCTGACATTGGTAAGCTACTATATGATATAACGTGTTTGATAAAGTGATGAGGGATTGCAATCAACTTTTCATTGATGTCTTAAACAACGATCACTTTTTTCTTTAAATTGCGTTACGCAATGATAACTTTATTTATGGCCCAGGATTGCATGCTTTAATAAATACAGTAGAAGCTTCTTAGATATACATTACTCAGTAACATTTCTTTCGACAATAAATTCATATAACTCTCCCGGCAGATGACTGAAGATCAGTATAAGCACTCATAATACTATCTCTAGTATTTACATATTTAAACAGATACTTCTGATGTTGAGAGAGGTGCTTGGTCTTTGAGTGTGACAACTGAGCTGCATCTGAATACACAATCTGTGGCCCAAGGGGTCGGTAGGAACGTGTTTCAAGCTCTACATGATGTAGAACGTTCTTCTCTCTGGTCAAGAATAGACTGGGCATTCTTATACGGGAGGGAACCTCTCCCACGACACTCAATGGCTGTTCTGGTGGTAGGACCAGCAGACTGGGTACGCAAGGCTTCAATACAGGTCAGTTTCCATATAAATATTCCAACCAGTTACATAAAGATAAAATACATACCAGTGCGTTTAAGTATTATATTCTGTTAATATATACTTTTAATGAAATTCCTACTACTTGTCCTAATAAAGTATAATTTATATGGTATAATTTCAAATATTTTAAAAGTTTTAACCTTTTAGTTATCTAATGGAAATTTTAGTACAATAATTAATAGGTAGATTATATTGTGAGATGTTTATATTTAAAACATTTAAGCAACTCCTAAATTGTTTTGCATTTAATAAAATTATTTTGTCCCGCCTCATGGGAAAACAGCTAAAATGTACGACACTCTAGACTGTAATAATGTTGGTAGAAATACCGACAATATGTAAAGTAAAAGGACACAAGTGCAACTAATGTGACATTTTATTGTGGCAACGTTTCGCTCTCCAGGAGCTTTGTCAAGCCGGTACAAACAGTATATGGACACAGAGGGTATATAAAGGCTCAGAGTGAAGTGCAATACTAGTGAGGCACCATTTCGACGTTCACTAGTGGTGGTAGTAGTAGCAGTAGAGACAAAAGTTGTAGTAGTAGTAGTAATACAATATGATAGAGCAATTAATTCGTACATGAGTAAAAGGATATAAAAGTTATTACTTGGGTAACATAAAAATAGGTTGGACAAATATAGATTGGATAGAGAAGGCCTGTTTCAGTGTTCACTTTCTGTAATGTGCTTTGTGTAGTATAACAGGAGAGATTATGTGATGGCAGGGTTTACTGTTTTCAGGAGGATTCTCGCTAAGACTTTAGAGATGGTGAAACTGCCTTAATTGTATTCGAAACAGCGATCAGTGCTGATTCGAGGCACTTGCGTCTGAGGAAATTAGTTTCTTTGATCACTAATTTGGCGTCCCTGAATTTCATGAGATGATTGGTGGAATTTCGGTGTTGTACACAGGCGTTGTTCAAGTTATCGTTCCTACTTGCGTAAATGTGTTCATTGAGGCGGGTGTCGAGGTTTCTTGCTGTTTCACCTACATAAATCTTGTCAGAGCCTCCACAGGGTATAGTGTAAACTCCTGCGTTGACTGGTTCGTGATTTTGTCCTGGTTAGATCCTTTATTGAAGTGCTGGAAGCGATAGCGACTCTGGTGTTAGCTTGTGAAAGTACTTTAGAAACGTTCAGTGCAATCTGGCTGTTGGGAAGAATTATAACTTTGTTGGGAGTGGTGTCGGTGCGTGGAGAATTAATGATCTGAAGAGCTCTTTTCTTGCAGTCTTTGATGAAAAAAGAAGGAAAATGTAACTCAGTGAATGTTTGGTGAATATATGCACATTCCTCGTCAAGAAACTCAGGACTACAAATTCGGTATTGTGCTCTTAGGAAAAACCCGATGATGATGCCTCTTTTGGTCTTGGTATCTTGACTGGAATAGAAGTGTGTGAGATCATTTTTATTGGTAGGTTTCCGATAAACTTGAAATCTTAAGTTGTTGTCTACTTTGTGAATGAGGACGTCGAGGAAAGGTAGCTTGTCATTGGACTCTTCTTCTAGTGTAAACTGGATCGCCGGTTCAACTGCGTTGAGCCTTGCCTGAAGATTCCGTACATCAAAACGTTTGGGAGTTATTTCGAGGACGTCGTCCACGTAACGTAACCAAGTGACGCTTTTATATCCTTTCACTCATGTACGAATTAATTGCTCTACCATATTGTCACTACGACTACTACTACTACTACTACTACTACCACTAGTGAACATCGAAATGGTGCCTCACTAGTATTGCACTTCACTCTGAGCCTTTATATATCCTCTGTGTCCATATACTGTTTGTATCGGCTTGACAAAGCTCCTGGAGAGCGAAACGTTGCCACAATAAAATGTCACATTAGTTGCACTTGTGTCCTTTTACTTTACACACTCTAGACTACCGAGCCAGACAATGCTTCAAACATCAGGTGCCCAGTAACACTGGGCATGTCACTCCTAATGAGGGCATTTACGTGGCTAGGGCATCCTCAGTAATACTTTCATTCTTCTTCAGTTTCGAATACTAGTCTCATGTGCCTTATACATATTAATGTATCAAAAAACGAGTGGTTTTTAGCAAATAATAGTAAGGCGGCCAGCCAGGGATCAAACCCGTATTATTTTAGCCTCCTTGTTGGAAGGCATCTAAATTCCGAACAGGAGAAGATTAAAATTAGATTACTTTTAATTTCTCTAAAAGAATTCATACTGAAAGTGAAAAAGACGTTTCGTCTCTGCCTTGATTTTGGCTTACCAGTGTCCGGACATAAATTTACTTCTCATCAATAAGATTTCGAACATCTGTCATACAGTTAAGAATTTTAGTATTAATAATAATACAAATTTGGGTTAGACTTCCCTTGCTGAAAGTGTTACTTTTCTCAACAATGGCATTTATAGGGAATTTAAACATCATAAATCTTTGTTACTTTTCTCTGACTAAGAAATGTTAAAACTTAATGATTTAAACTCATATAATTCCATTGTTGTAACCCATCCAGACAAAGTATTAATCTTCGAAAAAAGTGATTACATTAGTAAAATGGAAAGTCTGTTATTTGATTCTACTAATTATAGATTAGTTTCCTCTGATCCCATTTAATATATACTGAAATTAAAAGATATATCACACAGAGCACTCAAACGTTTGAACGGCGCTGATCTTTCATATGAGATTTATAAACTTTTTGTCACTGGAGGTGTTCCTGGGACATCATATGGTTTACCTAAGATTCGTAATTTACATGTACCTACCAAAATCACGGTCTGCAATATGGCTTCTTCGGCGAGCTTTGATACAGGTCAGGGATTTGTGTGTGTGTGTGTGTGTGTGTGTGTGTGTGTGTGTGTGTGTGTGTGTGTGTGTGTGTGTGTGTGTGTGTGTGTGTGTGTGTGTGTGTGTACTCACCTATTTGTGGCTGCAGGGGTCGATTCGTAACTCCTGGCCCTGCCTCTTCACTGATCGCTACTAGGTCCTCTCTCTCTCCCTGCTCCATGAACTTTATCAAATCTCGTCTTAAAACTATATATGGTTCCTGCCTCCACCACGTCACTTTCCAGACTATTCCACTTCCTGGCAACTCCATGCCTTACAAAAATACTTCCTAACATCCTTTTGACTCATTTGAACTTTCAAATTTCGATTGTGACCATTTGTTTCTCTGTCACATCTCTGGAACATCCTACCTCTGTCCACCTTGTCAATTCTTTGCAGTATTTTATATGTTGTTATTATGTCTTCCTTAATCCTCCTGTCCTCCAGTGTCGTCAGGCCGATTTCCCTTAACCTTTCTTCGTAGGACAATCCCCTTAGCTCCGGAGTAGTCTTGATGTTTCTCTAATTTCTTGTGCTTGACCAGGGGTGGGTTCCAAACTGGTGCAGCATCCTCCAGTATGGGTCTGACGTACACGGTGTACAAAGTCTTGAATGATTTCTTCCTGAGGTGTGTGTGTGTGTGTGGTGTGTGTGTGTAAGGGCATTATTGGAAATGAAATTACGCAGCAATTCATTGTTATTAGGGTGAGGTTGTAGGGGAGTTTGTGAGTCGGAAGAGTGTAGGGATAAAATGTAGAAATGTGGGAAATTATTACATTGATATGGTTGGTGTATAAGAGTTGAATGGGAGGTTGGTTGATGTTCGATAGAACTGTGAGTTGGCGAGGCCTGGCAGTCAATTGAGGAGTGAATTTATTGAGTAAATAAGGTTATGTTGACTGAACTACTGTGAAGCATTTGGGAGTTAGTTGATGAATGTGAATATGATTAGCACTCCTCGCCAGCGACATAAAATTAATAAGTGAATTAGTGTTGACTAAATTTTATAAATGGGAATTAAAAGTTTCTTTCTCTCTATTCACTACGTTGCGGATCACTCAGATTATTACTTAATGTTGCCAGCACACGGGATTTACAAGTAAGATATATATATATATATATATATATATATATATATATATATATATATATATATAATATATATATATATATATATAATATATATATATATATATATATATATATATATATATAATCACGTAACTGCATACACATTCCACGGAAAGAGTTTTTCGAAATATTTGAAAGTCAGTTTGTGAAGACTTTAATAACTATAAATTAACAGAGTTAATAAATGAACCCACAGTGGCTGAGATTACAACCCAGGATATATATTCGTAATATTTTCCGAGAAAGTAAAGTGTTGGCAAGAGATTATATAAAAGAAGGTAATTTTTATACCACTAAAATGCTTCTTCATTCCCAATGCATCTCGAACCTAAGTTAGACAGTCCTCGATGACGCACTGACTTTCTTGGGTTATCCTGGGTGGCTAACCCTCCGGGGTTAAGAATCCGAACGAAATCTTATCTTATCTTATCTTAACCTTAAGACTTCAAAATTTCACCATCATCCATGATTCTCTGCTGGACTGAAGTCAATATGGAAAATTTTACTTAATATTTTCAGTTCAAATTTATTAAAATTTTTGACGAATGTCTATGAGGGTTTTCCCACGCACGATGTCTAAAATCTTTTCTTCTACCAAACTTATTTCTAATATCTGACTTATTTCAAGTACTTATTTTATGCCATCAAAATTGAGACATTTAGGTCTGGCGACCTTCCTTTATACTATATCTATTGTATATTTTTTAAGTCTTCTGAAACAACGATCAGTGACAGGATAAAATCGCTCAGTATTCAGGGAGCGACTGTGAGTCAGAAGAATATTGGGATGAGATGAAATGGAAGAGAGTTGCATTGATGTGGTTGATGTATGAGAGTTGACTGGGAATAAGTGAAGCTAGATTCATTTCTTTGTTTTTCTTTATTTTGATTGACGTTGGTTCTTTTCGTACTATTAATCATTGCTTTTCATTTTGATACGTGCCTTTAATAGTGTTGTTTGTTCTTCACATGTTACTCATTCCTTGACTCAAGGTTTCTGCTGCTATTAAACTCCTCTTAGTGTCTCCCAACTGAAGAAATTCCAACAGGACGGTGAATAATGATTATTACCAATTTACAAAACATATTTGGAAAAATTCATCCTAAGTGATATTTAAGATGCCATAAAATGAACATTCGGGACGCAATTTTTTAATTTTAAAAACAATCTATCGAGGAAACTCAAATTACAGTCATTAAAAATACTTTCTAAAATCAGTTTCTATTAGGTATGAAATAATTGAAAAGTTTGCAATTTCTGGAATATATGTTGGTGGGTAAATAATTTCCTAAATTTTCTTTTCTTTCAGCTTCTCTCTAAAAGGATATTTGGACCTGTAAGTATTAACGTATTTGGAGCCGAAGTATAAGTGTTTTTTTTTTTATATTTTATTTATCACACAATATACATACTACCGAGATATGTCACAAAGAACATGAAAAATAATAATACTGTAACAATACAACATTCCCCACAAACAAGCAATATACACCTCAAGGTGCCAACACTGCGTATATATAGTACACCTCCAGTGTACTACATATATAGTACACCTCCAGTGTACTACATAAATAGTACACCTCCAGTGTACTACATAAATAGTACACCTCCAGTGTACTACATAAATAGTACACCTCCAGTGTACTACATATATAGTACACCTCCAGTGTACTACATAAATAGTACACCTCCAGTGTACTACATATATAGTACACCTCCAGTGTTTAGAACTACTAAATAGTACACCTCCAGTGTACTACATATATAGTACACCTCCAGTGTTCTACATAAATAGTACACCTCCAGTGTACTACATATATAGTACACCTCCAGTGTACTACATATATAGTACACCTCCAGTGTACTACATATATAGTACACCTCCAGTGTACTACATAATAGTACACCTCCAGTGTACTACATATATAGTACACCTCCAGTGTACTACATATATAGTAAACCTCCAGTGTACTACATATATAGTACACCTCCAGTGTACTACATATATAGTACACCTCCAGTGTACTACATATATAGTACACCTCCAGTGTACTACATATATAGTACACATCCAGTGTACTACATATATAGTACACCTCCAGTGTACTACATATATAGTACACCTCCAGTGTACTACATATATAGTACACCTCCATGTACTACATATAATAGTACACTCCAGTGTACTACATATATAGTACACCTCCAGTGTACTACATATATAGTACACCTCCATTGTACTAAATAAATAGTACACCTCCAGTGTACTACATATATAGTACACCTCCAGTGTACTACATATATAGTACAACTCCAGTGTACTACATATATAGTACACCTCCAGTGTACTACATATATAGTACAACCTCCAGTGTACTACATATATAGTACACCTCCATGTACTACATATATAGTACACCTCCAGTGTACTACATATATAGTACACCTCCATGTACTAAATAAATAGTACACCTCCAGTGTACTACATATATAGTACACCTCCAGTGTACTACATATATAGTACACACTCCAGTGTACTACATAAATAGTACACCTCCAGTGTACTACATATATAGTACAACTCCAGTGTACTACATATATAGTACACATCCAGTGTACTACATATATAGTACACCTCCAGTGTACTACATATATAGTACACATCCAGTGTACTACATATATAGTACAACTCCAGTGTACTACATATATAGTACACCTCCAGTGTACTACATATATAGTACACATCCAGTGTACTACATATATAGTACAACTCCAGTGTACTACATATATAGTACACCTCCAGTGTTACTACATATATAGTACAACATCCAGTGTACTACATATATAGTACAACTCCAGTGTACTACATATATAGTACAACTCCAGTGTACTACATATATAGTACAACTCCAGTGTACTACATATATAGTACACCTCCGTTGTACTACATATATAGTACAACTCCAGTGTACTACATAAATAGTACACCTCCAGTGTACTACATAAATAGTACACCTCCAGTGTACTACATATCAGTACGAAAGACTACTAAATATACATATATATGAATGTAAAATTTAAGCATGAAAGTGACAACCGAGTATTCACTCACAACCAACGTTAACTATATGTATAAGATACCACACAATGGTAACATCAGTTAACTAAGACACCTGAATGACCCAAAAGCAAACCTGACCACACTCACTCAAAACAAGGCAACAACATACCACTATAAGGACACGCAGGTCTCAACATAATGTATACCTTCACTACCACTATAAGAACACTCAGGTCTCAACAATGTTCACGTTCATTACCACTATAAGGACACGCAAGTCTCAACATAATGTTCACCTTCACTACCACTAAAAGGGCATGCAGGTCTCAACATAATGTTCACCTTCACTACCACGATAATGACACGCAGATCTAAACAATGTTCACCTCCATTACCACTATAAGGACACGCAGGCCTCAATATAATGTTCACCTTCACTAGCACTATAAGGACATGCAGGTCTCAACATAATGTTCACCTTCACTGCCACTACAAGGGCACCCAGGTCTCAACCATGTTCACCTTCACTACCACTATAAGGACACGCAGATCTCAACAACGTTCACCTTCACTACCACTATAAGAACACCCAGGTCTCAACAATGTTCTCCTTCCCTGCTCATATAAGAACACCCAGGTCTCACCAATGTTCACCTTCACTAGCACTATAAGGACATGCAGGTCTCAACAACGTTCACCTTCACTACCACTATAAGAACACCCAGGTCTCACCAATGTTCACCTTCACTACCACTATAAGGATACTCAGGTCTCAACATAATGTTCACCTACACTACCACTATAAGGACACCCAGGTCTCAATAATGTTCTCCTTCACTACTCATATAAGAACACCCAGGTCTCACCAATGTTCACCTTCACTACCACTATAAGGATACTCAGGTCTCAACATAATGTTCACCTACACTACCACTATAAGGACACCCAGGTCTCAATAATGTTCACCTTCACTACCACTATAAGGACACGCAGACCTCAACACAATGTTCACCTTCACTACCACTATAAGGACACCCAGGTCTCAATAATGTTCACCTTCACTAACACTATTAAGGACACCAAAGGGCTCACAATGTTCACGTTCACTACCACTATAAGAACACTCAGGGCTCAACATAATGTTCACCTTCACTACCACTAAAGAACACCCATGTTCATCACCAATTTCACCTTCTACTAACACTGTAAAAGCACTCCCAGGTCTCAACATAATGTTCACCTTCACTACCAATATAAGAACACCCAGGTCTCACCAATGTTCACCTTCACTACCACTATAAGGACACTCAGGTCTCAACATTATGTTCACCTTCACTACCCCTAAAGAACACCCAGGTCTCACCAATGTTCACCTTCACTACCACCGTAAAGACTCCCAGGTCTCAATAATGTTCACCTTCACTACCACTATAAGAACACCCAGGTCTCACCAATGTTCACCTTCACTACCACTATAAGGACACGCAGGTCTCAACATAATGTTCACCAACACTACCACTCTAAGGACACGCAGGTCTCAACGATGTTCACGTTCACTACCACTATAAGGACACGCAGGACTAAACATAATGTTCACCTTCACTACCAGTATAAGGACACGCAGGTCTAAACATAATGTTCACCTTCACTACCACTATAAGGACACGCAGGTATCAACAATATTCACGTTCACTACCACTATAAGAACACCCATGTCTCTACAATGTTCTCATTCCATACTATTATAAGAACACCCAGGTCTCACAAATGTTCACCTTCACTACCACTGTAAGGACTCCCAGGTCACAATAATGTTCACCTTCACTACCACTCTAAGGACACCCAGGTCTCAACAATGTTCACCTTCACTACCACTATATGGACATCGAGGTCTCCGCAATGTTCACCTTCACTACCACTATAAGGACACCCAGGTCTCAACATAATGTTCACCTTCACATCTTCTATAAGGACACGCAGGTCTCAACAATGTTCACGTTCACTACCACTATAATGACACGCAGATCTCAACAATGTTCACCTTCACTGCCACTATAAGGACACGCAGGTCTAACCACATAATGTTCACATTTCACTACCACTATAAGGACACGCAGGCCTCAACAATGTTCACGTTCACTACCACTACAATGACACACAGATCTCAACAATGTTCACCTTCACTGCCACTATAAGGACACGCAGGTCTAAACATAATGTTCACCTTCACTACCACTATAAGGACACGCAGGTCTCAACAATATTCACGTTCACTACCACTATAATGACACGCAGATCTCAACAATGTTCACCTTCACTGCCACTATAAGGACACGCAGGTCTAAACATAATGTTCACCTTCACTACCACTATAATGACACGCAGGTCTCAACAATGTTCACCTTCACTGCCACTATAAGACACGCAGGTCTCAACATAATGTTCACGTTCACTACCACTATAAGGACACGCAGGCCTCAACAATGTTCACGTTCACTGCCACTATAAGGACACGCAGGCCTCAACAATGTTCACGTTCACTACCACCATAAGGACACGCAGATCTCAACAATGTTCACCTTCACTACCACTATAAGGACACGCAGGCAACAACAATGTTCACCTTCACTACCACTAAAGAACACCCAGGTCTCACCAATGTTCACCTTCACTACGACTATAAGGACACGCAGGTCTCAAGATAATGTTCACTTTCACTACCACTATAAGGACACGCAGATCTCAACAATGTTCACGTTCACTACCACTATAAGGACACGCAGATCTCAACAATGTTCTCCTTCCCTACTACTATAAGAACACCCTGGTCACAACTATGTTCACCTTCACTACCACTAAAGAACACCCACGGTCTCACAATGTTCACCTTCACTAATACTGTAAGGACACCCAGGTCTCAACAATGTTCACCTTCACTACCACTATAAGAAAACCCAGGTCTCTACAATGTTCTCCTTCCATACTACTATAGGAACACCCAGGTCTCACAAATGTTCACCTTCACTACCACTGAAAGGACTCCCAGGTCTGAATAATGTTCACCTTCACTACCACTATAAGAATACCCAGGTCTCACCAATGTTCACCTTCACTACCACTGTAAGGACTCCCAGGTCTCAATAATGTTCACCTTCACTACCACTATAAGGACACCCAGGTCTCAACAATGTTCACCGTCCCTACCACTATAAGAACACCCAGGTCTCTACAATGTTCTCCTTCCATACTACTATAAGAACACCCAGGTCTCACAAATGTTCACCTTCACTACCACTGAAAGGACTCCCAGGTCTCAATAATGTTCACCTTCACTACCACTATAAGAACACCCAGGTCTCACCAATGTTCACCTTCACTACCACTGTAAGGACTCACAGGTCTCAATAATGTTCACCTTCACTACCACTATAAGGACACCCAGGTCTCAACATAATTTTCACCTTCACTACCACTCTAAGGACACGCAGGTCTCAACATAATGTTCACCTTCACTTCTTCTATAAGGACACGCAGGTCTCAACAATGTTCACGTTCACTACCACTATAAGGACACGCAGGTCTGAACATAATGTTCACCTTCACTACCACTATAAGGACACGCAGGTCTCAACAATATTCACGTTCACTACCACTATAATGACAAGCAGATCTCAACAATGTTCACCTTCACTACCACTATAAGGACACGCAGATCTCAAGAATGTTCACCTTCACTACCACTATAAGGACACGCAGGCCTCAACAATGTTCACGTTCACTACCACTATAAGGACCCGCAGATCTCAGTAATGTTCACCTTCACTGCCACTATAAGAACACGCAGGCAACAACAATGTTCACCTTCACTACCACTAAAGAACACCCAGGTCTCACCAATGTTCACCTTCGCTACCATTATAAGGACACGCAGGTCTCAACATAATGTTCACTTTCACTACCACTATAAGAACACGTATGTGTCAACATATTGTTCACTTTCCCTACCACTATAAGGACACGCAGGTCTCAACAATGTTCACGTTCACTACCACTATAAGGACACGCAGGTCTAAACATAATGTTCACGTTCACTACCATTATAAGGACACGGAGATCTCAACAATGTTCTTCTTCCCTACTACTATAAGAACACCCAGGTCACAACAATGTTCACCTTCACTACCACTATAAGGACACCCAGGTCTCAACAATGTTCACCTTCAGTACCACTAAAGAACACCCAGGACTCACCAATGCTCACCTTCACTACCACTATAAGGACACGCAGGTCTCAACATAATGTTCACCTTCACTACCACTATTAGGACACGCAGGTCTCAACATAATGTTCACCTTCACTACCACTATAAGGACACCCAGGTCTAAACAATGTTCACCTTCACTACAACTATAAGAACACTCAGGTCTCAACAATGTTCACCTTCACTACCACTATAAGGACACGCAGGTCTCAACATAATGTTCACCTTCACTACCACTATAAGGACATGCAGGTCTCAACATAATGTTCACCTTCACTACCACGATAAGGACACGCAGGTCTCAACATAATGTTTCACCTTCACTACCACTATAATGGACACAAACGCAAGGCCTCATAACATGTTCACCTTCACTACCACTATAAGGACATGCAGGTCTCAACATAATGTTCACCTTCACTACCTCTATAAGGATACTCAGGTCAAAATATTATGTTCACCTTCACTACCACTATAAGGACACGCAGGTCTCAACCATGTTCACCTTCACTACCACTATAAGGACACGCAGGTCTCAACCATGTTCACCTTCACTACCACTATAAGGACACGCAGGTCTCAACAATGTTCACCTTCACTACCACTATAAGAACACCTAGGTCTCAACAATGTTCACCTTCACTACCACTATAAGAACACCCAGGTCACAACAATGTTCACATTCACTACCACTAAAGAACCCCCAGGTCTCACCAATGTTCACCTTCACTACCACTATAAGGACACGCAGACCTCAACACAATGTTCACCTTCACTACCACTATAAGGACACCCAGGTCTCAATAATGTTCACCTTCACTAACACTATAAGGACAATCAGGTCTCAACATAATGTTCACCTTCACTAACACTATAAGGACACACAGGTCTCAACATAATGTTCACCAACACTACCACTATAAGGACACGCAGGTCTCAACATAATGTTCACCTTCACTTCCACTATAAGGACATGCAGGTCTCAACAATGTTCACGTTCACTACCACTATGAGGACACACAGATCTTTACATAATGTTCACCTTCACTACCACTAAAAGGACATGCAGGTCTCAACATAATGTTCACCTTCACTACCACTTTAAGGACACGCAGGTCTCGACAATGTTCACGTTCACTACCACTATAAGAACACTCAGGTCTCAACATAATGTTCACCTTCACTACCACTAAAGAACACCCAGGTCTCACCAATGTTCACCTTCACTACCACTGTAAAGACTCCCAGGTCTCAATAATGTTCACCTTCACTACCACTATAAGAACACCCAGGTCTCAACAATGTTCTCCTTCCATACTACTATAAGAACACCCAGGTCTCACCAATGTTCACCTTCACTACCACTTTATGGACATCGAGGTCTCAGCAATGTTCACCTTCACTACCACTATAAGGACACTCAGGTCTCAACATAATGTTCACCTTCACTACCACTATAAGGACACGCAGGTATCAACAATATTCACGTTCACTACCACTATAAGAACACCCAGGTCTCTACAATGTTCTCCTTCCATACTATTATAAGAACACCCAGGTTTCACAAATGTTCACCTTCACTACCACTGTAAGGACACCCAGGTCTCAACAATGTTCACCTTCACTACCACTATATGGACATCGAGGTCTCCGCAATGTTCACCTTCACTACCACTATAAGGACACTCATTTCTCAACATTATGTTCACCTACACTACCACTATAAGGACACCCAGGTCTCAACAATGTTCACCTTCACTACCACTATAAGGACACGCGGGTCTAAACATAATGTTCACCTTCACTATCACTATAATGGCACGCAGATCTCAACAATGTTCACCTTCAATACCACTATAAGGACTCGCAGGCCTTTAACAATGTTCACGTTCTCTACCATTGTAAGGACTCGCAGATCTCAACAATGTTCACGTTCACTACCATTATAAGTACACGCAGGCCTCAACAATGTTCACGTTCACTACCACTATAAGGACACGCAGGCCTCAACAATGTTCACGTTCACTACCACCATAAGGACACGCAGATCTCAACAATGTTCACCTTCACTACCACTATAAGGACACGCAGGCAACAACAATGTTCACCTTCACTACCACTAAAGAACACCCAGGTCTCACAAATGTTCACCTTCACTACGACTATAATGACACGCAGGTCTCAAGATAATGTTCACTTTCACTACACTATAAGGACACGCAGATCTCAACAATGTTCACGTTCACTACCACTATAAGGACACGCAGATCTCAACAATGTTCTCCTTCCCTACTACTATAAGAACACCCTGGTCACAACTATGTTCACCTTCACTACCACTAAAGAACACCCAGGTCTCACAATGTTCACCTTCACTAATACTGTAAGGACACCCAGGTCTCAACAATGTTCACCTTCACTACCACTATAAGAACACCCAGGTCTCTACAATGTTCACCTTCACTACCACTATAAAAGAATCACTCCAGGTCTCTACAAATGTTCTCCTTCACATACTAGCATAATAAACCGAACACCCAGGTCTCACAAATGTTCACCTTCACTACCACTGAAAGGACTCCCAGGTCTGAATAATGTTCACCTTCACTACCACTATAAGGACACCCAGGTCTCAACAATGTTCACCTTCACTACCACTATAAGAACACCCAGGTCTCTACAATGTTCTCCTTCCATACTACTATAAGAACACCCAGGTCTTACAAATGTTCACCTTCACTACCACTGAAAGGACTCCCAGGTCTCAATAATGTTCACCTTCACTACCACTATAAGAACACCCAGGTCTCACCAATGTTCACCTTCACTACCACTGTAAGGACTCACAGGTCTCAATAATGTTCACCTTCACTACCACTATAAGGACACCCAGGTCTCAACATAATTTTCACCTTCACTACCACTCTAAGGACACGCAGGTCTCAACAATGTTCACATTCACTACCACTATAAGGACACGCAGGTCTAAACATAATGTTCACCTTCACTACCACTATAAGGACACGCAGGTCTCAACAATATTCATGTTCACTACCACTATAATGACACGCAGATCTCAACAATGTTCACCTTCACTACCACTATAAGGACACGCAGATCTCAACAATGTTCACCTTCACTACCACTATAAGGACACGCAGGCCTCAACAATGTTCACCTTCACTACCACTATAAGGACACGCAGGCCTCAACAATGTTCACGTTCACTACCACTATAAGGACCGCAGATCTCAGTAATGTTCACCTTCACTGCCACTATAAGAACACGCAGGCAACAACAATGTTCACCTTCACTACCACTAAAGAACACCCAGGTCTCACCAATGTTCACCTTCGCTACCATTATAAGGACACGCAGGTCTCAACATAATGTTCACTTTCACTACCACTATAAGAACACGTATGTGTCAACATATTGTTCACTTTCCCTACCACTATAAGGACACGCAGGTCTCAACAATGTTCACGTTCACTACCACTATAAGGACACGCAGGTCTAAACATAATGTTCACCTTCACTACCACTATAAGGACACGCAGATCTCAATAATGTTCACGTTCACTACCATTATAAGGACACGGAGATCTCAACAATGTTCTTCTTCCCTACTACTATAAGAACACCCAGGTCACAACAATGTTCACCTTCACTACCACTAAAGAACACCCAGGTCTCTACAATGTTCTCCTTCCATACTACTTTAAGAACACCCAGGTCTCACCAATGTTCTCCTTCACTACCACTGTAAGGACACCCAGGTCTCAACAGTGTTCACATTCACTACCACTTATAGAACACCCAGGTCTCAACACTGTTTTCCGTGATGAATGGTTTTTAAAACCGACAAGTTGAAGAATTGAGACACTTATGCAACACAAAGGAATCTTTATTGAAGTAACGTTTCGCCACACAGTGGCTTCATCAGTCCAATACAAAGTAGAAATGGGTAAGAAGAGGAGAAGTTCGAGGTAATCAGTCCCTCAACCTAGAAACGGTGTGTTCAGTCCATCACTCCATCCTACAAGAGTGATGGACTGAACACATCGTTTCCAGGTTGAGGGACTGATTACCTCGAACTTCTCCTCTCCTTACCCATTTCTACTTTGTATTGGACTTATGAAGCCACTGTGTGGCGAAACGTTTCTTCAATAAAGATTCCCATGTGTTGCATAAGTGTCTCAATTCTTCAATGTTCTCCGTCCCTACTACTATAAGAACACCCAGGTCTCACCGATGTTCACCTTCACTGCCACTATACGTTCACGCAGGTCTAAACATAATGTTCCCTTACACTCCCACAATAAGGACATGCAGGTCTCAACATAATGTTCACCTTCACTACCACTATAAGGACACCCAAGTCTCAACATAATGTTCACCTTCACTACCACTATAAGGACACGTAGGTCTCAACAATAATGTTCACCTACTCTACCACTATAAGGACACGCAGGTCTCAACATAATGTTCACCTACACTAGCACTTTAAGGACACGCAGGTCTCAGCATAATGTTCCCCCTCAATACCACCAAACAATATATTACATGTAAATAAACCACACCAATCACTGCAACAAATGAACCCAGGAAACATAATTACAGAGATGCTTCATGATCACTCAAAAATTGTCCCTGGAATAACTATGTACCCATTCCAATATATAATAATAATTAATAGAATAGTACACTGCAAACTCTCCCACTCTGTACAACATCCTACCACCATTCACGCTTACGAAGGTCATGTCAACGCTCACCTACACTCTGGAAGCACGCCTGTCTAATATCACCATCACAACACTCCCATGAAACTAAAGCACTAACCTCCAATGTCATCCCCCCCCCAAGCCGTTACCTCAGGAACGAGCTCTCCGGGGTCACACTGCCAACAGACCCCCTACACTGCTGTCCCCATAACCACCTGGAAAACTTAACTCCCCCTGACTCCCATACACAACCATATTTTTTGACTTGGTTGATAAATCTTCACTGCTAATATAAGACGCCTCATTCCGAAATCATCTCTCCTATACCCTCACATGATATGATAAAAACATAATTCACAACCATGTACACCACCGCTCTTGCCTCTGTCTCCAACATCCCTCCCATAATCAAAAGTTAAAACATGAGTAAACCATTCCCTAAGCCCATCCCAGCGTCCGCAAAATTACACAGCATGAAAAGCCGTCTTCTCTCCACAGAATCTACAGACCCAATCTTCCACCACCCGTTCATTCCTTAACACCACACCCAATGGCAGGATTCCATGTATGAACCTAGACATCATCTCACATTCCCTAGGTTGGACCTGCAATTTCTCAAGCCTCCTCCAAATCCCTATCCAATAATACACTGGGTATAGCACCACCACTGGTGCCTCTGTGTGTCTCTGTGAAGCCCGATACAGCACCTTCACCCTGACCCATTCCGGCTCTCTTACTGCCATCATCACTCTCAACAACTGCTCACAATCACGAAAATCACTCCCCCAAAAAGTCTGCCTAAGCACCTCATACACCTTCCCCAGGCACCCTCCCCCTTCTTAATCCCTGGCCCTCAACACCACCCTTTTAACATATATGCACATCAC
The DNA here is from genome assembly GCF_026875155.1 of Cherax quadricarinatus. Lineage (NCBI taxonomy): Eukaryota > Metazoa > Arthropoda > Malacostraca > Decapoda > Parastacidae > Cherax > Cherax quadricarinatus. Next base: position 6,736,212 of record NC_069399.1, read on the forward strand.
CCACTTATACAGATCAAATAACTCCAATTCCCAGTCTGGCACAGGCAACATAACCACCTCCTTGCTCAGGCAATCACACTCTCGCTTAAATTCTACCTATCACCTCCCCAGTGAGTGGGTAAACATTAGCTACGTACCACACCTTACTATACAGAAGGACATTAACAATGATAGCCCTCTGTGCCAACAATAAATGATACAGTCTCAACCCCTGAAATCTGTTCACACTATTCACTTCCCTCTCCGAATTAACATCCCAAGCCCTATCCTTATCGCCCGCATATGCTATCCCACAAATCTTTAAAGAACGATCCATATTTGTAACAACTGAGCATCCCCCACACCTCGCAATCAGCCCACTCACCCAACCCCATTACCTTTGATTTACTCACATTTACTACCACACCCGTCGCCCTCCCAAACATCTCAACTACCCCACCTAGCACGTCTAGCCTCGTATATTCGTTAACCAATAACGTGGTGCCATCCACATAACTGACAATCTCTGGGTAAACCCTATCTCCCCCACCAACGATGCTACCAAAAACCTTTTCCCCCACCAACCTATCAGAGGGATCCTGTACACATGCGAAGAGCATTTTAGACAGTGGACACCCCTGCCTCAAGCCCCTCCCCACGTCCACCACCCTGCCCAACCTACCATTTATCTGAACCCTCGCCAGAGCCCCCCAGTACAGCATGTCAACTCACCCCACTATTTCCTCCCAAACCCCTGGTTGAGGAGAATTCTTCGAATGACATCCCGTTCAACAGAATCATATGCCCCCCCTTCCCTTCAGTCTAGGGCCAATAAAGCTCTTTTTCTTTCCCTCCTGCTCATGTCACCCACAAAATCATCAATAATCGAATGTTCAGGAAGCATTGACCTACCCGGAAGGCCATACTGTCCCTATGAGACTATGCGATCCACGACACAGTTAATACAGTTTCCCAACACCTTGGCAAACAATTTGTAGTCAGCACACAATAGCAAAATCGCTCTATAATCCCCAGGACTCATATGCTTCTCCCCTTCAGCACCAACACTACCACAGCCGTTCACTTCACCGCCCATCCCCATCTTTCATCGCATTCAGCAACTGCATCAAAAGCCCACGTAAAACATTCAAATGCTGTACATAAAATTCCACCGAAATCCCATCTAATTCCGGGAATTTACCCTTCGCCATTGCCATCAGTGCACTTCAAATTTCTCCCTCCTCAATCACCCCCCCCCCCCCCAATGCCTTCCTGTCACTCTGCCTCAGGTTGCATGGTATTCTCTCACATACTTCCACCACATCCCCTTCCCCCACACCTTTTCCACTCCAGAAACCCTCATACCACCTATCAGCAAACACACCCATTGCCGTTAGTGTGTAAAACCTGCCCCTCCATGAAACCCTTGACTTTTCAATGTACCTCCAAGCTTGGTATGTTGGCTGCCCTCCTCCTCTGCTGCTGCCCCTGCCAAACACAAGCTGAAAGCTTGCCACCCCATAACACCTCGACTGCCACCTGTACCCTCTCCCCATCAAAACTCTAATTGTGGATGCCCCTAATCCGTGCCATCAGTCTCTCAGTTTCATCAACAGGGTACACCCCCATCACAGTCCCCTGCCTATGACAAGCCTCAGCCTGTCCTCACAATAATTCGCCAGCCCGTATTTCATAGTATTCACCCTTCTTCCCTCACCCACATAAAACCTATGTATCTCCAGTTTGGCCACCTCATCCCAGCAACACACCAACTCTCCCCCACCCACAACCCCTCTCCCTTCCCCCTCCACCACTTCTCGGAGCCCGTCACTGCCTCCTTATCACTCAGCACCCTTGTATTTAATTCCCAATACCTCGTATGTCGTAAGGCCAAAGACTCCCATCCCACATTCATAATAGCTGTTCTATGATCAGAATAAACCGCTGTTACAGTACTCAGAGTACATAATTTCACACAAGACATAACATAAATTCGATCTAACCATGCCCTGTAGCCCCCCTCTCAAAAGTATGATCCAGTACAACCACTCCACTGTCCTATCACACACACTTCCTTCAAGTTCACATCACGTACTAGTTCATTCAGCACTACCAAATGGTGCCCCCCCCCTCAGCGCCACATCCCTCCTCCTAATTACACAATTCTAATCTCTCTACAGCCAGTGACGGCAAAGACCTAAGAAAATAAACTTACTCCTATTGAATGAATTCATTCTTAACCGCTACATCCCCATCTGCTTGTGCATACACACATACTAAGGGCATAGGTTCATTCTGCTTGCTCCCATCCACTTTGATTACTCTCTCATCTCCTCCATTTTCACTACAGTGATATACAAATGGGCTTGCTTTACTCACACAGTAGGTATTGCATATGCCACATAACCAGGTACCACGAACTCCCGACCTTCATTAATGTTGTGCTCCTGCAGAAATACTACATCCACATGATACTGACAAATGAACCTCCCAAACCAGTCACTCTGTGCTTTCACACATAAACCATTCACACTGATCATCATACACCTATGGCCGGCAATTAAGAAAGTCTTCCACGCTGCCCGACACTACCTTTCATGTCTGGACCCTTACCCTTACCCCAAGCCCTGTTCCTGTGAGGTCTTTAACTCTCTGCTTATGATGCCTTCCACTCCCTACACTCTTGACCACCTCCAACCACGCCTTTTTTCTCGACCTTCGAGCAGGCGTCAGGACATCATCCGAATCCGAGGCTGTCGTCTCCTTCATCCTTGTATCCATTTCCTCCATGACACACATATCCAACTCTGTCTCCCAGTGTACTTCCACTTCCACATCCACCAAATGGACGCCTCCCTCGGGCGCAACTCCCTCGCAATGAGCAATAGTTGCCTCCTCCACTTCTGCCACTTCTGCCTCACACGACTTGACTTTCAGTCCCTTCACTAATGTGTCCGACGTTTCCCCCTCCTGGAGGGCAAACATACCCAGTAAAGCCTTTTCCAGTGCCACATAGAGACCAGTTTCCTCACCCTCCGTCCTCACACTCTCTTGACCTCGCCCAACGTCCAAAAGTTCCTCTGCCTCCTCAGTCAGAAGATCTCCATTCAGCTTATCATTCGAGAGACAGTCGTCACATCACTTCACAACCTACCGTGTCCATATCCACCATGCAGTTCCATTTCTTGTACCACACTCTCCCTCTCCGGTATGACTGACCTGTACACACCCTGGAGATACCCTTGTTGACCACACTCCACTGCCACATGGTCGTACTTCCACCAAATCCTGCATATGCGGCGCTGTCCTGCATATGTCACCATTATCTGGGTACGAAAGTCAGACAGGAACACGTAAGAAGGCACAGGGTGGCACAAAAATATCTTGAGGGAAAAAGTTCCTTCTGTCAAATCTGCATAAGCACCATCAACCCACTTCCCCTGTTGTGCCACATGCACAAAGCCATACTTGCTGAACACCTGTCGTGGATCCGTTTCGTCTACGTCGAACGGCACATTCCTCAACTTAATCCAGGTGTAGTGTTTTCATACGTCTATCAGACGTACCCATACAAAGTCAGTAACGTCCATTATGACGTCTTGACACTGCTCCACCAGCGCCTCGTACACTTGTGATGACAACCTCATTGTAGAACTGCTCCATTTAGAGCAACGCCATACAATTCCTCATCTGCAATCCCATATGCGCCTTGGATGATTTTCGGCAGTAACACTTGCGACACCTCTGGAGTGATGGCCCCATGGAGCAGCTCAATTCCATCAGTGTTCCCACGTCTGTGCAAACTCGAAGCCATAATGTTACACTACCAATTACCCAAATGTAACTGATCAGGAGCGACCCATGCACTTCTGGCCACGCCACCGTCTAGCAGCAATTTTTTAGAAATATACATACATACATACCTATTAATGCCAGAGACTCGAACCAGTGAACAAAGAAAAGAGAGACAAGATTATTCATATGTACGAACCGCAGCCCGGCTGATCAGGTACTGACTTTAGGTGCCTGTCCAGCGCCTTCTTGAAGACAGTCAGGGGTCTATTGGTAATCCCCCTTATGTATGCTGGGAGGCAATTGAACAGTCGGGGGCCCCGGACACTTAATGTGTTGTCTCTTAGTGTACTCGTAGCGCCCCTGCTTTTCATCGGGGGAATGTTGCATCTCCTGTCGAGTCTTTTGCTTTCATATGGAGTGATTTTCGAGTGCAGGTATGGTGCCAATCCCTCCAGGACCTTCCAAGTGTATATTATCATGTATCTCTCTCGCCTGCGTTCAAGGGAATACAGAAAAAGGACCTTCAACCGTTCCCAGTAGTTTAGGTGCCTTATCGTTCTTATGTGTGCCTTGAAAGTTCTTTGTACACTCTCCAGGTCTGCAATGTCGCCAGCCTTAAAAAGGATTTAATTTCTTCAAGTTTCCCATATCTGAGTAGTTGAAATTTCTCCTCGTTGAATTTCATATTGTTTTGAGTGGCCCATTCGAAGATTTGGTTGATGTCCGCTTGGAGTCTCACGGTGTCTTCGATGGAGGTCACTGCTATGGTAATCTGGGTTTCATTCGCAAAGGAACACATGGAACTATGGCTTACATCTCTATGTCCGAAATGAGGATGAGGAATAGAATGGGAGAGAATACTGCGTCTTGTGGAACAGAGCTTTTTTCTGTGGCTGCCTGGAGTTTTACTCTGTTTACTATTACTCTTTGTGTTCTATTTGTCAGGAAGTGATAGATCTATCTACGAACACTCTTGTCGAAAGCTTTTGCAAAGCTTATTTTGTTTATCCTCTAAAGCATCTAAGACCTTGTCATAGTGGTCCAGTAGCTGGGACATGCAGGACCGACGTGCTCTAAACCCGTGTTTCCCTGGGTTGTATAACTGATGGATATTTAGGTGGTTGGCGATCTTTCTTCTTAGAACCCCTCTCAAAGATTATTGTGATATGGGATGTTAGTGCTATCGGTCTGTAGTTCTTTGCAAATGTTGAGGGGGGGGGTATGTCTGTTGTTTTTAGTGTGTGCTGGATGACCCCTGTGTCCATGCTCCCCTTCATAAAATGCTGAAGGTATGCAATAGGGACTTCTCGTAATTCTTGATGAACAAGGAGTTCCATGAGTTTGAGCCTGGGGCAGAGTGCATCGATATGTCATTTATTGCCTTTTTTGAGATGAAAAAATTTTGGGTTTCGTTAATAAAGAATTCATTTGGATTGTCGACCCTTAGTCTGGGCAGTGGCTCGCTGAACATTGAGTCATATTGGAAAGTTAGTATCTCATTCATTTCTTGGCTGTCATCTGTGTATGTCCCATCCCATCTAAGCAGGGGCCCAATACTGGATGTTGTTTTTCCCTTAGATCTGGCATAAGAGAAGAAGTATTTTGTTTTTGTTTTTTTCAGTTTCCTTTATGGCTTTTAGTTCTTCCTGTGATTCATGTCTCATGTAATATTCTTTCCGCTTATGTTCGATATTTGCAATTTCATTGACTAGTTCCTCCCTTCGTATTTCAGATATATTGGCCCCACTCAGCAGCTCTGTGACTCTTGCCCTTCGTCTGTATAGGGAACGTCTCTCTCTTTCTAATTTACATCTTTTTCTTTTTCTTAATATGTGTCTTGAGCACATCTCAAGAACAACAGAATTTATTTTTTTCAAGGCAAATGTTCGGAGCTGTGTTGTTTAGGATATCCTCCCAGCTTGTTTAATTTAGGACATGGTTTACTTGAACCCATTGTATGTTTTTGTTATTGAAATTGAATTTCGTGAAGAGACCTTCATGACTGCTCACATTTTACTGGTCAGGAGCCCTGTGCATACATCTCTGTACCTCTAAAATGTTGTGATCCGAGTGAATTGTCTTTGATACAGTTATATTACGTATCAGATCGTCAATGTTTGTGAAGATGAGATCCAGCATATTTTCTAGTCTTGTAGGCTCTACTATTTGTTGGTTTAAGGTGAATTTGGTGCAAGTACTTAATAGTTCGTGTGTGTGTGTGAATTTTCACCTGAGCTGCCTCCTAGTGTGATCGCTAAAACATTGTTTGCTATACTCCTCCATTTTAGGTGTCTGAAGTTGAAATCTCCTAGTAGTATGATGTTTGGGGCAGGAGTTGAGAGATTTTTCAGACAGTGGTCAATGTTCTCAAGCTGCTCCTGGAATTGCTGGAAAGTTGCATCTGGATGATTGTATACTACGACAATGACAAGGTTTTGGTTTTCAGTCTTTACCACCAAAACTTCAACTACATCATTTGAGGTGTTTAGTAGATCTATGCAAATGAGGGACTCTGTGACATACAGGCCAACCCTCCCTTGTTGCCTGTTTAGTCTGTCGCATCGGAATAGGTTATAACCTGGGATCCATATTTCGTTGTCATAATGATACTTTATGTGGGTCTCAGTGAATGCTGCAAACATTGCATTTGACTCCGTGAGCAGTCCCTTGATGCTTGGAATTTTGTTGTTTATTAACGGCTTTAGACCCTGTATGTTTATAAAAACAAATGTCGTTGTATTGGTGTAATTTATGGGAATTTTATTTGCTGGCTCTAATATCTGTTGTTCTGGAGTAGAGGCCGCTGTCCGTGCCTCTGCTCCAGAAGTGTTTTCAGTTGGTATAGGATTATTGTCATTTCTTGCCAGTCTTTTCTCCCTCCTGGCCTGGAAAGGTTGTGGCTTCCCTCTTTTGTTTCCCATAGCCTGGCTGGTCTGTGTCTTCTAGTCCCCTTTAGATGATGTGCCTGGCAGTATGCATTGTAGCATTTTCTTTCCTGGAATGATACGTGACACATTTCTGGGTGAAATAAGTTACAGCAGGGGAAGTTGCACTCTCCTGTTGTCAAGTGGGTGCGGCATTTTTTGGGATGGTCAAAGGTGCATGTCCCACCTGTTTTACCAGATATACCGTGCCTGCAGATACCCTAGGCATAATATTTACATAGATTGTACTTATGTTTGCTAGGATTTATTGTAGCTGCATTCACTGCTGGTGCATTTATTTTTCCTGTTTCCATCCTATCGTTCACCCCTGTATGGACATCAGTGCTTCCACCAGATTTTGCTGGTAATGTAGCGACACCATTCCCTGAGGCATCATCCCATTTTGTTCCATCTCCAGCAGTATCTCTATTTTGAACCTCTGTGGACTGAATAACGACTTCACTGTCTTCCAAGACAACACTAGTACCCTCACGAGCACTGTCTTCTAAGACATCACTGGAACCCTCTGGAGCACTTTCCTCCAGGACAACACTAGCACCCTCAGCACTGTCCTCCAGGACAGCATTAGCACCCTCAGGAGCACTGTCCAAGACAGCCCTGTCCCTACCACCAATCTTTTTTTCACAGCTGTCATACCATGCTGACATGTCTTTCAAGAAGGATCTTTTATTGGTGTTCTTGTCTTTTAATATAGATGTCATTTCCTCAAACAGGTGTATCTCGTTTGGGCAGATCCAAAAACATCTCTCTGAGTTTATGTCAAGTGTGGTCACTGGTTTAAAATCCCTGCATATACCATGAGACCACTGACCACACAGATGGCAAGCAATCCAGGCCTGTCTTCGTCCCTTACTCTTCATAGTGGTGGTCATCTTACAATACTCTACAACTCTCCTAGCTAGCTAGTCTATAATTCCTCGAAGTATTTAATTTTTTGTGACAGTTCTTCCGATTTGGCTATATTTACAAAGAAACCGTTTGAATCCGCCCGAATCTGGCGAATCCGGACGAATCCAGTTAGTGGGTCACTCTATATTTTTGTCTACTAATAATCACTTTAACAGTAGATCTGTCTATCTGCATTGTATCTATTTGTTGTAGTTACTGTTTGGGTGTTTGATGAGGGCGCGTTAAGCCCCGTCAGTTAATGAAACCAGTCAAAGGATACCTTGTTATCAACGAATCCGTTTGAATCCGGTCATTGGATGAATCCGGGCAAATCCGGATTAGGCTAACTGGGTGATTTTGGACCAGCTTATGAAAAGGACTACTGGAAAATATTAAACAGAGTAACATGTGTTCAGTTTGATACAGAAAGTATAACTTGCGTGTTTGGGCGCCGGTAAATGAAAATTACTGTAAATGAAAATTTTTAAGGAATAATGATTTTCGTGTACATTGCGACTGCTGCTAACTACAGGAAACCACAAACTGTATACGACACTCCATCACAATAAGTACTAACAGGTATACACTGTTTATCATATTTTACAAAACTGTACACTTTTCGTATTTCCTCGAGATTTTGTACCTCTTCGTATTTCAACAGGAATGTTTTACTCCCTGGTATCACTAATTATAGGTCAGGTACACTAGCCGACCTGTGTGGGAAGGTTCTGGCGACTGATGGCAACTGTTTAAAACATGAACCTGCCTCTTTAGGTCTAACACCTGGACAGTCTCGACAGTAGACCAGCTAGACAAGACCAAGTTCCCATCCATCAAAGCCACTGGAAGGGGCCACAACCACTGAACCTGGGAAAGTGAGGAAGGGAGTTAGTTCATCTGTGGCGCCGACAGAAGAACTTCTGGAGATAGGGAACTAGGGAAAGCAAACACACGCGCGCGCGCGCTGAGGAGCCAAACCAGTCCCATGAGGAGATGCTGTCAGCAGGCGCAGCGGGACAAATGAGGTGCGAGGTTCTGACCACAGCTTTCGTAAATTGGGGGAGGAAGATGGATGGGTAAGGATGGAATGTGTGAAAGGTTTGGGAAGGTGGATGGGGAGGTGGGGTTTTAAAGGTAAGTGGCCTATCCACTTTAGTGAAATTTAAATGCGTGTGCGTGTGTGTTGGGTTATTCGTGAAAAAGATGAATTTATAAGATAGGTATACCTCCTGCCCGTCAATTGCACACCGCTATACCAGCTGTATATCGGTGTGCCACTGAATTGAAAGGATGTATACTGTTTGCAATTGCCTTTTTTTCGCACAAGAGGTCGGTCGTAAGGCTGCAGCTACAAGTGGTAGTTGGAGGTCGTTTGATGGAGATTGGTTGCTCACCTGGAGTTGGTTGGCTAAGCAGTTTCTGAGGTGGTGTCCTGCTGTAGGATGGTTGTAGATGTTACAAGGTTAGTTGTAAGGTGTTGATTGACAAGAAGTGGGTCACCCTGAATTGGGGAGCGTTAATCCATGTTAGTGGACGTAGAACGGTTCTTGTAGCATCCATTCTTCTCCTTCGGGGAGGTCACTCAGGATTCTTGGTCGAGGGAAGTTCTCCTTTTTGGAAGGTCATTCTTTGAGATGTCTGGTGGGGGGTATTGATGGTGTAGTCGGTCGTGTTTGATGGTTGGGTGGGTTCTCTCTGTCAGGTACATAGAGTTCCTGCATGTCATATAGTTGTCTCTTTTTTAGTTGGTCTAGCATGACGTTGATTGCAGTGATTCTCTGTTGTATGTGCAGGTCTTCCGTCCTGGTTCTGTCTCTGAATCTGGCTCCAGTGATAAAGCGGAGGGCTCTGTTTTGGACTCTTTGGAGTTTTAACATGTTGGTTTTAGTTGTTAGTGACATGGGTACGCAGGGGTATTCTAGTAGAGGCCTGATCATCATCTTGTACAGGTGTTGCTTGATGTGGGACGAAGCTGCCTTGAGTAGGTAAAGTTGGCCAAGGTGGGCTTTTGCTAGGTTCACTTGTTTGGTTATGTGGGATGTAGAGTGGAGTAATCTGTCGATCTCATACCCTTGCATCTTGTTTAGATTAGTAATAGCGATTCGTGTACTTCTGATGGAAATGCCCCCTTTGTCTTCTATGGTTCATGCTAAACAGCCGATTGTGCTGATGAAGACTTTATCTGGGTTGGTTGTGATTCTCCATTTCTTCTCCCACGTAGCTGTTCTCCTTAGTTCTTCGTTCATTTTCTCTATTGCTCTCCTATGCTTGTTTGCATCACAGATGGGGGTTGAAGAGACTACGTGGATAACATCGTCTGCAAATTGGGTGATGTCATTGACATATATATTGAGGAGTATAGGGCTGAGGCAAGAGCCTTGTGGTACTCCAACTGTTGGCGTAAAGGTGTTGCTGTCGTGCCATTGAAGGTGGGAATGATTCTTCTTCCTGTTAAGAAGTTGTGTATGAGCCTGAGAAAGGTCCAGTTGTGGTCTGGGAGGTCTACAAGTTTGAAAATGAGTCCATCGTGCCACAGGCTGTCGAAGGCCTTGTGTACGTCCCTAGTTGAAATCAGGTCCAGATTCCCTTGCTTTCCTCAGGCTGGCCACGGCATCAAAGATGCTTTTATTGCATGCTGTGTGCTGCGGTGTGACCTGAAGCCGAACTACCTTTCAGAGAATAGGTGGTTGAATTCAGTGTAGTAGTTCAGTCTGTCAGAGATTATTCTTTCGAAGACTTTGCCCGTGACTTCGAGTAGGGAGATGGGCCTGTAGTTCTCGGGGTTGTGGTTGTCTTGTTGGGTTTGGCGATGAAGATCATCTCTGCCATCTTAAATGCCACTGGGAAATGACCTGATGCCAAGATGGCATTGAACATATTCACCAGCGACACCTTGCAGTTACGGGGAAGGTACTTTATTTGTTTAGCTGTTAATGCCTGATGGGCCAGGTGCTGTGTTTCTCATTCGGCCAATGACTTGGGACACTTCCCGGAGAGTAATTGGTCTAGTTAGAGGGTGTTCGTTTTCGAGAGATGTGTCAATTGATGGTATAGGATGTAGGTCATCCAGGTTTTAGTCTCGCCATTGGTTGACCCACTGGTAGTGATTATTGTTAAATCTTCTGCTGTCGTTATGTGAGAGAAAGTTCTCCCATACTTCTCCCATCAGCTTGGCTTGATCTTGTGGGTCTTCGAGCAGGGTAATCACTTCCTCACCGTCTTCGTCGGTGAATGAGTGTGTAAAGTGTTGAGTGGGAGTGTGTTTAGCCCCTAGGAGTCTACGGATCTTACTCCAGAATTGGTCTGGATGGCACTTATACTGGTTTGCTTGGCACACAAGATACTCCCATAAATCTCTTTAATGTTGGGTTATTAGGGCGATTAGATCTCTCCTCATTCTTAGTATTACTTCCCGGGTGGGCTGCCCTGTGTGGAAGTGTCTACTACACTCAGTTTGGCAGTAATTCATTCTGTCCTTGATTTCCCTGGTTGGTTTGTATTGTTGGTAGATCCTGGAAGTTGTTAGTGTGCAGCATGCTTGTGTGGCCTCAATCATTCTGGCATGCAGGGAGTTAACTGCCCTATCTATTGCAGTGGAGGGATGGTCTTCTAGTGAAATAGTTTCGTCATTTCCTAAGAAGGCCTTGTATGGGTCAAAGCCTAGTGTTTTCAGGTTGGGTCTGGTTTGGATTGGAGCTTGATTATGACAGGGATGTGGTCTGAACCGATGTTACCACCTGGGGAGACTCTACAGTGGAACAGGTCAATCTCTATTGGTAAGCACTACGTCGGGTGGGGCACGCAAAGAGTACGTAACCTTTATTCAGCGCATGTGCACACCCTCATTTACAGGCTACCTCCCCCACCCAGCAAACCAGGTGACTGAGGGTTGACGATGGGGCCCCGTCGTTCAACCAGTATCCAGGTTCCAGTCTATGAAAAAATGACTTTGGCAATTGCAGAGGTTATGTGGGTACCACTCTCCTGTCTACCCTTGTCATTCCCATTCTAGAGCTGGTTGAAGCACGGTCTGCTCTCTAATGGCTTCTATTCTGCCTTGCTTACCGTGGAGTGCACTAATACCTATTGCTGTACATAGTGTATATAGTGTACATACTTCTGTTCTAAATTGGTCAAAAGTTTTCTGCTGTGTTTATTTTGCTCCCTTTACACCCAGGATAAAAGGTTGCGCCTAGGGTGAAGCTGGAAGCAGGAACATTGTGTAGCTTGCTGCCTGGCATTTCATTAGCTTTGCCAACGCTTTACAAACTTTGCATGTCAGTTGCTTTGCTATGGTCAGCCTTGCTATTGTATGATCATTCAACAGCTCACTACTAGCTTGTTCGGTGTGCTCGCTTTGCTATGGTCAATCTTGTGAGAAATTCTTACAGAATCTTCTGTAAAATCCTATCATGCCTAGGAAACGTTGAAGAGATTTCCTATCAGGTGGAACTGGATAATTTTTAATGGCAAGAACTTTAGCAAGTTTAGGAGCAACTTTACCACTACCTACTTCATGGCCTAGAAAAGTAACAGTGGCCTGGCCAAAGGAAGGCTTAGATAAATTAACAGTTAAGTGGGAACTCTGAAAAAGAGCCTTAAGTCTAAATAGGTGTTGATCCCAAGTATCAGACACCACAACAATATCATCCAGGTACGCTGCCGTGCCTTCAAGTCCTTCAATAGCCTGATGGATAAGTTTCTGGAATTAAGAGGGGGAGTTTTTCATTCCAAAGGGGGTAACTGTATATTGATAATGACCTCCTGGAATTACGAAGTGATTATCAAATGGTATACATACCGACAAGTTGGTAGATAAGACACATAGGCAACATTTAGGCAACTTTATTCCGAAACGTTTCGCCTACACAGTAGGCCTGTGTAGGCGAAACGTTTTGGAATAAAGTTGCCTAAATGTTGCCTATGTGTCTTATCTACAAACTTGTCGGTATTGTATTCCATTTGATAATCACTCTGTCAGACACTGCAACGCAATGGCATCTTGGTACAGAAGAGAAAACACCTTGGACAATTTTTTCAAGTGAGAACTGTTTGATCTTAGAGGGACCTGACCTCTTAGTGGCTACATTCTCACTACTACTACTCTGCACCTCTCCTTCCCACAGTATTTAAGTCTCAACACTGTCACCTGATCTTCAGTTAGTTCCAGACTTTGAAACAGATCTTCTCCAGGCTGAGGGACTGACAACCTCAAATCTACCAGTCACAAAGTTCCCTTTATTTGGATTTCAGTTGCTCAGGATGCTTTTGAAAAGCAAAAAGATTATTGTGTACTGCACCCATTCTTTTATCTACAGACTTTACCAAACCTTTCTCATTACAGGTTGCTGCTTGTGAGTCTGGGGTTGGGGCAGTACTATTGCAAAACGGGGCGAAGGAGTTGCAGCCTGTAGCCTTCTTCTCTGCCAAATTCCAGCCGCATCAGAGGGCTTACTCTACCATTGAAAAAGAACCCCTCGCGCTGGTACTGGCTTTGGAGCACTTTGATGTTTACTTGGGACAAACTTTGCAGGTGGTCACAGTCTACAATGATCACAACCCTCTAATATATCTCCAAGCCATGAAGAACCACAATATGAGGCTCATGAGATGGAGTCTATGACTGCAACCCTACTCTCTAAGAATTGTACATATTGCCGTCAAAGAAAATATGTTGGCAGACTCTTTATCTTGAGTCTAACAATATTATTTATAATGATTATATATTAGGTTAGGATGTGTTAGGTTACTTGTGGTAACCCCTTCCAAGCTCTTTTTTTATCCCCTGGTGTGGGTTTTTTTTTAAGTGAGGGGATGCGGGCTACCGTCCGCCCGTGTCTTGGACCTAAGCTAGCCCAACTGTCTGCTGTCTCACTCTGAGTTTTGGGTTTGGCTTTTAGTCACGAGAAAAGCTGAGCTCTATCTAAGAGTTGGATGGTTGAGAGGAAAGGCGGTCCCATTATTTTATGCCATGGTGGCACGATTACCACTGGGAGGTGGGAGCCTAATCCTGAGCCTTCTTGGGGTGGGGGTGTGGCATGCAAAGAGTACGTAACCTTTATTCGGCGCATGTACACACCCTCATTTATAGGCTATCTCCCCCAACCAGCGAACCAGGTGACTGAGGGTTGACGATGGGGCCCCGTCGTTCAACCAGTACCCAGGTTCCAGCCAATGAGAAGATGGTTTTGGCAATCGCAGAGGTTATGTGGGTACCACTCTCCTGTCTGCCCTTGTCATTCCCATTCTAGAGCTGGTTGAAGCACTGTCTACTCTCTAATGGCTTCTATTCTGTCTTGCTTACCGTGGAGTGCACTAATACCTATTGTTGTACGTAGTGTATATAGTGTACATTCTTCTTTTCTAAATTGGTGAAAGATAATATAAGTCAAAAGTTTTCTGCCCTGTTTATTTTGCTCCCTTTACACCCAGGATAACAGGCCATTTGGACTCCTGGGTTGTAATATCGGGTGTACCTGGGTGGTGACCCACGAATGACTTAAAGAATGGGCCTTGGAATGTAAGGTCTTTCACTGCCATTATGTTAAATAGTTGCTTCCCTTTGTGGCCCCCTTGGGGATGGGCGGCACTACAGTTGAAGAGAGCGGGGTGGTGAGCGTTGAAGTCCCCTGCTAAGAGGGTTGGGACATTTTTACTGAGTAGTCGGTATAAGGGAATAGATTCAATGTATGGTTGTCTGGGAGGAAAGTACCCTGTCCCTACTGTAAGTCGCCCGTGTGATGTTGGCACTTCTATTGCAAGGATGTTGTCCTCGTCGACATGTATATTGCGAAATTCATGCCCCTGCTTCACCAGGATGGACACCCCTCTGTGGGGCCCCCTGGATTTCTCGAGAGTTGTGTACCCACGGAGCTTTATATGTTGGTCAGGTCTGGCTGCTGTTTTATTTAAAAGGATAATGTCCGGATTGTGGTTACAGAGCTCTATTTCGAGGAGGTAACGGTTGTTGAAGAAGTGTTGGATGTTGATTTGCAGAATCGTGATCCCCATTATTTTACGTGTTTAGCGGTGTTGCTGTGAACAGAGGATGAGTGTTTGGTAGAGCAGTCTCGTGGCGGTTGTGTGCGCTTTCTGTTGAACTTGCAGGGGTAAGAGGGTTGTAGTGAGGCCGAGTCAAACTCGGGTGAGCCTACCTCGGCGCCTGATATCTACCGGAAACTTGGGAACTAAGGTATGTAGGCTTATTGTTTATAGGTGCCCTTTTGAGTATCGTAAATAAAGAAAGTTTTACTGACATCGACAGTTTATCATTAACTGGTTGTGGGATCTGAAGGGTCGAGCCTGTCAGAATGTACAGTACAACGTTAAATTTGAAAATAAAAATAAAAAAAGAGGCCTGGTCACAGACCGGGCCGCGAGGGCGTTAACCCCCGAAACACTGTCCAGATATACTCCAGGTATTCTCCAGGTATACTCCAGGTATACTCCAGGTATACAGGATTTCTTCCTTAACAAAAAAAAAAAATCTAATTTTGCTACAGAACTTCTTCCTCCAAAATTGTTACAAAATTTCTTCCCAACACATATTTTTTCATCCATGATTATTTATACTCTTCGAGAAACTTCCTTGTTCTTCCTGCACTTCTTTGCTAATATGACCATGACAATAGAAATAATGGCATGTACACACTTATAATTCTGACTTGTTTTCAAAAAGAGCTTTCCATAGTAAATCATTTATTATGCAAAGAATAATTCGGAAGTATATCTTTAGTGGGACACACTGATGCTGGCTCCAGTGGGAAGTAATATCTTGGCTAAAGATTTGTGTCCCAGCATCCCACTAGCAGTACGACTGGTCCTTCTTCAGATGCCAGATGATGAGGTGAGTGCAATGTGCACAGTACGATTACAAATAATTTCTGTATTTTGAGTCTTCTTGATATATTATGACAAATTTCCGTATGTCACTGAATCTCATAACTAATTACTGATGTATGATTACGTTCTTTACTGGACATATTTCAATGGACGGTGATTTAGGAAGGAACGAGAAACTGTAAGGGATTGTTGAGGGAGGCAAGACTAGCTGACGGTGGCAGGTACGAGCTGCAATCAGTAGGCTGTCTACATAAAGGTCAGCTACTCCAAACAACTTCTCTCCTTCGTCCTATAACCTCCCTCAAAGGCAGTTTATTAAAGATTTCTTACACAAAGGTAAGAATGAAGATGACTTATAAGGAAATTACTTTTTACTGTCTTGCCAGTAGTGTGCTGACATCAGAGAATACAGGCACGGTACTCACTACCTCCAGGACTCAAGCCTCCGTGCTCACCCTCCAACAGCACCTCAAATCATGGAAACCCTTTGCGCTCACCCATTCTTATCTAACCTGTTTACACAAGCCTTTGGGATATCCAAGCCTTTCTCACAAAGCGAGGAATTTTTTTAAATAATTTCCTAAATGTTGAGCATATAAATGAATAATATAATAATCGTGTATTAAAATATGATGCTGGTTGGACCAGCATCACATTTTAAGTGAAGGGGAGTGTGAGGTAAGTCCAAAAAATAAAAATCTTCATACTGTCAATGAAAAAAATTATCTAACATTCTGTAAAAGAACTGTATGGGAAAGTTCATTATTTTAGGGAGTTCAGTCTATTCAGCAAGTTCGGTTTATTAGATACGACACACACACACACACACACACACCTCACTCAAGAAAAGGATCTTGGAGTGTGCATAATACCGAGCACATCTCCTGAGGCACACATCAGCCAAATACCTACTGCAGCATATGGGCGACTAGCGAGCCTACGAATAGCATTCCAACATCTCGGTAAGGAGTCGTTCCGGACCCTGTACACCGTGTACATCAGGTCCCATATTGGAGTATGCACCTCCAGTTTCAAACCTTCACCTCGCCAAGCACGTCAGGAGACTTAGTCCCGGAACTAAGGAGCATGCCCTACGAGGAGAGGTTAAGAGATTTCTACATGACGACACTGAAGGACAGGAGGGACAGGGGGGTCATGATAACAACATATAAAATACTGAGAGGAATCGAGAAGTTGAACAGAGACATGATGTTCCAGAGATGGGACACAGCAACAAGGGGTCACAGTTGTAAGTTGAAGACTCAGATGAGTCACATAAAGTGGAATAGTCCGGAAAATGAGGTAGTGGAGGCAGTTACCATACAATCCTTACGAGCAGCGCATCCAGTGGAACTGGATGTTGTGCTCGCTACCCAAGCTACATACGATGGTGTGGATAACCCTAGGCCAATTTCATTCTACTCCCTGATTGGTGTACTAGTACAACGAGAAGTCTTAAGGATTATGTGGTTCCGTGGAACACACAGTCATGCATTGATAACCGGATCAAGAGAATAACTAACTCATCCTGCTTGCTGCCTACTGACACTCTCAGCTCCTGCCGCTGCCCTCGTCATCCTCTTCTAGAGAGCCAAGTAACGACATCATTCAAGCCTCTCCATCTACGCCTCCAGTACTTCGGTACCACATGTCCCAAAGTGGTTGGGCCAATTGCCTTGATTCCTCCTCTTCCCCTCCTTCCCATCCTATTCCAGTTATTTCCATCCTTCCTTATCCTTCTTCCTTCTCATCTCACGACAACTCTCGTCGTCTTCTTCGATTCGATTCGATTTGTTCCTTGGATTAAGGCGTCATGAGTTTTCGCGCACCATGAGGCAGGCTAAAGCAGCCTTGTTATTGATCAATACCACTTGTCCGAGGGCACAATAATAAATATAAATGTGTGTGTGTGTGTGTACGTATATGTGTGTGTGTGTGTGTGTGTGTGTGTGTGTGTGTGTGTTGTGTGTGTGTGTGTGTGTGTGTGTGTGTGTGTGTTGTGTGTGTGTGTGTGTGTGTGTGTGTGTTGTGTGTGTGTGTGTGTGTGTTGTGTGTGTGTGTGTGTGTGTGTGTGTGTGTGTAGGGGAATAAGTCTGTTGAGTATACCAGGTAAAATGTATGAAATAATTAAGAGTAAGACGGAGAGGAGGACAGCAGAGGAACAAGGAGGCATTAGGAAGGGTAGGGAGTGTGTAGACCAAGTGTTTGCTGTGAAACATATAGGTGAACAGTAATCAGATTAGGGTAAAGAGGTATTTGTGGCATTTATGGTTTTGGAAAAGGCGTATGACAGAGCGGATAAGATTGCAATGTGGCAGATGTAGCAAATGCATGGAATAGGAGGTAGGTTATTGAAAGCGGTGAAAAGTTTTTACGAAGATAGTGAGGCTCAGGTTAGAGTATGTAAGCGAGAGGGAGATTATTTCCCAGTAAAAGTAGGCCTTACACAGGGATCTGTGATGTCACCATGGTTGTTCAATATATTTACAGATGGAGTTGTAAGAGAAGTGAATGCTTGGGTGCTGGCAAGAGGTGTGAGGTTAAAAGAAAAGAATCTAACATAAATTGGGAGTTGTCACAGTTGTTCTTTCCTGTTGACACTGTGCTTTTGGGAGATTTTGAAGAGAAGTTGCAGAGGATGATGGATGAATTTGGTACGGTATGTAAAAGAAGGAAATTAAAAGTGAATATAGGAAAAAGTAAGGTGATGAGGATAAAAAAAATAAGTAACGAAAGAATGGATTTCAGATTGGAGGGAGAGAGTATGGAGGAGGTGAATATGTTCATACATTTGGGAGTGGCCTAACAGCAGATGGGTCTATGAAGGATGAGGTGAATCATAGAACTGATGAGGGGAAGCACCGAGAAGTCTGTGGAGACAAAGAACTTTATCCATGAAAGCAAAGAGGGGAATATATGAGAGAATATTTGTACCAACGCTCTTGTATGGGTGTGACGCATGGGTTGTGAATGTTGTGACAAGGAGAAAGCTGGAGGCAGTGGAGATGTCATGTCTGAGGGCAACGTGTGATATGAATATAATGCAGAGAATCTGTAGATTGGAGATTAGGAGAAGTTGTAGGATTACGAAAACTATTATACAGAGGGCTAGGGAGGGGTTAATGAGATGGTTTGAACATGTAGAGAGGTTGGAACGAAATAGAATGACTTCGAGAGTGTATAAATCTGTAGCTGAGGACAGGCGGGGTAGGGGTCGGCCTATGACAGGTTGGAGGGAGGGGGTAAAAGAGGCTTTGTGTGCGAAGGGCTTAGAATTCCAGCAAGCATGCATGAACTGTTAGATAAGAGTGAATGGGGAGAAATGGCTTTTAGGACTTGACGTGCTGTTGGAGTGTAAGCAAGATAACATTTATGAAAGGATTCAGGGAAACCCGCAAGCCAGACTTAATTCCTGGTGATGGGAAGTACAGTGCCGCACTCTGATTAACGTTGCAGTTTTATAAATGTAGTGTAAGCATGCCTCTAGCAAGACAGTGATGAAGTGAATGGTGAAAGTTTCTCTTTTTTGGGCCACCCTGCCTTGGTGGGAAACGGCCCTTGTGCTAATAACAACACTGCGACTAGCCAAGGATTCGAACCCATGTTGTTTTGGCCCGCCTCATGGTGAACGAAAAGCACATGATGCTTTAACCCACAGGACCACAAATACTACAAGAATATTTTCGCTCACCATGAGGCGAGCCACAACAACGTGGGTTAGAATCCTTAGCTAGCCGCAGTGCTGTTATTGATCATACCACTCTTCCGTGGTTACAAAAATAAAAATTACAACTTGCTGGGCTAGTGCACCAAAAGGGAGTAAGTTGAAATTAGCTCAGAGGCATCCACACCACTGTATGCCCTTGGATGACGGTGAAACACCTAGCATAGCTGGATCCGTCATTGTTGTAGCATTTGGTGGTCCTGTGGGTTAGAGCGTCATGTGGTTTTCGCTCACCATGAGGCGGACCAAAACATCATGGGTTCAAATCCTTGGCTAGTTGCAATGTTCATATATATATAAGGGTATACGAGAAAATTTTAGAAAGGACTTAATTTTAAATGAGTTCTTGCTAATTGAGCAGTTTTATCTATTGAGCACGACACACACACGCACACACACACACCACACACACACACACACACACACACATATATATATATATATATATATATATATATATAATATAATATATACATATATATATATATATATATATATATATATATATATATATATATATATATATATATATATATATTACACTGAGAATCACTTGGTACTTATACATAATTCCTTATTTTTAGTTACAGGATGAAATGCTGAAAGAGATGTTGGAGAACATTATGTTGAAGCTTAACTTTACTGCAGAGATTAGTGAGATTTTTGGAGCTATGAATAAGATGCCAAATGGTTCGTTTACTGGAGCACTCGGCTTAGTACAGCGAAGGGTAGGGCTTTGTGATTTTTTTTTTTAAATTTTAAATGTAATAATTTATATTTTGTGCTAGACTGACTACTAATTTTTTGTTTGATAGTCTTTTAATATATTCTTTTTCATCCGAAAACAAAGCTTTTGTTGTCTTTGTTAACTTTGTCTAAGAAAAATGAGATGCCTTCCCTAGTGTTACTTGGAAAACTTACTAAGGTTAAAGCTGATTAATTTTGTGTGATTGAAGGCAAGTGTTGCAGGAGCTAGTAGGTTGTGGCACTGGATGCTGCCAAGGCAAGTGCTGCAGGAGCTAGTAGGTTGTGGCACTGGATGCTGCCAAGGCAAGTGCTGCAGGAGCTAGTAGGTTGTGGCACTGGATGCTGCCAAGAGAAGAGATCGCTGTAAAAGCTTGCCGCTAGACCTCACTTATTAGGTTGTGCTAAGAACATTTAGAGACTTTTAAAATTCCTTTGTGTAGCTGCTGCATTTAGGTCATTAGAGTGGATGTTGTACATCATATCTATTCCCAATTCTTTTATCTACACTCCCTTTTCTAAATGAATTAATTTTTCAATTTTATTTCTAATATTCACTGACTGCAGCTGCAACAAAGCTGCACCGCTAGATATCTCAGCAGAAACTCGCATTTGGGATAAGTAAGATGATATTACCACAATAGAAAGAAGCTGCAGGAGAGTTCCATACTGAAGTTGCCATGGTTACTTCCTAGAGTTGTGGACTGCGCTATACTTTCTCTCCTGTGGAATGTTTTACTGGCACATTCTTCAGAATATACGGTTATCCTACAGTCTAGTCTCTCATACTTAGTTTTTTTAATTAAAAGATATTTTTTAATCGTACTAATACTAAAAACAAAGTAAATTGAGAATTTTCTTAAAGTATATTTGGACTGTATGTGCACTATTCTTTCGAAAAGCTGTAAGAGCTTTTATCTTTGACAAACTATTAAGTTACTTGAGGCTACAGTTATACAACATATATGTACAGAACAATTTCCAAGAAGCCATTCATAGTATATACAGCTGAGGGATACTGGCCATTGTTTAGTTTGGACTAATTAAAAAAATAACTTCCATTTAATTCAACTGTGATATTTAACATATTGCAAGACAAATACCAAATATTTTCTGGAATTGTCACCCTAGTGCAACAGATTTTCTCTGCATATTGTCTGCATCGTGGAACAGATAAAAGCAGTCAAACTGTGTACATATAATTTTTTATGATTTCCCCCTATGTCACTTGCTCTGGGACAGTTAGAAGATGGAACACTAAGCTATATTTTTTCTCTTGCTGTTATTGTGGTTTGATTTATTGTCTTATATTTTACATTGTAGGTATTTTGATTTCCAGTCATAATTTTCACTGATTGCAGCTGGCCATCCAACACATTTTAATTAGTTTCTTTCTTTGCTTCATTTGTTTTCTGCTGAGATTTACTGTGTGGTATCAGTGTGCCCTTTTTACATTATACATTTTGTATAACAGTTGATACATTTTGTAACTCAAGGTAAATTCTAGGATTTCCTTCCACCTATGAATTTCTACATATAAAGAAAACCAGTTCTACGTTTACCTACCTGTCAACATAGAAAAAAAAATGTATAGCATCAGATTTAGTTGACCTTCAACAAGTCTCTCTATAAAGTAATCTCGTTCACTCCTTGAAAATTACACTTCGAGTCATAGAAATTACCTTACATCTTTCTAATCCTGTTTTTTTTTTTTTTTTTTTTTTTTTTTTTGACTGACATATGCCCTTACCCCGATTGTTCTTACATTCTACCTTAAACAGAAATTATCCTATTTTATACAGAAATCGCCCCTCTCGTTCTCTATGGAAATGTATCATATCTTACATAAATCCGCTTTGCGGATTTATGTAAGATATGATACATTGATAGATGTTTGTCGGATTTCTCCTTCAGAAATCCGACCAACATCTACAGAAAGTGTTGTTGATTGGGAAGGAAAGCGGACTTATAAACTGTCACCATGTCAGTGTAACTTGTGTAAAAGAGAAGAAAACATGGAAACATATACAAAATTTTTATACCATTTATCATAAGAGGAAAACATAATGACACTGAGAGAACACATTATACATCCTCTTTTCCTTTAGGAGGTAGACGTGTTAGTGAAGCCTGTGTCAATGTTGCCTGAGAGGGCACAGGTCCTGGACTACTCTGAATGGTTTTGGATATATTATGGCAAGTTTTATACTAAAGTTCCCAAACTCTTGAAGGACAGTTTTCTACTTTGGCAAATATATAAACTGCAGGTTTGTATTTTATTATATTGTGAATTCTACAATTGATACTACATTTTTAGGACGATAATAATTAATGAATGCTAGAATTCAGTGTGTGTTCTTAAATTTAATTGAAAATTCAAAATAATTATATATATATATCGATCTTCATTAATTATTTCCTGCCATGTTATTCAAACAACTACAGTCAACCACGTTAAGTTTTCATATTATTTCATCCTAAATTACAAACATTTCTTAGATACAACATTTCCTGTTACTCAGTCGATGAAATAAGTAGCTAAGAAACATTAGCATTTATAAGTTCCATATGTAACACTTACCACGATGAAAACATAGCCATGATTGGAAAGGCAGTGAAACGCATTTACCTTCTTGCAGTTTTTATGCAATATCAGTGAAACTTTTCCTTAGCTTCAATACAAAATGACTAGAAATAATTGATTTAATTAAAGTCGAATAATAACCTTGTATTTATAAACCAGTGTTCGTACACCAAAAGTTGAATTAGATACTGAGACAATATAATAATTACTATGTAAGAATCACATTAATCTAAATCCTAAGTCATGATAAATGACAAATATATAATGAATAAGTAAGCTACTTTAATAATAATAATAATAATAATAATAATAATAATAATAATAATTATAATAATAATAATAATAATAATAATAATAATAATAACAACGACAACAACAACAACAACAACAACAACAACAACAACAACTAAATGTATTGAAATCGTTGTGCGATCCAAGAAAAGTCTCCGTGTGTTGCACATCCTCATCCTCGGGACGTCATTGTACAGCATGAAAGGTACTCCGAGTGCTGTATTAACTCCCAATGCAGTTATATATTGATTTGTAATAAACCAGAAGAAGTATTCACAATTTATTATAAGGCCACTAATATTACGATTTATTCAATGAAATTGCTAAACATGACATATACAATGGACAACAAATTCAAACCTTCCAATGATAGACTCTTGATATGAAGCTAAACAGGAGAGGCATTTCCTTATTATTGCAAAAGGACCAGTGTCCTGAGATACATTAGCACATTAAGTTTAATGCCGCTTAGAATTTACATCAAGTTATCAGCATTGAAATGTGAAGCCAGACGGGACATGAAAATACGTATATACTTCATATTTCCCATGTGCTTCAATAAAAAGACAAAGAGGGACCAGCTTATGCCAGAATCAATCCAGATCAGTGTTTAAGATTGAAATATGCAAAAAATAAAATAACTGAGAAAAATTTATTTAAACTATAGGTACTTACCACATATTTTTTTCGAGAGCACACAGGTTTTAGTGCACTTGTGGAGTACATTACATATATTTTACCAAGGATATCCCAACATTGTCATTGTGATTAGAATATATATTCACCAGTTATTTCAAAGAAACCATACCCCCGGCCGGGATTGAACCCGCGGTCATAGAGTCTCAAAACTCTCCAGCCCGTCGTGTCATTACGATTTCTTGAGTTATTTCAAAGAAACTATTATGATAACCAAAATTGACGCATTAAGCAAGAAGAGGCTCTTTAAAGCCATATTTCTATGCACACTGGATAATGCACACTGTTCTTGCACCCTTGATAATTATTGGACAATAGAAAATTATCGCAGATTATTAGACAACACGATTATAAATGGGTTAACTAAATTTTTATAGTGACAAAATTATGAAAATGCATTTGTCTTGTTTTTAATTTTTTTTTTAATTTTCAAACAAAATCAACAAAAGAAAATAGAAATTGAACCTGATGAAACTCTTAATTGAAATGACTAATTATGTAATATTGGAATGTTTTCTTATTATTTTCAATATATTAAAACTATATATATGGATATCGAAATAACTCGCCCCAATTACATAATAGGATTTTTACACATTAAGACAAAAACAATTCATAATTTTTTTAATAATATTATTTATCTCGAAATTGTATTCTGTCGATATATAAAATTTTAATAACTCAACTTTGAATAATCACTGAATTAATAAACACCAAAATTTTGCTTGAATTATGCTCTATATTTTGAATGAAAAAAAAAATATATATTAATTTCCTCCTCCCCCCCCTCCCTCCCGCCCTCCCTTTCCGCATTACATAATATCAAGACGAAAATTGTTTTCGTAAAAACAGATCAGCACTAAAAGTTTCAAACCAACCAGGAGAGACATTCTTCAGTTATTGCATAGAATCCAACTTAATGTGCACCTACACAGAATAAACTCTCACATTCAGATTCAGTACGAGGAAGAGGACGATAAATCCAGTTACCTGGATCAAGAAACTCTCACCATCTTCAAGCAGCAAAAATAAAGCCATTTAAAGATTATCCTCTCCGTCCTTGGCTTCATTACCTGCGCCTTGAGTTCAACAAGCGTTTTATCACTCTTGCTGGTTTAGTGTTTTTTCCATGATTAAAATAAATGTTTAATGGATAACTTATATAATGAAATGAGTAGAACATTTTTATGGATTAAGCTGTGTAAATGTAAATTGTTAGATTATGTGTAACAACCTGAGAATATCTCGTCTGGTTAATTTTAAGCTTTGTAACGCTGGGTTTTCCTCAAACTAAACTTCGTCTTGATTTATAAATTTTAAAGTTCCAATGTTAGTAACGAAGATAATTTCTGTGAAATAACTTCAAGAATGTCTCTTCTGATGAGAGTTATTGTTTGACTTTCTTGGATTATTCTAGGTTAAATGTAAATAATGTACAATTATGCGCAAATAACATCTGCATAACCTTAAGACCATTGCGAAAAAAAAATTATGTACTCTTAACTGAAATAAAATTTTCTTAATCACTTACTTGCATCTTTTCTTACCTGCACAGACTTGGTGCGCAATTTGCGGGTTTCTGGTGACAGCGTCGACGATGCTGACTCTGACATGGAAGTCAACACCTACTGGTGCGCAGAAGACTCCAGTAAGTGTACCAACTGCTGTCACCACTGCTTTGAAAACAGCTATTTATGTAGGTAAGTTTGCTTTTTGAATATCTAAAATTGCCTTGCTAATATTCTGCGAAACTAATTTCCTAAATATACTGAAATTATATATTGAATATCATTATCGACTGTATTACATTCGATAATGAAATTGAAAATAATATTATAATTTACAGTAATTCAATATAGACAATCTATAAAATAAATAAATAAAGCACTTGCATCCTGGCCAGTAGTTATAACATATGTATGTTGGCCTGCCATGTATAACATATATACTGTCTATGTCTGGTATAACATGTATGCTGGTCTCCCTGGTAGTTAGTTAGTTAGTTAAAGATTAGCCGGTATTCTCCCGGCCCGGGCCTTGTCCAAGTGGTGGCCCGGCCTTGGCTCCCTCTTTAGGGAGTGTCTGAGACCTAAGTCTCCCATGGGAGGAGGCACAAGTACCTCCTCATCTTTGGGACCAACTGTCCCCAGGCCTAGCCACAAGCTAGGCCTCTCTGGTCTGCCATCCCCACCCCAAGGAGGTAAATGGGAATGACAGTCTTATGAGCTAAAGGCTCGGGCTCAGGCACCTACCCTACCCTAGAAGGGTTAGGCATGATGTCGATCTCTCCCTGGTATACCATATATGCTGTTTTTGCCTGGTTAGTATTATACTGCTTATGTCTGGGATTAAATATGTAAACTTTTTATGCTATTAACGCCTTGAATAACATAAATGGTATTCATACCTGGTATAATATACTGTATATATGTTATTTAAACCTGGTGTAACAAATAAGTGATGCTTCATAGCACGTGGGAAAGACTTGCTGTTTTATATAACATTTATTGAAGCACGGGAAAACAATCAAAATTTCTATGGCAATGGTATTCTCTAAATGATGATAATAAGATTATTTTATGCACTTCCTTACACGAAAATTATCATTTTCAACCATTATGTGTGTTCTGAGCAGGCACCATAAATGCTCAGAAATAATGGTTGCAATTACTGGAATAATCATTTTGTTCTTTTCCACCAATTAATAAAGAAAAATATGACGATTTACTTAGTTTGAAGT
Source organism: Cherax quadricarinatus (assembly GCF_026875155.1). Lineage (NCBI taxonomy): Eukaryota > Metazoa > Arthropoda > Malacostraca > Decapoda > Parastacidae > Cherax > Cherax quadricarinatus. The sequence goes on from NC_069399.1 coordinate 6,762,440, forward strand.
AAGATGAGACTATTATTATAACAAAACCAGATAAGGGTAAAGGTGTTAGGTAAAAGGGCACATATGCTACTAATATATTTTATTGCGGCAACGTTAGTTGTATATGTGTTTTTATATCTAACATATTGTCAGTATTCCAACCAATATTATTAGAAGGGCAAAGGTGTTGTAAAAACTGACATAAAAGAATACACAGAAAAAAAGGAGAAAATTCTTGCAGATAAAAGTAAGTCTAACTTAGTAACAATTTATCCTTTTCGTCATATAATTAAATGAGAGAGTAAAATGAATGGTTGTCCAAGTGACCTTAAGAGGAATAGTTTTATTTCTCAGGCCTCCCAGTACTTAGCGTTGTCAGCAAACTTCAGTTTTGCAAACTTTAAAGTACCCATTCTGCAGGTTTTGTTTGTAATTCAGTATACTATTAGGAACACATATTGCTTTGACAAACATCACTAGCCACTGTCAGCCCAGCCTATAGCCCGTTAGCCAGTTTTTGAGAAATTAATACCAAATAGAAGTACTAAATATCACAGAGATTTTTTTAATCATGTGATAGACACTTCAAATTCATAGCAAAATTTCCTTTTTGGAAATATCTTTGGAGACATTCGTCCATTTTTCGACAAATTTGCAGTATATCAGTGTTTTGGTTTATAATTCATTAATAGTTGATCCTACAAAAAATTATCACTAATTACAATTTCAATAAACTATCCTTTTACATAAGGGAAGTTACCTTTAATTACTTTTGTAAATATAGATATTGAAATTTTTCATGTAATATTGCAAAAAAAAAAAAATGTTTGGCATTTTTTTCAGTTCATGTAAATAATTCACCGTAGTTTTAACTACCTAAAAGAAGTGACCGAAATGTGTTTGTATTCTACGGTGGTCAACTATATCATCTTCATTATTCATGACTGAATATGACTGTAAATTATTAGCATGTGTTCTTTTAAGATAATTTAACATGCAAGTAAATGTTAACATTTTCCTGACACCAAGAGAGACGACCGCATCTGGAGGAGCAGTTGTCATACACTGGATAATAAGGTCTACTTCCGTGCTGTTTGTTTAGCCATGATCATTAGGAAGGTTAGGAACAGCGGGATAATTTTGAAGCTTACTACAAATTGTAGCTAGCTATTTGGTTCGGATGATGTGCTGCCTAAAAAGTGAAACATTTGATATCGTAATTCATTTACTTTGTCGACCTTGCTGATACTGTAAGAAAGTTGTTATATTAAATTCTTGAACTGAATTGAAGTCATTCTTCGAAAGTTCCCGCGTTGAGCTAATTGATTTTTTTTTTTTTGGGGGGGGGAAATTATTTTAAATGCCATCACTTTTCTTTACGTTATCACAGGAACATATTCTCTTACCAAGTTCTGCTGCAAGTATATTAACATAGCCTAGTCTGGCTTTAACTTTTGTCACCCTCCCTGTAGAGAAATTTTCTCCAGGACGGGGTATCAGCCCCCTTCAGCCCCTTTCAGCCCCTTTCAGCACTGAGGGGCCCAGCCCTCTCAGAAGGGGCAAGCATCTTGTTTACTGCTACAGCAAGTAATTGATCCCAGATGCAGTACGAGTATACGACGTGGTCAAGCGACCAACGCTCCTTGCAGTCCAGTGTTGCAAAGTGTATTTTAATAAAAGACAGTCCATCTCTTACGTTAGCAGGACAATTAAGGAAAATCCTGCTCCCACTTCATTACCATGGTAAAGATAGTGTATATTGTTGTCTATGCTTAAGACAGCAAGATTCAAGCATTCTGCTTTGCTTCATGGAGGAAGAGGCAAGGAAGAAAAAGTACTAGGTCAGCTTTTCCTTTATGTGCTGGGGGTAGTGGCGGTGTATGAGGTTGTGGCGTCTTCAGATTACTTTTGACTCTACTGAGAGTCACACTGACGCCAGGATAACCAACAAAGAACATTGATCCGTGCGTTAGTGTGAACAACGTGTCTCACAAACACAATAAACACTTACAGAGAAGTGTGATCAGCTTCTTTAGTGATAAGATTGTGAACAATAAAGATAAATCTTGTGGAACATAGTGTACCAGTGTGCGTATTCCTAGACTATGGAAGACGTGCACATCCAAGGACACTTCAGCTTCTATCAAGTCACCGATACCTGTCGAAGGTGTGAAGAACACCATAGCTCACGCTACAAGAGCAAGGTGGGTTAATTATTTCTTGTAGTACGGTGGACTGCGCAGTTCTTGTGTCGCAAGGAATTTGTAATCAGCCTATAGTCAGCAGTGAGGTGCGGACTTTTGAGTACACACAAGTATGTAAGTCAGCCATCAGTGAATGAAATATGCTGACATAACACCCTCTAGTGGTAATTTATAATCTTACAAAATATAATTCATTTCAGCCCGTTGAGAAGTGATCTTCGACAGCTTCTCAAGACCTCGTCTGCAGGGGCGGTTGTGCAGGCGATGATCTGTCTTTCTATGCTAAGTTTTCCCTATATTTAAACTATAAACTTAGCTGCTAAACCATTTCTCAACACTCTCCCCCCCCCCATGCCTTGATGTCACTGCACTCAGCAAGATTAATGATGAAACCATTTATATTATTTGTTATTCAGATCAAAGATCTGCAGTGCTCAGCATCTTGCTTAGCATAAAGCAAGATGCCAGAATCAGCTTCTTCTTGCCTGGTCTTCTGAGCACTGACCTCTTCATACCTTCCTTGGATAATTTTAATGGATTGTTTACCATAGGTAACATAGTCTTAGGCCCAAGACGTTCTCTTGTTTTTCTGTTTCTCCATCTATCAGCAAGAAAATGTGTTACTTTACCCTTATTCTCTGTTTAAGCCAGTAATATTCTCTAGTTTATTATTATGTTGGCAAGTTTTATGTGACTGAAGATCATTCTATCTGTGGGACTATTGTTTACACGTTCAGAGAATAATACTATAAATGTTCAACATGACTGTAGTAACATGTTGGCAATAATATGACTACAATGACGTGACTGCAGCAATATGACCGCAGTAACATGACTGT
>NC_069399.1:6772961-6795461 GCF_026875155.1 Cherax quadricarinatus
CCTCAGCAACAGAAGCCAATATGGTACGCAAATGGGGCAAACTCTTCTGCAAACCAAATTTCAGTTGGTGTCCCCCAGGAAGTGTCCTTGGCCCTCTTCTCTTTTCTATAACATAAATGACCTTCTAAATGCTTCGCAATTACTCAAACCCACCCCTATTTGCAGATGACACTAAAATACGTCTTCTCTCACCCGAGCCCAGTCACGCTAGCCAATACTGTAAATACCGAATTACAGAAATATCTACCTGGATGAGGACTAACAAACTTACACTAAACATTGACAAAACCTACTTCATTCAGTTTGGTAACAGAGCTAAGATGTCCCTCTTAAAAATAATGATAAATGATCACCTATCACAAAACTAACAGAGGGAAAATTCTTAGGAATTTCCCCCTTGATAAAGACTCAAATTTCAACACATATACATCAAATTTCTAAAAAAATTTCCCAAGACTGTAGGCATACTATCGAAGATACGGTACTATGTTCCACAGTCAGCCCTCCTGGCCTATATCACTCTCTTATTTACCCCTATCTCACCTATGGAATTTGTGCATGGGGCTCAACAACAATTAACCATCTCAGACCACTAATTACCCAACAAAAGGCTGCAGTTAGAATGATAACAAATTCTCACTACAGGCAGCACACTCCACCAATATTCAATACACTAAAACCTACTCACCATACAAAACATCCATACTTATTACTGCACCTATTACATACATAGAACACTTAACTCTGATATTAACCCTCCCCTCAAACATCTCCTTGCCAACCTCAACAGAACACATGACCATAACACAAGGCACAGATCACTCTTTGATGTTCCTCGTGTCCATCTCACACTATGCAAAAACTCAATGCACATAAAAGGCCCTAAAATCTGGAATTCATTACCTGTAAATATAAAAGAAACACTACCTGTTTATAAATTCAAGTCTCTTCTCAAAGATTACTTACTCACCCAAAACCAAATAAATACTGAATAACTGAACATATAAATTGTATATCTTAAATGTTTCTCACAATTAATCACATAAATGTTAAACCTAAAACCCAATCTAACTTTATTATTTTTTAATACACTACCTAACAGAATCACTACCTAATGAATGCAACCATATGACCTGTCTTTGTAATACTCACTTGTGCTTTATAGTTATCTGTTTACATTAATGTTTTATCACTGATTTCATCATTGCTTAGTAGCAGCGCTGTATAGTCCTTGTGGCTTAGCGCTTCTTTTTGATTTAATATAATTATACTCATTGCTTAGTTATTCTTAAGTTAATTTTAAGACTGCCCGTAATGATATGCATAGTATAAGAGGCTTGGGCATGCTGCTCTTATCTGTATTTTTTTGTACCTTGTATGTGGTGCACAAATTGGAAATTAAAATCATTATATTGAGTCCCTCCAAACTCAATACAGAGAATGGGAGCTAATGGAATATGGGAAGCTCACTGGCTTTCACCCATTACCCAAAAAAACGGAACTGGGTGCTTCACCCACAAGAAAACGGGGACGGCACCCGTCATTCACTGCTTCATGCTTGAGAATGCTGACCACATCAACAAGACGTCAGTTGGTCTGAGTGTATATACACATAGGGTTTATAATGTTTTTATACAGAGAATAAGAGACGAAATTGTGTTTAAGTTTGTTTAAAGTTTGTAAAGTAAGTTTGTTAAGTTTGTTACCTGTTTATTAAGGAAAATATATTTAAATGTAAGCTTTTCATATTATATTACAGTGACATTATATATGTGTAAAGAATTAAACACGTGTTGATTTACAGTTTTACAGTGACATTTATAGTGAATAGTGATTGAAGTGGATACATTATTGATGCTGAATCAATCATTGTCATTCTGACACAGCAAAACTCAAGCATAAACGCTAGCTATTTGTTCATTGTACCCTGCTTGGTCAGTGACCCTGAGGTTTAGCTTAGTGGGTCACTAGCGTCTGATTCGTTTAAATTGCTGACTTTAAAGCATAACAAAACTCATCTGTTTATAGCCGTACAGTGTTTTTTAAAACACTAGTGTGGTGTTGAGAAATGGTGTACCAGCTGAGATATAATTAAATATAGGGAATACTTAGCTGATAAGCGGACAGCTAGTCATCAAACACAGCCGCCCTGCAGACGAGGTCTTGAATTGTTGTTCATGTTCATCTTCAACGGCTGTATTAGATCATATTATGTTAACTTTTAAATTACCCCTAGGGGTGTTAGGTCAGCATATGTCATTCTCTGATGGCTGACAAACTTACTGTGTGGACTCAAAAGTCCAACCTCACTGCAGGACTTGTAGGTGATTACAACTTCCTTGCACAAGAACTGTGCCTTCCCCCGTTAATACAAGAATTCGTAACAGTCCTTGCTCTTGTAGCGTGAGCTATGGTGCTCTTCACACCTTTTGACAGGTATCGGTAACTTGATAGAAGCTGAAGTGTCTTGGATGGTCACGTTTCCATAGTTAGGAATACGCACAATGGTAGTACACTATGTTCACAAAAGACTTGTTTTATTGTTCACAATCTTATCATGAAGAGCTGATACATTTCTTAAGTGGATATTGGTTTTTATGAGCACTTTGTTCACACTATCGCACGGATCAGTGGTCTTTGTTGGGTTATCTGACGTCAGTGTGGACTCCCAGTAGAGTCAAAGTATCTGAAGACGCCACAGCCTACTACACTGTCACTGCCCCTAGACACTAAAGGGAAAAGCTGACCTATGTACTTTTTCTTTCCTTGCCTCTCCTCCATGAAGCAATGCAGATGTTTGATTATTGCTGTCTTAAGCATATAACAACAATGTACTCTATCATTACCATGGAATAAAGTGGGAGCAGGATTTTTTTAATTGTCTGCTAAGGTAAGAAGTGGATGTCTCTTATTAAACTCACTTTGCTTACACTGGACTTTGCAAGAGTGTCGTGTAGCTTGTCCAGTCGTATACTCGTTACTGCATCTGGGATCACATACTTGTTGTTGTTGCAGTACACAAGATGCTTGCCCTTCTGAGTGGGCAGGGCCCCTCAGGGCGGAAAGGGGTGAGGGGCTGAGGGGGCTGATTACCCCCTCCTGGAGAAAATTTCTCCAAATGTTGGTGCTATAATTTTCAGTAATACATTAAAATGGCTTGTTTGAAAGCGCAGTTTTCAATCTTTACAGACTAAGATTACACAATTAGAAAATTCTAATTTCAGTCTGTATAGGATTATTTAAGATACAAACATAGATTTTGATGATCTTGAGTAAAATTTTAATTACTTAAACACGTCTGGAAATAATAAATTCAGACTAATAATTATGAAAAGGGAATTTTGTATCAGACCCATTGAGGAATAAATTAAAATGTTTTGCTACTTGTATTAATAGACAAATTAAAGATGGACAGGGAGTAACAGGCTATCTGGCGCCAAACTTTGTCACAGAGACTACTGTAACTAGTGGTCCAAACAACTGCTACACCTGTGTAACATCAACAAGTGTACCATTACAAGGCTTAACTACCTAGCATTACCTATTTTCCAAGGTCATATTGTAAGAATTCCTTAGTGGTTTTCAATCATAGTAAATTCACGAACTGTCTAGATGAGATTGTAAGTTCAATTATCTAAGTGTCTTGTGAAAGGAGTACCCTATGAACTGTTTAAGTCATTTCCGTGGTAAAGGTAATTATCAAATAGCCTACGTGTCTTAGCTGACAATTACCTTCGATGCTGACAGGCTAGAGTTAGACATTGCAGTTTATATCAGCTTGAAGCCACCAAAATTGTTTTTCAGACTTACACAGTCATTTAGAATTACTTAGACAATTGCCTCAGAATCTCTGGGTGCTAATATGACTAAGTCAAATGTGATGGTTTTTCAGTGATATTGTACAGGATAAGCGTCACCATAAATATTGAACGATTAAAAATTGTTCAATAACGTATTTCACTTGTGAAGAATATTAGCAATGGTTTACAAACAATAGTTTCATGCATGCATAGCAACGGAGACAAGGATGAAAAACTCCGCAAATACTGTGGGCTAATAACTTTAACTCAGTATAAAAGAGTATATCTACGCCCACTAAAACCACATAAAGGGGAAATCCCATAATAGGCATTATCAAGCTATGAATACAAAACAGACAGTAAACAGATTGTCACACATAAACATAAATGAGTACTTTGTGAGGAACACATTGGGCACAGTATTGTAAGCATACACAACATGGAGGCACGTAAAGAACGTTTTCATCAGCTGAAAAAGGTGGCCTGCATCAAGTGTTTGGTGAACTCAAGGGAGAAAATGCTCACTGAAGAGTGTTTTTAAATGCAAGGGTATGCTTCATTCAGATTATGCCCAAATACTTTTGCATGAAAAACAGAAAGACTTCCACAAAATCAGGAAGTCAACAAGCAACAAACTTTAAATGTGAGCGATAGTTTAAAGCAACTGCTCTCGATAGCTCGAGTTGAGTCTTATCTAATAATTTACACAAAACCATATGTACTAACACTTTTTGATCAGGCTCACAAATGTCCTTCATAAGAAGACAGTGTTGCAGAAAACTGAATAAACAACCTTATGCCAAAGTACAGTAAATATAGCTGGTTTTTCCACAATTTGGTAAACGACATATGGCCTAGCCAGATTCACTGTTGGTCTAGGGAAACAGGAAAAAAGACAGTAGAAGCTGTGGTAGTAGATGATTTGCTAAGTCTGTGCAGATCAAGGATTAAAAAAGAAAAACAGTTTGCAGCACTGAAAGCAGCTAAGGTCAAGTTAGACTGTCTGACCGTACAGACGGACACTTTTAGTCAATTGATTTAATCATTGGAAGTGTTTATTATCCTGTTTTGTGCAAAATAACGTATGCATGATGTTCCACTTGCTGAAAACGCAGGAGGCACTTGATATGTGGTCCCATTCCTCTCAAATGGAAAGGAAGCTGATATTGATTCAGTGGGAAATGTACTAGTTACGAGAATAACCGTGATCATGTACCACAGCAAAAAATATCATTTATGAATGAAATGAAGAACAGTTGATTAGTTGTGGGATTTAGATGCGATAAGTATTGATGTAAATAAAACAAGCCCAAAGAGTCTCAGACTTATACCAATATTTGGACACTGGTCAAATTGAAGATGGACAGGATTGGGTTAGGTTTCCATGGAAATTAAATCCACCACAATCTGCTAGCAATTATCGCATGGAGCTTTCGGACTAATGAAAGGCACAAAAAAAAAATTTTTGAGCTCAGAAGAATCCTCAGAGCTACTGACTTCTATGATTATATCATACAAGAACAGTTGGACAATAATTACATTGGGAAGTAAGTCGAATATAAGTAGAGACAGAGGCTCATTATCTATCCCGCACATGGAGTCAGAAAATGATTCTGAAAACACTTCCACTAAGTGTTGTAATAGTAATTGCAGCTCACGTGCAAATAAAGATGTAGCAAGCTTAATGACTGTTGATGACCGGACCCTTCAATAACTGAGAAAGCTTGGGACGGCTATGAAATTTCGCAACAAACCCATATGCTACCCGGCTGGATATTTCCAAAGTTTTTTAAGAGTAGGGGTCTTCATGAAATAGAGATTATACTCCGATTCTTGCGGGGCTGAAAATTCACATTTGATATTCTAAGTCTGTGAAAACTTATCGTTTCAATCTGTATTGTTTGGTTGCAACATCCTCTCCATTATTACTAGAAGTTACTCTAAATACCAATTGAAGAAATCAGAAAGTCCTTCAAAGAAAATCTTTAAAGAAAAGTTTGGATGTGGACAATCTCATGGTTTACTGCGAATAAAGTAGAGGATTGAATTCTTATACAGAGAAGCTAGCAAAGGAGATGAAGAAGCATATATCCCTCATAAGGATGTGGATTTACTAATTCAAAGCAATAAAGGGAAACTATAAAGAAGATTTCTGGGATAACGAATTCATGATTGAAACATTTGCTGGGACATTATTTGGATCACACAGAAGGATACTTTGCGTCTCCAAAGGATAAACAAAATCATGCAGTACCTCAACAAACGTAGTTTTCTGTAGAGGTATTCAATGATTTGATCCTCTGGACTCGTTCACATTGCCATATTAAGGGTAAACTGCTTATGCAGATGCTTGGAAGCTCCAAATTTGGATGTGGGATGATGAACTTGCCTATAGAAATGAGTCAAGCATGGGATGAAATATCCAAGAGTTTAAACAACTTCATTAAATTAAATTTCCCAGACAAATAGGTCAAGAGGGGGAAACAAGTACACATTACACGTGTTCTGTGCTTGCGTAAACAGGGTTATGGCGCTGTAGCTTACATGATAGTGATATAAGGAAGTACACTAATTACTTCAAAGGCCAGGGTAGCACCCTTGAAGGTCAGAAAATCAGTACCACCAATTGAAACGACAGCACTCTATGTCGGTACAAAACTAGCTGTCTTTCTTAACAAAGTACTTGTTCATCTCACTATTGAAAAAACCGTGATCTGGAGTGTAATGAAGCAGTTCTCCAGTGGTTAAGAATATAATAAGGAGTAAGTTGGCTATGTACAGGAAAAGAGTCGAGCAGAAATAAAAAGTGCGCAGAGAGATTATCTCTTTCTCCCCGTTCTCTCCCAGGAAATCCAGCTGACATGTTCGTCACATGGTGTCCATCAAGAAATTAGTGGATACTAAATTATGGCTCACGGACCGAACTGGCTCTTAATGAATACTGGCTTAGCAAAAGTCACATTATGCAGACGAATGAAAACAGGCTGCTTGAAACACAGCAGAAACAAGTTGTGTAAAATACTGCAGACACAACTGGAAATATCATTGATGGATCTAAATACTCATATTTGGGGTAAACTATTAAGAGTTAAGCTCTTGTCTTTAAATTCATTAAAGGATAAAACTGAATTATGAATATCTTGAATCCATTTTATTAACTGGGTGAAAATAATACAGAAAGTGTTTTCTTACGAATTTAAAATTTCTAGAAACAAAGAATAAATCCCCAAAAGAAGAAACATGTTCATGATTATTCTTTAGGAATTTATCTCGACTCAGAAAAGATTATTAGGTTGCGTGAAGAATTTCTGCACTACCTAAAGAAGCCATACATCCATTATTGTCCCTATGAATCAGATACATTGGCCTAACAAAAATGATTGTGCAAAACGCCTCGGTAACGGTTACATGGTGGGGTACTGACTCACTTTGTCATATACGACAATCCTACTGGATACCTCATGGTAGATAATGTGTTGAATAAACAAATAAAGGACTGTATTAATTGGCGACACTACTATGTGCAAGTATGTCTGTATCCAGGTCCACCTCCATATTCCCTCTGAAAGAGTTTGTCATGTCACTCTCATTTGAAGTGACAGGTGTAGATTACACTGGACCAATACATTTTAAACCAAAACAGTTGTCAAAGTTCCCTTCAAGAGTGAACTTTGTGTGTTCACTTGTGCTAAACTAGAGCGTACATCAGAAGTAGCACTGACTTGTCTGGCTGACGCCTTTATCAAATTATTCGAAGTTTTGCAGCCAGAAGTGCATAGTCCCAGACTGATGATTTCAGATAATGCAAGAAACTTTGGTTGCTGGTGTGCTTCATAAGAAGATCTTGATCCAGCCAGGAAGTACGGACAGATGCTGATATCAAAGCAGTTGTCGTTTGGAGATACATTCCTCCTATTCTCCATGCCCCGCGGATTTTTATGGAAAAAATGATCGGCATTTGTATAACGTTGTTTAAGGAAGATTCTCATTCGTCCGAGAATCGATTTAGAAGATTTCCGTACAGTTGCGACTGAAATAGAATATAGAGTCAACAACAGGCTCTAACTTATGCTACCGATGATCTCTCGACAATTTGAAGAGTTAGTCAATCTTATGTACTCCATGGCAGAGGCCTCGAACTGTTCATCCCTTTAATGATAAGAAATTCATAGTGGATCCTACTTATTTCGAACCTGTGCAACTCAGACGTAAACTCAAACTTCTAATAAAGTGAATGACGTTGGGGGAGAAGAAATGTGGCGAGAAGGACTCTCTCTCCTCATGGAGAGAACACTTCTTGGAGTGGTGTTCCTGAAAATCATAAGTCCTTATTTAAGAAACTGGTGACATAGTGATTATGACAATGATGGTCGAGTTCCCAATGACACTTTGGGGAAAAATTGTGACCATATATCATGCTGCAAATGGAATCATCAGGACAGTTGATGTTTTGAGAAAAGGTGTGGTGAATAAGTGGACAAAAAATGAACTAGTGCCTTTAGAATTACACAATGTTGAAAATAAAATTAGTGATTCTCCAGAAACCACACAAACTAAAGCTGTTCAGAAAAGACAAGCAGCAGTGAAGGCGAGTGACTTGCTGTGGCGGCCAAAGCTGGCAACACCAGAAGGAGGGGGGGGGGGAGTTGGTCAGGAAAGCAGTGAGATGAAGCAAAAGGGAGCCCCAAGCCCTGGTGGGGATGGGAAAAGTGTTGACAGGAGGTGGGATTGGAAGCATTAAGAAGGCCTCCCCTGTATGACAGTAAATGTTTATGGGTTGTGTAACAATGTGAAGAGAGAGTGGTTTCGAATGTTTTTGACCAAATATAGGGTGGATATGGTGTTTCTTCAAGAACACAATTTCAAGGATGGATTTGTGTTGGAGGTGGAAGGATATCAGGTGGTAGTGCAGCCATCAGCCCGTTTGAAAGGTGAAGTGGGTGTCTTGATCCAGGAGGCGACTCCATTTGTATTGCAGAGGCGTGAGGGAGTGGGCAGGGGAAGGGTCTTGCGAGTGGATGGTTGCTGGATGGGGGAGAGAGTGTCGTTTGTGTGTGTGTATGCACCGGCGGAAAATAATGTGCAAGTGAAGACAGCTTTTGTGCGTGAAGATTTAGTGTTTTTGTTGCATACCTTGCCATCTGTGGGCATAATAGAAGGGGACTGGAACTACATCATATGGAGGGCAGATGTGGAACCAAAGGGGCCGTGTTACGTGTCGACAGTTCTAGGTGAACTATTAAGGGGTGTCCAGTTGTGGGATGCTTTTCAGGGGGCTTATGGGAGGTAGAGAGGAAAAGGTATGCGGCTAGGTTGGATAGAATATATCTCTCCCAGTGGATCTCATTGAGTTCTTTTCGCTCGTAGCAGTCGCTCATTTTGGATCATAGGGTGGTTAGGGGTGGAGGGGGTGGGAGGTGGGGGCTTTGGCGGGAAGGTTAGGAGTTTATTGGAAGCTGAAACACGAGCATGCTAGCAGGGGACTAGGAGGGGTCGGAGGGGATTTGAAGCACTTGGGAACAGTTTTTTGTGTGGAAGGGATGAGGGGGTGGGAGATTGTGGTGAAATGGTGGGATGGTGTAGCAAAAGAAAGAATCAGGAAATTTTATGTGTGGGAAGAGAAGCACTTATCTCAATTGAAGTATGGTTTAATCAATTACTTGGAGGACAGGTTACGGGATTGTTATGTACGGGGTGCGGTGGTGGGAACTTAATCCTGTAGATGACATTGATGCTGTGAAGGAGAGTATACGGGTAGTGCAGGAGGAGAGGTTTGTGGTGGTAAGGGTGCAGGGAAGAATGGAAGAGGTGTTATGGGGTGATCGGCCATCGGCATGCATGTTGTGCAGACAGAAAAAGCAGCAGCAGGTCACTGCTATCCCGTGCTTGGCAGTCCAGTCGTCGATGGTGGATTATCGAGAGGGTCAGCTGTTATTTAAGATGACTTGGACAGGTATGAGTGGCGTATGCAGTAGGTGGGTACTAAGCGCTATTGGAACGTTGTGCGGGTGGAGGGAGGCTTTAGAGCAAGTGCATGGTTATGTGCCATGTAAACTGGGGAGGGGAGATTGGGAGGCATTGGGTGGGGTCATCACATAGGAGGAAATATGGAGGGCATTAAGCAAGATGCGTAAGAGGAAAGCACCAGGTATCGATGGGCTCCCATGTGAGTTTTATCTGCAGCATTGGGAGTTGCTGAGGAGCTTTTTGGTTTGACTGATGAATTTGATGATGGAGGGGGGCGAATTGGGGGAGAAGCAGGCAACGGCAGTGGTGGCACTGGTCCCGAAGGGGTTACTGTGCCATTCCGTTGCTATGCGCAGATTACAAGTTATTTGTGAAGGCCTTGGGTAACAGGTTTAAGTGCGTAGTAAGGAGGGTTGTTTTCGGGAACCAATACAGATTGCCAGGTAGGTCAATGATTACAGGGCATGGGATCGCCAAAGGTTTCGTGAAAGATTGGGGGGAGGGGAGGGGAGGGGGACTGTTAGCTTTGGATTGGCAGGGGGCATATGATAGGGTGGAAAGAGAAGCGTTGAGTGCAATACTTCAGTGTCAGGGTTTTGGAGACGAAATCGTAACATGGGTTGAACCGCTGTACAGGGGTGCATGGGCGAGGGTTACAGATCAACGGGTGCTGGGGGGAGGCGATTGTCATGGGGAAGGGTCTTAAGCAGGGGTGTCCAATGTCACAACCCTTGTTTGCGTGTGTGCAGGACCCCTTTTACCGAATGGTAGAGAACTGCATTTGTGTGGGGGTACGGGTAGGAGTGGGGAGGACTTGGCCTGGTTTAATCGGTTATGTGGATGACACAACTGTCCTGGTGCGGGAGGAGACGAGGATGGGGGAACCAGAGGAGGCAGTGCACTTGTTCGGGGGTGCAACAGGTATGAAAGTTAACTTGGAGAAGTCAATGATCATGGGGTTGGGAGCTTGGGTAAGGAGAATAGAGTGGGGATGTAACATAGTGCGAAGGCAGGCCGGGACTCTGAAAATATGTGTTATTATATATGCCGATGACTTAAGGGGTCGGGAGAGAGGCAAAGTCAAATAGGATGGTGGAAGGCATCCAGGGTCGCCAAGGGGCGCTGCGACTGTACCACCTCACTCTCGTACAAAGGGCAATCGTAATTAACGTATTATTGTACAGCAAGGTGTGGTACGTGGCGGCCGTGTTCCCATTAACATGGACGGCGATTACAGACATACTTCAGAGGGTGTTCCAGTTCTTGTGGAGATTGGGTTGCAACTGGTTACAGAAAGAGGTGATGTTACCTGTGCATCAGGGTGGGTTGGGGCTGTTAGATCTGAAAAGAGGAGTTAAATGTGTTTTTATTCAGAGTGCTGTGTGTGGGATTGTGTGGGGGACAGTTGGATAGGGTGTATGCCAGATTGAGACTTTTGTATGGTGGCGTGGAATTGCGCAAGTGTGAGACTGTACTCCAGGGTTTGGTGTTAGCATGGAAACCGGAGATCAGAATAGGTGCCTTGTGTAGGTTGCTTGCGGGTAGAGTCTTTGGCTGGTTGAGGGGATTTTCCCAATGTATGAATGGGGAAATATATGGCGCTGTTTTAGTAGAGGTTACGGCCCAGGGCGCATGAGGTGATGTATCGGTTTCTGCACGGCATTCTGCCGACGGGGGCAGTACTTCAGAATCAACGGTTCATAGAGGGAAGGATGTGTGGAATCTGCGGTGAGGAAAAGACGGCGTATCATGTAGTATATTTTTGTGAGGGTTTTGGGGAACGTCCGGGATTGGATGTGTAGACTGGTTAGGAGGGTGGGAGGACATGGGGTGTCGGTGCTGAGGGTGCTCAGTCTAGATGTGGGAGGAATGGAGGTGGGCGTCATTAGGGCTTTCGCCTACATCATCGTTGACTACGTGTATATATCTTCGTGGGGTAATTTGGGTGGTTGTTGTGGGCGGGGGATGGGAAGTAGGCGCGGGGGGGTTTGCGAGGTGTGAGGCGGCGAGTTTTAGCGGCAACGTGGTGTCGCAACAGGGAAATTTACGGGAATAGGTGGCAGAAGGCTTTTTCGGAGGGTTACAGAGAACTAACATTAGGGATTTTATTGGATTTGTGAGCAGGGAAGGGAACGAGCGTGGGTAGGTTAGTCGCTGCATAAGGGGTGGGGTAGTCAGGGGTTGAAACGGGTTAGCCTCCTGGGAGTGAGTGGGTGATGTGTATGTGGGTATGTGGGGAAGAGAACATGTGTAGATGGCACTGTTTGGACTGTAAGGACACTGAACTGAATATTTCCTTCGTAAAACTGTCAATTGTAAATTGAGTATACAAGTGATATACCACTGTCATAAGATGCCTAATTTCTTTTTGTATTATTGCTTTCCAATGTTCGTTAGGGAGTAGATGGATAGGGGCGAATAGCATTTGGTGGGGGGGGGGGGAGAGCCAGCCCGATAGTGTGGGAGTAATAGTCGTGATTGGTAGGTCACCTTAACTGATACATACTATTTCTGTGTCAATGTACATTGTGTTGGTGGCAAAGTCTTGATTGTCACGTTAAGATACATAATCATGGATAATGTTAGTGTGCAAAGAGACCTGAAGACCACTCTGTGGAAGTTGTTACAAGGTTCTTGTATATAAAAGTGAGACTTTTGTCATGTATTGTATTGTATTTCTGTTAGGTGGGGTTAGAGTGCAGCAAAAGCGGGGGGGAGGTTCCCACCCCTCTTGTGTTCGGAGATTTAGGCATAGTGGGTGTTGTCACCCATTATAGCTTATTCATGTGTGCTATGCATATAATACTGTGTAATGTTTTTATTGTTATGGTCAAACCTGTCATTGAATAGTGATAAAGGTTTATGCGGTCCAGAGATCGCAGTTTACTCAGTCATGGAGGTGTTTGACATTGTTATTTGTATATAAATATGTACATATCTGTCCTGGTTTACAGCGTGTTCAGGTGTCAATGGTTGGGTAATGTGTGAGGTGGAGAGTGCCCACACGAGGGTGTGCGTGTGGTGCGGTTAGGGTGATGGTAGGTCATTATATCTTAATAGCTGGGTTCATGTGATATTTTATTTATTTATATATTGTAATGCATTGTTTTAAATAAAATAAAAAAAATGGAAAACTTAGTCATTTTTACTGTATTTTTGTTTCATAAAATACGGTTTTTTTTACGATGCATTTTGCTGTTTTTATTAAACTTTCGATTAATACTAATTTGAAGTATTTTAGATACATTAAATTTTCAAGTAAAATTTTGCTTGATGACATTCAGAATGACATTGTTGATTTGTACTTTTATTTCTGAGGTAAACTATATATTCCAACAGATGTTGATAAGTGAATAACAGTCTGCGATTATTTTCCAGGTTGTAAGCAGCTGCCAGAGAACACAGCTGCTAGACTGGTACTGACATCAACTTGGCTGGTAGTCATTGTTCTGGTGGCAACCTACACTGGCAACCTGACAGCATTCCTCTCCCTTCCTCGTATAGAGAAATTGCCTCAGACTGTCAGGGAAATGATTGATATGGACTACGACCTTAGTATTAGCTATGGCTACTCACAATATGAAAAACTGAAGGTTAATAACATATGAGTTTTCTATTTACATTTAAATTAAAATGCCTGGAACAGAAAACTTATTATTTAGCAGCCACGAGAAATGTTGCAGAAAAATACACTAACAATAACACTGTTAAGGACAATGAACATTTCTCTTTTTTACACTGTTCAACATTCAATCTGAAACAGATAAAAAGTATATTAGTTAAAGTCTTCTAGTCACTCAGCGATCCTAGAGAGACAGAGAGAGAGAGAGAGAGAGACAGACAGACAGACAGACAGAGAGACAGAGAGAGAGACAGAGAGAGAGAGAGAGAGAGACAGACAGACAGACAGACAGAGAGACAGAGAGAGAGACAGAGAGATGTATCGTCTCACTATACCAGTCCTATAACCCACAGTTCCCTGAAATGAATGCAAGAGAAATAGTAGTTGTACCACTAATAGTGTACATAACAGAGGTGCTGGAGCTGCAGTTCAACTTGGAGAAACATGACATATAACTAAGTCTCACTAGAAATCCATGAATTTGTGTTTTGTTTCAATATATTCATGAAGCCTTCACAACTTCATTTGTCAAACTTATACAAGCATCAAAATAGTTAAGTCACTCAGTTTTTAAACTCTGTAATTCTCTAAGGATAATAATGAGTTGTTACTTTAAGTTAAATATGAACAAAACATAAGTCATAAACATTTTTTGTATTCTTATCATAATTATTTTCTAGTTATTAAAGTTTCAGAATCTAGTAGGATTTTTTTTTTTTTTTTTTTGTATAAAAATCTGACAAAAACAGGTATGCACAGCCTAACAATAAACAAAAAATAGCAAATTAACATCTTCGTAGCACAATAAGAATGCAAACATTTCTTAAAGATAAAAATAACACGATGACCATTTTAAAGCCGATCAAGAGAAGAATTCCAAAATCCCATAGAAACCAACATCCCAATTATTCTCATATATCAGCCAAATTGACAGTCAACCCAAAGCAGCAACTAATCACTATCAATTAGTCTAGTGCAATTATGATGTCTTATTTCCTACACCAAAACTCTCAGGTTTTATGTAAAACTTTGTATTAATATAAGAATCAGATTTGCTCATCGCCATCTTAAACTACCATCTTAAACTACCATCTTAAACTACCATCTTAAACTACCATACGTCCGAGAAGGTTCCACATAATATTCAGATGATTCCCTTCAAATATTCTTATATACTGCCTAAAGAAATCTTAAATATTCCCTCTCACTGAATATCCTGAATATTCCTTGGTAACCTGAGTATTCCTTTTCACACAATATCTTGAATCTTCCTTAGTATTCCCTTTATTTCTTAACGCCAAATATCCCGGATATTCCTTGACGACAATATCCTGAATATCCCCATGATATTTAATTATGCTGTTTGATACAGAGGCTTTTTTACACATCCTAAATATTACGACAGTGGCTGTTCTCCTGCGATCCTAAATATTCTTAGAAGCCTTAATGTCTCCTGTATGTAGCACCACAGTGACGAGTATTCACACCGAACACCTTTCTTGGGTTATCCTGGGCGACTCATAACATAAAATGAATATAATGATAAATAATACTGACAAGATGAAGAATTAGACACCTGTGCAACATCTGGTTATCTTTATTCAGTAAACGCTTCTCCAGCTGACATGCACTTTGACAGACACAACAACATCATGGAATGTTGGTACATAGAACATCTCCGCAACTACTTACACAGCTGACCACCTATATAGCATAACCTACTTCCACTGGGGAATCCCCCCTACTATTGACAATGCTTTCATAAGAACATAAAAATGGTGGAACACTGCAGAAGGCATGCTGGCCCATACAAGGCAGATTCTTATCAAAACCACCCCTTTCCAAAGCTACCCAAAAAGTTTACTCCCGTACCCACGACACCAATCAAACCCAGCCCCTCCCACTCATATATTTGTTCAATCTATTTATAAAGCCTTGATCACCCTACTAGGAAGAATGTTCCACGCATCGACAACTCTGTTTGAAAACAATTACTTACCTGTGTCTTTTCGAAATCTAAATTTGTGTATATTTAATCCTTTATTTCTGGTTCTTACCTGATTCGATATCCTCAGTATTTTATTAATATCACCTCTGTTTTAGCTATCATCCATTTATACATTTCGATGATCTCATTCTACGTCTCTCAAGAGAGTGAAGATTCAAGGCTCTAAGTATGTCTTCATACGGGAGATTTCATATACAGTGAATCATCCTTCTCTAGGTTCTCCAATGAATTTATATCCATCCTGCAGTAAGACCAAAACTGAACGGCATAATCCAAGTGAGGCCTAACATCTGACTCTAGTACATAAACCCACGTCTTACTGCCTGTGCTTTACATTCATCAAGACTAGGCTACAAAACACCTGCTCCTAGTATGAGGGACTGATTACCTTATCTACCTGACTCAAGAAAACGTAATGACAATGTTGCTGGCCTTTAGTTTTACGACGCAATCGCCACGAGTTCAATTCCCGCTCTTGGTACTGCTTACCTACCTATTCGTACTGCATTAATAAAGCCAATGGTCGGCGAAATGTCAACAAAATGAAAATGCTCAGATGTTGTACAGTTGTTTAATTCGACTCACATAAAACGTCTCTATGCATGAAAGTTGCAATCACCTATAAGTTCCAATGTGTGATAGTTGTAATCATCTAAACTGTGAAGACCTGTTTGTGTGCTCTCTGTGAATCTGTTCCAGGATGCCCTCTCTTGAGCAACTTTACCAGCAGCTGAGAGAAGAGCTCAGAGTTGCTAAGATGGAGATACGGCGATTAACGGAGGAGAACAAGAGGATTCGTAGTAATCCTTCTGTTGTGAGTCCCCAGGTTAAGAGGGGAGCTTGGTCAGTGGCCGGGCAACATGGAACCAAGCTGAAGATCAAGAAAACGGTTGGAGAGGCAGAAACAACGAGAAACCAGAAGACTACCGTGGAAACTTCCAACTCATTCTCGGTGCTACCTGACGAATGTGAGTGTTCTACTGGGAATGCCACAACGAGCACCAAAGAAGCATTGGCAGACGTGAGTAAGACATCCCTAGAAACCCCAACGAAGACCATCGAGAACGTCTTGACGAATTCTACAAGTGGTGTTATGCTACCTGGCGAATGTGAGTCGACTACTCGGAGCATCACGACGGACGACGCCAAGGAAGGTAAAAACATTGTTGTTGTTGGGGATAGCCAGATTAGGTACATGGATAGGGCATTCTGCTTGAGGATAGGAGTAGGAGGCAGAGAGAGTGTATTTTCCTGGGGCTGGGATGAAGGATATTGTTAGCCGTCTGGATAACATCATGAGAGGTAATGGGAGCAATCCTATTATCTGTCTCAGTGCTGGAGGCAACGATGTTGGCAGACGTAGGAGTGAGGACCTGATTAGCAGGTATAGGTCAGCAATAGAGATAATTAGGAGGAAGGGTGGGAAACCTGTCATATGTGGCATTTTGTCAAGGAGAGGAGTTGGAAATGAATGGTTGTCCAGAGCTATTGGTGTCAATTGCTGGCTAGACAAATACTGCAAGGAAAATGCGGTAACATTCATTGACAACTGGGACCTCTTCTATGGCAGAAATGACATGTATGCCAGGGATGGGGTTCACTTATCTAGGTGTGGGGTGGGAGCACTGGCCAACGCAGTGGAGGGAGCTGTTGGGTCTTTAAACTAAGAATAGTTAGTGGTATGGGTTTTGGTGGGAAAACTATTAAGTCACAGGGTAGTAACATGAGTACTAGAACTAGTAATAGGCAAAATGAGGTGGATATTGGAAAGACAGTGGCACTAATTGACAAGGACAGTAATAGGTTTAGTGGAATAATAGAAAGGAGCAGGAAGGGTAAAGAGAGGGGAGGGTCATTAAAAAATTATTACACAAATAGTCGCAGTGCTAGGAATAAGATGGACGAGTTGAGACTAGTTGCTAGTGCAGGTAACATAGATGTATTTGCCATTACTGAGACGTGGTTTAATTCAAAAAGTCGGGACATGCCTGCAGAATGTCACATTCAGGGTTTTAAATTGCTCCAAGTAGATAGAAGTATCGGGAAGGGGGGGTGGGGTGGCATTGTATGTCCGAGATCGCTTGAACTGTTGCATAAAAACGGATATTAAGTCTGAAGTAACACACACAGAGTCTGTTTGGATAGAATTTTCAGAGGGGCATGAAAAATTAATTTTAGGTGTGATATACCGTCCCCCCAAATTTAGATAGGACAAGGGAGACTACTATGGGAGGAAATTGTTAGGGCCACAAGGCACGATAATGTAGTAATTCTAGGAGACTTTAACTTTAGTCATATTGATTGGAATTCCTTGACTGGGAATTTAGAATCATACGATTTCTTAGAAGTAGTTCAGGATTGTTTTTTGAAGCAGTTTGTGACAGAACCTACAAGGGGAAATAACCTGCTTGACTTAGTTCTGGCAAACAATGAATCCCTTGTTAATAATTTAGATAGTTTCAGAGGAACTGGGTGCTAGCGACCACAAATCAATTACATTTAGAATTGAATGGAAGTATGATAGTAGGGATAAACTCAGTAACAGTCCCAGATTTTCGCTTAGCAGTTACGATGGGCTTAGAGAACACTTATCATCTGTTGACTGGGGTAACGAAGAGAGCTATCAATATGACAGTTTTCTGAACACAATACATGCTGCTCAAAGAACGTTTATCCCTTATAAGGAAATTAGATCAAATAGAAATGACCCTAAATGGATGAATAATAGGCTGAAATATCTACTAGGGCATAAGAAAGGAATTTATAGGCGTATCAAAAGAGGCGAGGGTCATCTTATGAATCAGTATATTGACATTAAGAGGGACATTAAAAAGGGGATAAGAAAAGCTAAAAGGGACTATAAAAATTAAAGTTGCTAGGGATTCTAAAACTAATCCAAAAAGTTTTTTCCAGGTATATAGAACAAAAGTCAGAGATAAGATAGGTCCCTTAAAAATAACTATGGGCATCTTACTGACAAAGAGAATGAAATGTGCTCGATTTTAAATAATTATTTTCTCTCAGTTTTTACACAGGAAGACACTAATAATATTCCGGTAATTAATTTTTATAGTGGATCAGAAGAAGATAAATTATGTAACATCACAGTCACTAGTGAAATGGTTGTGAAGCAGATAGACCGACTGAAGCAAAATAAGTCACCGGGTCCTGATGAAGTTTTTTCAAGGGTTCTTAAGGAATGCAAAATGGAAGTCTGTGAACCATTAACTAATATTTTTAATTTATCTCTTCAAACAGGTGTAGTGTCTGATATGTGGAAGATGGCTAATGTAATTCCTATTTTTTTAAAAAAGGGGACAAGTCGTTACCGTCAAATTACCGCCCAATAAGCCTGACCTCATTGTAGGCAAGTTGCTAGAGTCAATTATAGCTGAGATTATAAGAAGCCATCTCGATAAGCATAGCTTGATTAATGATACTCAGCATGGATTCACTAGAGGCCGGTCTTGTCTAACTAATTTATTAACTTTCTTCAGTAAAGCTTTTGAGGCTGTTGACCACGATAAAGAATTTGATATTGTTTACTTAGATTTTAGTAAGGCATTTGATAGAGTTCCGCACCAAAGACTGTTGAAGAAAGTAGCAGCTCATGGCATTGGGGGAAGGGTGCTCTCGTGGATCGAGTCATGGCTCACAGACAGGAAGCAGAGAGTGTCCATAAATGGGGTTAAATCCGGAGTGGGGATCAGTAACAAGTGGCGTTCCACAGGGATCAGTCTTGGGCCCGTTGTTGTTTATAATATATATCAATGATCTTGATGAAGGAATTGCTAGTGATATGAGCAAATTCGCCGATGACACGAAGATAGGTAGGATAATTGATTCAAACGTTGATGTTAGGGAACTTCAGGAGGATTTAGACAAACTCTACTCTTGGTCAGAAAAGTGGCAGATGCCGTTCAATGTAGATAAATGCAAGGTTCTGAAGCTCGGGAGTGTCTATAACCCTAGCACTTATAAGTTAAATAATGTAGAACTTAGCCATACAGATTGCGAAAAGGACTTGGGGGTTATGGTAAGCAGCAACCTTAAACCAAGACAGCAATGCCTAAGCGTACGTAATAAGGCAAATAGATTACTGGGATTTATATCAAGAAGTGTAAGCAACAGAAGTCCAGAGGTCATACTGCAGCTTTATACATCATTAGTAAGGCCTCAACTAGATTATGCAGCTCAATTCTGGTCTCCATATTACAGAATGGACATAAATTCGTTAGAAAACATTCAGCGTAGGATGACTAAATTAATACATAGCATTAGAAATCTTCCTTATGAAGAAAGATTGAAGTCTCTTAAGTTACATTCACTTGTTAGACGAAGAATGAGGGGAGACCTGATCGAAGTGTATAAGTGGAAGAGAGGTATTAATAAAGGGGATATTAACAAGGTCTTGAGGATATCTCTCCAAAAGAGAACCCGCAGTAATGGATTTAAATTAGATAAGTTTAGATTTAGAAAGGACATAGGAAAGTATTGGTTTGGAAATAGGGTAGTTGATGAGTGGAACAGTCTACCTAGTTGGGTTATTGAGGCTAGGACTTTGGGTAGTTTCAAATTTAGGATGGATAAGTACATGAGTGGGATGGGTTGGATTTGAGTGGGACTTGCACATCGGAGCTTGTTTCTTGGGTGGCATTGAAAATTGGGTTGGGCAAATGTTTTGTTAGTGGGATGAATTGTAAAGGACCTGCCTAGTATGGGCCAACAGGCCTACTGCAGTGTTCCTCCTTTCTTATGTTCTTATGTTCTTATGAAAGAAGGAAAACTGCAGCAGGCTTACTGGCCCATCAAACCCGAACCTACTAACAAAAATATTTGACAACACGTTTCAGTGGTACCCAAGAAATAACTCGTGTGCAAAGTCCCACTGAAATCCAACCCTTCTCGATCATGTATTTATATAACCTAAATTTGAAACTACCTAAGGTTTAGTTTCAATAACCCTCCTAGGCAGACTCTTCCACTCATCGATTACTCTATTTCCAAACCAATATGAATCCAATTTCCAATTCAATGTGAATCCAATTTCCAATTCAATTTGAATCCATTATTACGGGTTGTTTCTTGGAGAGATATCCTCAGGACCTTATTTATTTCTCCCTTGTTTATGCCCTTCTTCCACTTATACACCTCAGTCATGTCTCTCCTCATTCTTCGTCTTACAAGAGAGTGTTATTTAAGGGTTCTTAAGAAAGATTTTTTATGCACTCAATAAATTTGTCAATCTTCTCTGAATGTTTTCTAATGAATTTATAAGCATTCTGTAATATAGAGACCAGAGCGGAACTGCATACTCAAAGTGAGGCCTTACTAATAATGTGTACAGCTGTAGTATAACCACTGGACACCTGTTGCATATACTTCTTGATATAAATCCTTGTAATCTGTTTGCTTCATTACTTGTGCTTAGGCATTGCTGTCTTGATTTAAGATTGCTGGTTACCATAACTCCTAAGTTCTTTTCACATTCTGTATGGCCAAGTTCTACATTATTTAGTTTATAAGCCCTAGGATTATGTACATTCCTGATCATTTATCTGCACTGAACTGCATTTGCCACTTTTATGACCTGAAGTTCAGTGATATCTTCCTCGAAATCAATTATCCTGTATATTTTCGTATCATCAGCGAATTATCTCATATTACTATTTATTCCCTAGACAAGGTCATTAATGTACAGAATAAAAAACAATGGGCCTAAAATTTATTCTTGTGGAACGCCATTTGTTACGGATGCCTACTCAGATTTTACCCCATTTATGCACACTCTCTGATTCCTGTTGGTGAGCCTTGCCTGGAGTACACCTGGAGAGGGTTTCGGTGGTCAACGCCCCCGCGGCGCGGTCAGGGACCAGGCATCGTGATGGATCAGGGTCTGATCATCCTGGCTGTTACTGCTGGTAGCATGCAAACTGATGTAAGAGCCACAGCCCGGCTAGTTAGGTACTGACTTTAGGTGCCTGTTCAGCGCCTTGAAAACAACCATGGGTCTATTAGTAATCCCCCTATTGGTAATGCCTAGATCCATGACAACACTTTTTCCCCAGTGCCATGAGCTTCCTTTGTGTGGTACTCTATCAAAAGCTTTAATAAAATCCAAATAAACAATATTGAACACTTTATCATCATCAACAGCCTTAAATGCTTTACTAAAGAAAATGAGTAAATAAATTAGGCAGGAACGGATCCTCGTGAATCCAAGCTGAGATCAAATATAAAATTTTGCTTATCAAGATGGCTTCTTATACTATCAACTGTAATTGACTTCGGTAATTTGCCCACAACTGTGGTTAGGCATACCGTGAGGTAATTTGACGGTAATGCTTTATCTCCTGCTTTAAAAACTGGAATTTCATTAGCCATCTTCCACATTTCAAACACTACGCCTGTCTGAAGAGATATATTACAAAGGTTAGTTAATGGATCACAAGGTTCACTTCTGCACTCCTTAAGAACTCCTTAAGGCCCCGGGGATTTATTTTGCTTTAATTGGTCGACCTGTTTAGTTATTGTAATATTACGTAATTTATTTTCTTCAGGCCCACTATAAAAATTAATTACTGGGATACTGTTAGTATGTTCCTGTGTAAAACCCGAGAGGAAATAATTATTAAAAATCGAGCACATTTTGACTCTCCTTGTCAGTAAGCTGTCCAGAATTTCTTTTAAGAGAATCTATCTTTTCTCTAACCTTTGTTTTATATACCTGGAAAAGTTTTGGGTTAGCTTTAATTTCATAGTCCCGTTTAGATTTTCTTATCCATTTTCTTATCCATGGCCGTCATCTCTTTTGATTCGCCTATCAGTTTCTTTCTTCTGACCTAAAAGATGTCTGAGTCTATTGATCATCCATTTCGGATCATTTGTATTTGATTTCATTTCTCTAAACCGAATGAATGTTCTTTGGGCAGCATGAATAGTGTTTAGAAAACTGTCATATTGATAGTTATCTTCGATATCACAATTCACAGATGATAGGTGTTCTTTAAGCCCATTGTAATGTGCTAAGCAAAAATTTATTACTGTTACTGAATTATCCCTACAACCAACAACAACAACAACAACAAACAACAACAATAATA